>NW_019774959.1:0-49184 GCF_001039355.2 Lingula anatina | reverse complement strand
TAGGTAGATCACAATCCGCTAGGGGCGCTACAGTCGTAACTGTCCACGGGCAGTGAAGTGTTAAACTGAAGTCGGCCTGCTGACAGTTCGCCTATGGAACCCCTTTTTTAAATCTCTCTTTTAGCGCTGCGTAAAAAAACTAATACAAGCCATTAACTAAATAAGTTGTAAATCAAAGAGTAAAATCCGGTCACATGATTTTCCCATGTTGCAGTCTTTGACAAGTTTCGGTTCTGCTTGTTTTAAGTTTTGCCTCTACAAAATGCTAAAAAATTTCAGGTAAGTGCTGGTATCATCTTTTTGAAATTTATATCCAGCAAAGTTTATGAAATTTGCTATATTATGTAGAAAAATCATGAAATTTGAAGGTTGCGAAGTATAGTTAATTTAATCCGCAATATTACATGATGTGAAAATTACCACAGGGAAATAGCTCTGCCCTGATTAGTCACAGGCTATGTGAGCCAGACAATAGGCTGAGCACACAAAGACACACAGGGTGCTCTGCTGCGCCTGAGTGAACATTGCTGGTCAGTGGGCACAGGTTTTGAGCTGAGAAGTGTGGACACTTTTGGTGGATTTTTGCAGTTAAAAAACTTCAATATCTTTGTTGCTTGTAGGAATATTTAAAAAATTCCAAATGATTTCATCCGGTTTTTGCATTACCTTTCAGATGATATAAGTATTTTAATTTTCTGATCAGTTTGAAAATTTTTCTGATATACCTATCGACAGAGTTGAGAGCAAAGTCGCATTAATCTGGTTCACACAAAACTGTTTTCTTTACATAACACCAGTTCAATATCGCTGCATAACCTTCAACTAATCAATTTTCACGTGTCCAATGTTCATAAATAATTCTGGTTTTTCGGTCAACCTTATTGACAAATCTCAATGTCTTGTATCATGCTTTGCCTTTATGAAGACTAAGGTTTGGAACAAGCGGTACTAATAACAACAGTATAAGAACCATGAAGAGAATCTGGGCTTAAGTTTTTTATTTTTTAAAAGAAAAATAAATAAAGATTAATAAGACTCCATACATTTATTGAAAAATCTGACAGATAGACTGTGCTTAATCAATATCAAAGAGATACTCACGTTTGTTTTCCTTCCCATCGCCATCTTGACGTTTTTAGTATCGTAGAATCTCGCGTTGAAGAGAAGTAAAATGATAATCTCAATTTGGATTCAATCTACTATGTTCAATATACCACCATCTCCAATGTCAAAACTAAATCCTATTCGCGAATTTTATACCAGGCTTTACGCATATCGAAGTGTTTTAAAGAAAATTAAAAATGGTAAAGGTGAAGGTGTATTGAGCACAGGACTCAAACTACTGCGCATGCGCGAAAAGTACTTTCTCTCATTCTCTGGTTTGAAATAAACAAATAGTGAAATTGATAAAACCTGCCGGTGTTTACCGTCCTGTTGATTTGATTTAACTCGCTTTGTGGTGTTGTTTTGAGAAATTATCTTGGAAATATTCTGTTGATTGTATGCATTAAAAAGCAAATCCATCGGTTTCCCTTACATTAACATTTAATTATTTTGTCTTTATTGTAAGGGGGGGGGGGGGGGTCCCTTCGCATTTATAGTGTGTGTGTGTGTGTGTGTGTGTGTGTGTGTGGCCCTAAGGGGATTTTGGAACCACCCCTCCCCCACTCTTGATTAATAAAACTGAAAATTATACTGCAAAATACATTAAAGGTACATACGAACCGAGCATTGGTGAAGCGTGGATTCCCAGTAAAACATGTAAACCACTTCTACTAGTTTCTTATACGACTCAAATAAATTCAACATGCCAAGGGATAAACTGAATAGATCACTCAATCACCCATAAAATAGCTTAAGACTGCTCCTTTTTAAAAATTTTTGGTCGTAACATACAGCATAGAATGCTAGCAGAAAAATCCATTCAAACATCATTTTCGGGTAAAATTACCAAAAGTTAAAAATAACCATAAAACAGAGCAAAAAATCCTCGCCTTTTCTTTATTTTCCTCAAAAATCCGTAGCTGTTATAAAAAATCTTTATCTTCTTATGATTTTGGAGCGCCTGTTCTAATTTTTGAAAGTGAGGCAATAGAACCAAGCAATACGATACAATTTGCAATCTCATAAAAATTGGTATTTTTAATAGAGGTCATAGCCGGGCATACATCAAAAGGCGACTCGTTTATTATTGTGATATTAAATAATAATTAATATAAAAGATACGATATAATAGGTTCTTGTCTTCCGCCTATTTTTTAGCTTTATTGATCTTTTAAGTATTTGGATATTAAAAACACAAAAGCTGTATGGTTTCATATCGAGGAACCACGTTGTAGGGGGCCATGTTCCTCCCTACCCAGGTTCTTCTAATATTTCCCTTGTCACTGATGCATGGGAGAGGGAATATAACCACAAACTCACATCTTCAGTTCCAATTCTCAAGCCCCTTTATTAGGTCCAAACCTTCAGCATTTATTCACATTGCTTCAGTCTTGAATATTTATCATCCTCTGTAAAGGTATACCTGATAAGTAGAACTGATATAACTGATAAGTACTGTAGAAGCTCTCACTTGTTATCTGTTGCATTGCAATTAGTATTTAAATGAGTTGCTGCCACTGTGGCATGCAGATAGATTCCCTGTAGATAGTGTGTATAAGGCTTCATTCACATGCAATGTCTATTTTTTAAATTCTATTTTCTATTCGCGGTATGTCTTATGATCATGGTCTGTGCCCTGAATATCCCGCGGCGTAATTACTGGCAGCGCGAGCCAGTTACTATAAGTTACTATAGAAAATAGACATTGCATGTGAACGAAGCCTAAATGCTGAAGGTTTGGACCTAATTAAGGGGCTTGAGAAAATATGCTGACTGATTAGGTAAATATGATATGTAAATGAGTGAGGTTCTTACATGCCTTAAGTGGACCTTAACAACGTATTGTTCGTGTGCTGGTGAATTGCTGACGTCACGTGTGATATAGGGCCTTTATGAAATCAAGATTGAGTTGGCAATACCTAAATCTAGAACCTAAATCTATGGAAATAGTGCCATCATAAACTTGAAAAAATATTTTAAAAGAAGAAATATTACGATTACATTTAAGGATGTTTTAAAAACGTCTTCTGGAAACATAATTAACAGTCTAAAACATTTTCTGAAATGTAAATCCTAAACATTGTTTTAACAAGGTTAAAAACTGTACAAATTGTTTGCAAAATTAAGATAACTTTTATGAAAACATTCGAATGTCTGAAAAGAAATTTTGTTTTTGCTGATTTTGGCCACATTTATTCATGTTGTAACATGTGTCAAAAAGATTTTTGGTCTATCTTTGGTTTGGCCTTTGCCCTTGCTGTGATATCTGCTTCTGTTGAGAAGCTTTTTTAAAATATATATGACATTTCTCATTCATCATGTTTTGATATAGCAATGAGAAATATTACCTTAAAACAGAGTTTGATCTTTACAGTAAATTAACTATAGCTAAATGAGGGTACTGGTTTGTAAATACACTTTATATAAAAAAAATTCAAAGGTTGCTAACTTTTACCAAGATTGCTTGAAATCATATTTTGAAAACAGTACAGAGCAGTTTTAAGAATTTTTGTTTTTAATCCTTTCACTCGGAGCCTCCTTAGAGGTTAGTTCTTTGAATGGCAAAATATAACATCAAGAAAAAGCTTTTTTCTGAGGATTACTGGGAATCCACGCTCCACCGATGCTCGGTTCGTGTGTACCTTTAAATTACATTTAATTGCGACTTTGCCTGTATCAATAAATATTTCTTAACTTAAAAGCTCTACTTTTCAAATATATCCCTGAAGTTGGCATGGAAGTCAACTGAAAATTCTATAAAGATTTTCTTGAATATAAAAAATCTGTGGACTCGCAAGGCTACCCAGGTATGTTGGTTAATAGTTCTCTCTGTCTTAATTGTTTTAGGATCCGGTTGCTGTCTTACGTTTACCGCAGTAAACTACTTCGGCAAGGCAGGCCAAAATATTCTTTACATAAAGTAAAGAAAAATGCATAAGTAGTAGCTAAACACAATTATTTATACCTGACACTAACAGATAAACTTGAACCAAAGGACAAAATTTGAACAATGTAATCTAGGTTCTTATAACTGCTGAAGTAGGGCCTACTTGTTGTATCTTGAGAACAATAACCACGTAAGGTGTGAAATATATCTATATAGGGGGGTCGCTACGGTACAGTGCCTCCAAATTGCTTAATAGAACCTGAGAACAATGGCCAGGTATGCAGAATGACCAGTGCGACACGACGGATTATTCACGGACTGCTACCCCCGCGTTAATAATACGTCAGGACGGTTTATTCACGTGAGGCTTGTGATATTTGGTGACATCACCACCGTGGAAAGTGAATTTCGAAGGTGACCAGACAAAATCCTTTGAAGAAAACTTGTACTGCGCTCTCAACGTAGTAGGAACTTGACAGTCGCAATGGACGCCACAAGAGGAGTAGTAGTCGAGCAAGGTAAAAATACCTACAATTATTCAGTTTTAATAATTTCATTCCTTCAAAATTGTAATGTTATGCCAGGGGTATGAAATTCGTATGAATTTGAAGACGGACAGCAGGCCTGGCAACTTTTCAAAGCTGCCAGCCTTGACCAAAAGTAGCCAGTCCTAATTTTTTTGAAGATTACCTGATTAAACCAAATTGCAGGCAAGCACGATACGAAAACAAGGACTCTTAGTCTCAAAGTGAATTCATTCAAGTAGATTCTTCACTGTCAGCATCTGAAACGTTATGCTCTGAACCCAAATCGGAAAAGTCTGATTCACTGTGACTGTCATAATCAGAGTCTCGGTTGCATGACCCGCCTGTTACAAACGCTCCATAGGCATACTTATGAAATCTATCTGATTGTTTCCTAGAAAACAATGGTGCAAATAAACTTCGACAGGTCTTGCAAAAAAGTTTCTCGTTTTTACTGTCAGTCTCATCACAAAATAGTCAAGAAAATTCAGTATTCCATGATGGCAAAACTGACCTTTTCCTTTTGCAGGGCTAGACACTAACTTTTATGAGCACCTGTCCCATGTAATGTATTTATTACCAAGATATTCAGTCAAGTGACCCCGGAAAATACAGTGGATTTAATTTCAGATAAAAATGCGGTTTTTCATACTTGTGAACTCCTGAAGATGCATATAAGACTGATTTTACAGACTTAACATGGTTTCTATCAAGGCTTTTCCCAGGGTTTGGGGTACATGGTCCACTTTTTGTACATCTGCAATTTGATAACAGATTCACATGAAGTTTGACCAAGCCAAAAAAAAAAAAAGTCAGTGGAAGGTGGGAGATGGGGGGCAGTGATTTATTATTTTATTAAGATATTAAAATTTTATAATATTTGAATAAATTTCATTAAAAATTTAAGAATATTCATTGTATAATAGTTTACTGTTTACTTATATAAATATCACTAATATCAAAGTTTTTATGTACAGACATGTTATGCATGTTATGCAACACCGATAACACAATAAGCAAAAAACCCTTTTACCTTTTGGCTTAAAACTTCCAGAACTTATGAATATTCACAATACACAGTTTAAGTTCGAAAATCAGAATGATCGGATCACTTTTATAAGAATTATGCTGTTTTTCAATTTTTTCAGTATATATGTAAGATTGTCCTGGGGGGGGGGGGGGGGGAGGGGGGGGAGGTCTCCGGCCGTATACTGGGGATGGGGTGTTTTCACTTTAACTCAACTTTGACTTTACACAGATTTGTTTCTGCTACCTAGAATAAATGTACAGAGGAGCCAAGCTTAACTTCTACAAGGTGAATGATAACCTTCTTGCTCCAGAGCTAACCCTGTACTGACTTCTTCAGAGCACCCTTAACCTTAAATTCTCTTGGGAGGAGGGTGACTGACTGAGGACCTGCCTGGTTTCTATTGGCCAGGTTACCTGTCATCCAGCAGTATCTACAGGGTATCTATTTAATTTAGCAGAGAATATGTACAATTTATATGATAACGAAATACATGCAGGATATACACAATAAAATACAGACAAAGGCAGCTACATATAGTAATTTACAGTCTCCATAAAACAAAAAGTGCATTCCCAGAGATTTAGATCGATCCATCCGGATCGACCTAACTCCCTGGGGGTTCACGCTAAATTGCAGTCAGCCGAGCGCGCATGACAGTTAATTACCCCCTTACAGTTTTTAGTAGGCGGGATAGACGCTTAAGTCGGCTAAGCTGACAGTAATCTAGTGAGACTCCCCACAGGGATAGATCGATCTAAAATCTGTGGGAATGGGGTCAAAGGCAAGGTAGATACAAAGTGATTTACAAGGTCTCCATAAAACAATGATAAGGCATATACACAGTGATTTACATCTGACACTGGTTTCTTTAGATAAGATGGAGTCACAAGATATATACTGGCCATTGTCATAGTATAGGTTACGTATTTAATAAAAGCCTCACATTGTATCTCCCTTCCACATGAGCAAACCAATTAGAATTTGAACTGAATGTCCCACTGGCTGTAATGTAATGGGCTCTGCCTTTATAATGACCATTAAAGGGAGAAAAAAAACATGTCACCCTTTTTAAACTTAAAGGAAAGAAACATAGAACTAAAAAACAGCCTGAGTTGGAAAATCAGTCTAATTGGCTTCTTTTCTAGTTGTACATTTTTGTGAAAGTTTATCTTTCACATATTGGCATTTTCAATGTGGGACATAATTCCCATGGGTATGAAGTCTATAGTGGTAGTAAAATGTTCTTAATCTCCATGTCCATTAATAGTGAATAATTTAAAAAATGATGATATTTATACAGTTAATCATTATGTAATATTGCATCAAAATTGACAAAAACAAAATAAATAAAAAAATAAAAAACTATTTTGTGCACTGCCACAATAAACGTTATGAAAAGAAAACTGTGTTACACCAGCGTAGGCGCTGGCGGTACACATGGTTTTAGTCCCGTCCAGATCGTTCCGCCGGCTCCGCCAGCTCTGCCGCCATGTCGCCGTTACTGCTTCTCCTCCTAGACTACAAGGGCCTGCGTACCCATATCTTGGATTTAGGTCAACTGTAATCCCATCTCGCTCCACGTAAAATTTGGGCTTCGTCCTAGCTGGAGTCTAGGTGAAACACTCACTGCAATGCAGCCTTGTCCAAAATTGGCAAAATTAAATACTAATTATCTACCATACCGAAGGAGTTATGGAAAAAAATTCAATAGACGGCTACCCGCAAGTCATATGTGGAGATTTAAAATATGCCCTCGGATTTGATCTTTGGCCTTTATTTCCTTTGAAAAAAAAAAGGATTTTTCACGAAAAAAAAAAATATTTGCGCTATAATTCAGAAACTACACAGACCTTACCTATAATATCATTGGCAGTTGTTACGCATCAGGCCATCTATATCCCTGTGAGTTTATGGGTCAATGGTGCATTTCCACGGGAGCAGTGGCCATTAGATGCCGAAACAGAAAACTCTATCTAATTACGGAACCTTTAATGCTAGAGACACCTTTTTTGCACTCAATAGAGCATGTAAACCCCAACGCTATAGGTGGTCTCCGTTTTTTTATTTTTTGTTTTCCATACGGTTTTTGAGCGATGCTGTATCAAAAAGTACATTGTGCTATACGGTAATATGCTTAAAATTTTGAACGTCTGGAAAGGATAAAATAACATAAGGCTTGGCAAGGCAGACAACTTCTGGTCAAAACTTTGCAACATTTAAGTCCTTTATATCTCCAAAACTAGCAGAGAAAGGCCCATACAGTTCTTATTGAGGTTGAATACAAAGTTATATACTAGAAATCTGTGTTCTTAAAACTGACATTTGACCTACCTTTCACCATAAACTGAACATTGCAACTTTTTTTATCCCTTATATATGTATCTCCAAATCTGGAATGGAAACGCCCATAGTTACTATTGAACTTGAATAGGAAGTCGCATACTGGCAATCGAACTGTGACTTTAAAATTGACATTTGACCTAATTTTTACCATGAACTAAGCTTTGCAATTTTTTTCAGTGCTTATACCTTCAAAACCGACAAAGATATGCCCATACCTACTAATGAATTTGAAAAGGAAGACATATACTGACAATCTGTGTCGTAAGAATTGGCAACTTTTTGATGCTTATACCTTTAAAACTGGCATAGATATGGCAATAATTACTATTGAACTTGAACAGGAAGTCATATACTGACAATCTGTGACCTTAAAATTGACCTTTGACCTACTTTCACATGAACTGAACTTTGCAAGTTTTCCGTCCCTTGTGTCTCCAAAACTGGCAGAAACATANATTTCCCCAAAATGATAAAATATGGACATTAATTACCTAACAGATATGTATCGTGGGATAATAATACTAAAAAAACAGAATAACAACTGAATTCAGCTTCATTTTATTTGTAAGCCTATCTTAACTAAACCCCACCTTCTATGGCTAATGGCAGCCATTTTGTTTTGTTTTGTTTTCAAAAAGGATACACGTAACATTCTCATCACATATGTATTATGCTAATTAAAAAGATGTGGAAAATACTAACAAACAAACCTAATTTATCAATTAATATTATATCTCCATGGCAGAAGAAGCCCTATGTGTATACTAGTATTCCTTTGATATGTGGGCCATCTTGGATTTTTCTCGAAATGCCTGTGAATAAAGGTTAGTTACTCACCACAAATATATTATTTGTGTAATAAGAAACAAAATTAATTAGATAGTGGGCAATGCATCTTCCTAGTTGGCATTAGTTAGTTGAAAACCCTTGTACATGTTCTAGTATTCCTATGTCATACGGCGGCCATCTTGGATTTTTCAATAAGTCCAAGGACACTAATTTGTTATCTGACACATATGCATAATATGGGTAATAAGGATGTGGAAAACATTGAGAAAATACTTAATTTGATAAAAATCAACATGGATATGTATATATTTCTACAAAATTTCACAAATTGGCGGCCATTTTGGATTTTTTGGCCAAACGGTAAATTTTTTCCGTGGGCTACGGCTCTAATTTGATTTAGTATGTCAAAAGGTACCCACATGCAAAATTTGGTGCTTTTATCCGCTGTGTCACGATTTGGCCATTTTTTTTGCCCTAAGCAACCGGACTAGAAACTACACAGACCTTACCTATAATATCATTGGCAGTTGTTACGCATCAGGCCATCTATATCCCTGTGAGTTTATGGGTCAATGGTGCATTTCCACGGGAGCAGTGGCCATTAGATGCCGAAACAGAAAACTCTATCTAATTACGGAACCTTTAATGCTAGAGACACCTTTTTTGCACTTAATAGAGCATGTAAACCCCAACGCTATAGGTGGTCTCCGTTTTTTATTTTTTGTTTTCCATACGGTTTTTGAGTGATGCTGTATCAAAAAGTACATTGTGCTATACGGTAATATGCTTAAAAGTTTGAACGTCTGGAAAAAATATGATAAAATAACATAAGGCTTGGCAAGGCAGACAACTTCTGGTCAAAATTTTGCAACATTTAAGTCCTTTATATCTCCAAAACTAGCAGAGAAAGGCCCATACAGTTCTTATTGAGGTTGAATACAAAGTTATATACTAGAAATCTGTGTTCTTAAAACTGACATTTGACCTACCTTTCACCATAAACTGAACATTGCAACTTTTTTTATCCCTTATACATGTATCTCCAAATCTGGAATGGAAACGCCCATAGTTACTATTGAACTTGAATAGGAAGTCGCATACTGGCAATCGAACTGTGACTTTAAAATTGACATTTGACCTAATTTTTACCATGAACTAAGCTTTGCAATTTTTTTCAGTGCTTATACCTTCAAAACCTACAAAGATATGCCCATACCTACTAATGAATTTGAAAAGGAAGACATATACTGACAATCTGTGTCGTAAGAATTGGCAACTTTTTGATGCTTATACCTTTAAAACTGGCATAGATATGGCAATAATTACTATTGAACTTGAACAGGAAGTCATATACTGACAATCTGTGACCTTAAAATTGACCTTTGACCTACTTTCACATGAACTGAACTTTGCAAGTTTTCCGTCCCTTGTGTCTCCAAAACTGGCAGAAACATGCCCATAGTTACTATTGAACTTGAATAGGAAGTAATATGTTGACAATCTGTGACCTCATAGTTGACCTTTGGCCTACCTTTGAACCAAACTTTGGAACTTTGCATGTCTTATATTTCCAAAACTGACAGAGATATTCTCATAGTTACTTTAAAGTTGAATAGGAAGATATATACTGGCAATCTAACTGTGACCTTCAAATTGACCTTGACCTTCTTTTTGCCATGAATCGCACTTCACAAATTTCGATTTAAACTTTCTCTTCCACATGCTTTTGTTTTAAATTGTAATTTTCAATAAAAGTATTTAAAACTCTAGACTGCATTTTGTAGATCTTGTCAAGCCCAACACTAGAGGTGATGTCCTTTTTTGCTTTAACATTCAAATGCGCTTACTCTAGCTGGTGGTACAATACCCGGAGGTGATATTGCCTCTCTAATCCTCTAGTTGGCCATGAACTATCTGTTGTTCATGATTAAAATGCACTGTTGATTGACTGCATTATTTATTATTGCATCAAAATTGACAAAATGACCTATTTTCTGCATCTTTATTTTCTATTTTTTTTTTTTTTTGTCTGTACATTTGACAGCTTTGCTGCCTTGTTTTCTGCATACTTATGCAGCACTTATCTTTATTTATTTATCTATTCCTTATTCTGCCAGACTTGGGTTATGCCGTGGCCATATTTGAGTACGCTGCAACAGAAACCAATCAAATTTCCCTTACTGAAGGGGACAGGATCAAGATTGTCAGTAAGCAGGCAAAAAGCAGAGGCTGGTGGAAAGGTGAATTAAGAGGAAAGGTATGCTGGTTAAACTTCCCCTTTACCTGTTAAACTTTAAAATGTTTCTAGTGTGTGTGTGTGTTTGTGTGTGTGTGTGTGTGTGTGTGTGTGTAAAAAGGCGACTTAATTGGAAAGAAAAAGTTGTCACAAACAAATTTAAATTGTAACTCAGGTGATTATTTTTTCATTTAATAAGTGATTGGTGAAAAGATTTCATAACTTTGTTGTCTGACTTCAGACTGGGTACTTCCCGTGTGACTATGTAAAAGAGGAAAAAGGTGCGACTGATGGAAACAGTGCTTAGTTCACCGAGGTAGAATACTGTCAAAGCCCCAGCATCACAACAGCCAATCAGCAAAGAGAACATTTCACCTCATGCAGATCATGGAAATCATAGATGAGAAATTCAGTTTTCAATGTCAAGAGGTTTTCTTTTAATTGTCAAATCTCATTTGCAGCCAAAAAGCAGCTTGTATTCAAGCAAGTAAAAGATAAATATGTGTGATATATATTAATGTGATATTTCATATAATACAAACATTGATTAAAAAAACGAATAAGTTTTTCTAAATGAAAGTTTGAAGATCAGATTTTTTAACGAAAGTGCAAGTGCCCTAGAAATAATAAGTTGTTAAACCCAGAGTTGAGTACTTCTGAATGTATCTTAATGTGGTAATTTTTTTATTCATTTTATTTGGCACAGAAGAATGTGTGGTTGCCGTACAATTTTGTGTAGCTTTTCTATTGTAATGACTGGTCTACACCTCTAATTTATAATACACATACGTACACATATTCTAAATTGTATCTCTGGACTTACAATATTAAAACTTAGACAAAATCATATCTGGAAGTGTAACAATGGTCATTAGCTCTTTAATATGATGTTAACAGCCTCATGTTTTCCTGAGGCTTACAAAGGTACAAAAAAGTGATGTTCTTTCTTTTTCTTGCCGATTTCATGTGAATACTCTACCTTTTGCTGATGAATGTTGTGGTGTGTTTAAGAAGCGGAAGGAAAATGCAGAAAAAGAAATAATTCAACAAATGAGTTGCAGTTGGCATTTCTTGGTACATGGATGTTTTGTGCAAAATTTAGAACTGTATTAAAACGGTTCATAAGAAGCTTGCCCACGAAACATGGGAAATAATACTTAGATTTTAGCACAAGCATTCAAAACGTTTGGCTTGAACGGAAAAGTTCATAGTCACATTATAGTCACATTATCACTGTATTAAACTCTTCCACTATGAAAATTGCAAGAAAACGTTTGCGTGTGGCAATGACAATGAAAAGCACTTGAATTTGTAGTCAGAAAGACTTGAATTGGGATAAATTGGAGGAAAATTTCAATGAAAAACAAGAAAAAAACAACATTGAATTTAGTAATTATAATTTCCATTACAGTAATGATCGGGTTTATAGTGCAAATGTATTAGATGTTAACAAGTTTCTTCAAGGTGATTAAACATGCTATTTCTATGGTATCTTTACTGCCTGATTCGTTCATTTTGTGTTCTTCAGCTAACTTTGACAGTGTCTTCCCTGCCTAACTTTTAGTCATGATATTTACTTCCCTAACTTTAACATCTCCATTGCTTGGAAGGTTTTCATGTTTGTCTGGTGTACTTTGTGTTGACAACTGTGGACAACAATTTCCTAATGTAGACACACTAACATCAGTGTCACCATACCTAAGCATGCGTTTCCTTAAAATAAATATTGCTTTTGTTGCTTGATCAGCCAAATATTTTTGTGTTTTTGTCCAAAACACCTTTTGTTGTTAATGTTACATCCAGGTATTTATATTGTGATTTAGTTTCATTCTTTTCCCTGTATATTTCCACTTTTCATACTTTACTAAATATCCACCTTTTCTAAACACAAAGAATATTGTTTTCGACATATTAAGGGGTGGATGTACCCAAATACGCCAAAAAATCATCGTTTTGGTTTTTTTTATGTCTAATTATTGGTTAAATGTGTATCTCGCGTTTAACGGAATAACATTTTTACACTTTGAACAAAATAATGTTTTTTCTGAGGATTTTGATGCTGCACTCATCGGCACCGGTGGCTCGGTCTATGCCCCGCCTTCGTTGCCAAGGGCCGTTGGCATGCGTAAACTCGGTGGGAGGACCTTGGCAGCATCAGCACGACTCGCCATACAATAAAACAGGAACGTGTCATACTCCCTTTGTCATAAACAGCGATCGGCAAAGCTCCGCCTGTTGTTCCGCTTAAGCTATTTTGATAGTTGGTCTTGATTGTGATCAGCGCTAATACCCCCTTTACACTGGACGGCGTCCTTTCTGCGACCATGAAATTTGGCATCGCTGTGGTCTTAATAAGGAGGCACGAACATTGATTGTGTATCAGAATGAATGCTGAATGATCGGCCAGTTGTCGGCACGTAAAGTATTATAATTTTTTAACTCTCAAATGGGGCCGTACTGCTGGACGCAGAAAGGACGCCGCCCAGTGTAAAAGGACCTTAACGAGAATCTTTTCCGACACACTGGATTTTCTCGAAATACGCTTTTTCCCTTGAATTGCTTGTTGATATACATGTACTTTCGATTTTCTTCTTAACATTTTGAGATACGACAAAAAGATTCCGCTGCTTGCTACTTGTAACGGCAACCATCAAACTATAGATCAATCTTCTACAGCAGCTCTATACTGTCGTCAGATTTTGTAGATCTATGCAACTTGGGCCATCTGGCCTAGCATCGAAGCGCATGTTTATCAAATCTTTAACTTGACAACTAATGATTACGATGTGACAACTAATGATTACGATCATGTGACTATGGTGATAATTCTGTGCTTTGGACTTTTTCTGAGCGATATCGACATAAACATTTGGTCGAATACTGACTGGAATCATATACAAGATTGCTTTGCGTAAATAAAAGACTTGAGACCATATCCTAGCGTAACCTTTCGCCGGGTGGCGTAAAATTTCTGTACATGTGCCGCTAGACTCAGTTTTTCGCGCGAACAATAGTAAGCTGAGATCATGTAAGAGCTGTAGTATTTATGACATTTTGATTTTTCAGAATTATTCATTTCGGCTATGAGATATGAGCTGGAGAATAAGCCCTACAAGCATTTTCAACCTAAATGCTGGTATACTGCGTGGTACAGTTCTGGATGCATGTGTGCACTTTCAAGGCCGACATGGTGGTTTTTTCTTCAATAATTATCCCAATTTCTGACAAACACAACTTTACACATTTCCTCTAACAAGCCCTGCATGGTTGCATCTTTTTCTTTTTGATGGTCCAATCGGCGTCCTGTAACACAACCGTGTCTTCCGAACCATTTTTCGTTTGGCGAATGTGGACAAGAGCCGCCTGCGATGATGCTCTTGTGTGCACATCCTACAGCGCATCCCTAACACTTGCCCCGACGTCAATTCACGTGGCCTCTGATTGGTTGAGTCATTAGAGCTTACTTGATTGCCTGTCAATCATTCTGGCAGTGCTAGCGATAACCCCTTAACAGGGGTGAGATTGATACAAAAATAAGATTTTCTGACATCCAAATGCATCCAAACAAGCTAATTTCAACTGGCAATAAAGTACAGTAAAGCCGTCAACAATTTAATTTGTTATTTTGGACAATTAATCTCCCTCGTTTTCTTGGCTTTCAAGATTGACGAAATAGCGTCATCGGAACGAGCTATAACAGTCTACCTGTACACCTGAGGGACACCAAATGTACCATGCTAATTAAGAAAAGTATGAACTAAAAATGCTTTTAAAAAAATTTTAATTGATCCTCTCTTTTCCAATTTATTGACTTTGAAAGTGAAAATTCCTTAATATTTTGATGTAATTTCACTAGACTACACGTTATAAAATCAACAATAAGCCTCTAAAGATAAATCCCTGTGTTATTATACCATTAAAATCATGTTAAAAGCTGTCCAGGTGCCTGAGAAACCAGGTGTTTAAAATGGTGTTTTTGTCCCCAAAATCCCAATATAACGTCACACGACGAAGTTGGAGCTGTGTTTCAAGCATAATTCTAGATATTTTGAAGATACATTAAATGAATAGATATGACAAGAATAAAAAAAGCTAAGACCTTATTTTAAGAGAAAATCTCTAACCTACATTGCCCTATGGGACTTTACAGGGAAATCTCAACGTGTGTTTTATGTAATCTCATTTAAGGTAGATCGGTCGTTACATGTTCCAGCGTTCGAGTTTTTAAAAATTTTGTTTGAAGAGACACCCAAGTACATAAAAAATTTGCAAAAATTAATAAATATAAAAAAAAATTGGGGGGGGGGGTGTCACCGACCAAATAAGAACACAGGGCCCAAATATGTTACACCCTGCGTGACGCACTAGTACCCATTCAAATCAATGGGAAAATGTGTTTTTTCACTAAAACGTTTTTTGTTTTTTTTTAATGAATTTCTAACGTTTAAATTTTGAATTTTTATTTTTGGTTTGTGTGGAGAGCCACCCAAGTACATTAAGAACTTTCATTACGTTTAACAGTTGAGGTGAGTATACTAGCTATTTTCAGATTTGTCATACATGTACTGATGCGAAGGTGCAAGCCATTTAAAACTTTACAACAGATTTATTGAAGAGAGTAATAAGGGAAATACGTCAAACATGTGAAAATAGTTTATTGTCGTTGTAATTTATTTATGTAATGAATATGACATGAATGTGACATCGTAAACACTGTGATGTCAAGTAAAATGAAGCGTCTGATACAAAGTACCAAACGCGGCATTCACGTGCTTGCATGCGATGCGTACACTGTTTATTTTCTTTACATAATACAATTCCAATACCGCTGCGTAACCTTTCACTAAAATCAATGTTCACGTGTCCGAGGTACTTAAAAAATAATTCAGGAAAATCGACAGGTTTTTCGGTCAACCTTATTGGCAAATCTCAAAGTCTTGTATCACGCTTTGCCTTTATGAAGATTAATGGTTTGGAACAAGCGGTACTATTCAACGGTATAAGAACCATGAGGAAAACCTGTCCTTAATCTGTGGATTTTCTGAAAGAAAAATAAATAAAGATCTGTGCAATTTAATACATTTATTGAAAAATCTGACAAATAGACTGTGCTTGATCAATATCAAAGAGATACTCACGTTTGTTTCCCATTCCATCGCCATCTTGACGTTTTTAGTATCGTAGAATCTCGCCTTAAAGAGAAGTGAAATGTTAATCTCAATTTGGATTCATTTCTACATCTTCAATATACCACCATCTCCAATGTCAAAATTAATTCCTATTTGCGAATTCTAAACCAGGCTTTACACATATCTAAGTGTTTTAAAGAAAATCAAAATTAGTAAAGGTGTATTTTGCTTCCGGTTTTGAGGCTATATTTGGTGACATCACCACGTTGGAAAGTGAATTTCGAGGGTGACCAGACAAAATCCTTTGAAGAAAACTTGTACTGCGCTCTCAACTTAGAACCTTGACAGTCGCAATGGACTCCAAAACTACCGGAGAAGAAGTCAACCAAGGTAAAAAAGCGTACAATTATGCAGTTTTAATAATTTCATCACTTCAAAATTGTAATGTTATGCTTCTAAACAACGTCTTTACATTTCACTTCAGTCCCGAGTTGGGCCTGCTAAATATTGACAAGCCCGAGAAACAGACCGTGAAATATTGATGTGGCTTTCCCCACCTACATTCACTTTATTTCAGTGTCAACTCTGTTATAAGGATGTTCTGTCTATTGTTATTACGGTTTATATTTCTTTGGCAGCTGTGAGGTATTAGGTATACTGCAGCATGACTTTTAATTCAGTGACTCACAGCCCTTGTGTGCACACATTATAATTTACACAGTCATGGATGCTCTGTAGAAATGTCATTTTCATTCCTTCTCTGTCATGATTTTCGTATTGTCATAAGCATTCTGTTTTATGTGCTGTATATACCAGTAGCAGATGGAAACTACAACCCTGAGAAGCCCCAGTTTTCAGCTTAGTGAAGGTTCTTGTATTGTTTCAGTAGCCTTGACCCAGGTTGACCTAGTGTATATGTCAGCAAAGATGCAAATAAACAAAGTTGAGCTGCAGCTGTACCACCTAAACTTAAAGAGCTAAGATGTTTTAGTTTTGTTGGGGAAAAGGTACACTAAAAGGGATTTCGCTAGAGTAAACAACAGTTCCCCGACACTTTTCAATTTGTTAATGAATTTGTTCTGACATTCAGAGTTAATCAATTTTTTAAGTGTTTTTTTTTTGTAATAATCTCCTTAGAAATAATTAAAGATGGTACACATGTAGCCATCTATGAAGGTTCATGTGATCTGATGGCAGACATCAGAATAATTGTGATAACTGCCGACCTGATGGTAAAATGTTATTCATTGCAGCCACTGTGTTGATTACAATATATATTGTAGAATTTCAAATCTCATGAAGAATTGTTATCCTTGTAATGCATTCTATGCAGCATGAATAGAAATATTTTCAATTTTCGCAGGTCATCTGGGACGTGTCACAAAAGTTAACACTGGGCCCCCAGACGTGATAAAGATCTAGATTGCTAGTTCTGATTTTTAAAACTTGATATATGATTCATGTTTTCGTTGTCCCAGACTTGATAAAGATCTAGAAAAAATCACATTGTGAAATGAAATAGTGAGAAAAGATAAAATTGATGATAAAAGAAAGATGTTTTATTGCCGGTAAGTGAATGCACTTTATTCAACCCAAGTTTCTTTCTTTCTTTTTTCAGCAACATTTCTGGTTTCAACTGATTTTGTTGGTTAACACCTAAGTTATATATAGACACTTATAATTTCAATACCAGATGCCTAAGAAAAAATATATGCAGACTGCAGGAATAATTCTATTCACAACTTTAGCATTGTAGTGATGGAACTTGGGTCAGCATATGCTGTTCACAAATCACTCTGGTGAACTTTTGAATGAGATAGGAGGCGTTATCTTCAGTCAGTGCCCTTGTCTATGGATGCCTGCTTGGATAATATATTATTTACTCTGTGAATTTTATTGGGCGCAGCACGGTCAGAAATAGCCATGTTTGTGTACCTAATGAATGTGCTTATTTGTTCAGCCGTATAAAGATATCTGTTAAGTCAATGCAGATGCAAGTGTATGACCCACAGCTAATGCGATAATACCCTCTCAGAATTGGAGCAGAAAATCAATGAGCTAGGAGAGAAAAGCAACAGATGGATAATAGCATCAAGTCGTTCATTTTTGCAGCATCTATATAATAGTAATTGTTGCTGAGCGAACAAGCTTTGGTTCATAGTGTTATTAGGTTAATCTATTTTGTTAATGCTAATAGGCAGGAACAGATACTCTTGTCAGAATCTTTTTATGATGGCCACAGAAATGTTTTAATGTCAGTCCCGTAATGAGATTTTCGTTACTATCAGCAGATTTTGGACTTTTTGTGAGCCAAAAATATCACTTTTGAGACCGATGGGGGCAGCCCCTATTTTTAGACTTTTTCACCAAATGGCACTGATGTCACTAGATGTCATTTGTGTTGCTAATGGGCTAGAATGTTGTTGTTGTTGTTGTTGTTGCTTTATTTGTGGCATATGATTTATGATTCAGTGGTAACACATAGACACAAACACAAATGATGGCGGTACTCATGTTATGAAAATTACTTAATATGAGGCCATTTATAATTTATAGTTTTTGATGTTTAAACTTGTCAATTTCTACACTTACACAGTCAGTGATCAAAAGCTTTGCTTAGGTATAGAAAATTTAGGTTAGTAAAAGGTATAGTTAGTATAGAAATTGAAAAGTTTAAACATGTAAAATAGTCAAAAGACTACACAAATGAATTTCCAGCAAAACATAATATATCATTATGTATATATCTATTTTTTAGGTATTAGGTTAAGTTTTCAATGGGGTGGCTATCTACTAGTAAGATAGAATGCTTTTGATATATAGCCTGTACCTGAAGCAAATTGTTCTTAGTACAGTCTACTTGGGAGCCCAGGGCTACCAGGATCCATTTGTCTTCTAACCTGGAGCAGGAACAGTAGCTGGTAGCTAAATAAATGTATGAAGCACAGTATTCAGGCCCGTAGCCAGCAATTTCAAAAGGGTGGGGGGGGGGGGGTTCTTTTTCTGAAAAAGTAGACCTTTTACCATATAACCCCCATGTGCCTAGGTCAAATTTTACCCAGAGTGGACCTATTTCCAGCAAAAAGGGGGGTTCTTTCGAACCCCCCGACCCCCCCCTGGCTACAGGCCTGGTATTGATAATTAATAAATGTCCCTCATAATTAATTGCTTTCAACCTGGGGCCAGACTTTGAAGAGAAGCACACTGCTTATATGCAGAACAGAAATAAATTGAAATTGAATTATATTCTAACAGTTACTGCAGTAACTGCCAAGTCAATAAATGGAAATTGAATTATATTCTAACAGTTACTGCAGTACTAGTAAGTAGGGGTGATATATCAGATAAGTAAAATGATAATTAATCATCAGATATGTTCATCTCCGTCCCAATATCGGTTTTTGTCTTACATCCGTTCTAATTGGCTAATTTGTGTCACATCCTGTCTAATTTGCTAACTTGTGTCACATGTTTTGACTGGATAAATTTGTGTAATGTCTGTTCTAATTGGTTAATTTGTATCACATGGATGTAACAAGTGCCAATCAGTGGTTTACAATTATTGGTATATCTGGCATAATAAGGCACTGACTTGGCATTTCAGCAATGGCGACCTTGTTATGAACTGGTCACAGCAACTGTAATGTCCATTGTAATGTCCATAGCGTCCACTATGATGTGGATATATTTTACGATGATGACCCTGCACTCTTAGCAAAGCTTGGCATTAAAAAGCAAGGTCATTGCTCTAAAGAGAAATGTGTTTGTTTGGACTTATTGGCCACATCATGCAAAATGAAAAAAAAAAAATTTATACCAGTGAAACACATTTGAAAATGATCCACATTTTCTCTGTCATATGTCCTGCAAAGCTACTTAATTTCTCTTTCCCAGTGCAGACCTTACAAATGATAACACCTCTCAAATAAAAATACTGCCTGATATAAATATTTCCTTCTGAAATGTCAGTTAGGCTATGGCTGTCAGAGAATTGGAACTAAACCAATTGATGGATGTGGAACAGAACATCCAATCAAAGAAAAAGGATGGGTCGAGCAATGACCCATGTAAAGGAAAAATTGCTTTTTTATCTGGCAGAACTTGAGACTCTTTGTGATTATCCTGGATAGGCTACTAGTACCTTAAACTGAAAAAGACTATAATTTGAATATTCTGCTGAACTTTTATCCTGTAACAGTCGTGACTTACACAGCGCACTGGTCATAAGCTTGTCGCCATTAAGGTGACATATAGTGCCATTACTGGCAGATTTAAGACTTGGAATTGAATTACCACAGCAAACTATGTTTTGATGATTCTAAATATCACATACACTCACTGCGAATTGGTCTTGATATTGCAATTTGTCAGATCTTGAATTTAAGATACAATAAGATCAATTCTGGCGTATGCCGAGATTGAATGGTGGACATTACTGTTACACAAATGATTTAAAGCCCCGTGTTTGCTTTTCAGTGCCATTAACTTAACTAGACAACAAATCAACGAGGAAGAAGATAAAGGGACTTGTTCTTCACTTATGATATTTTTCCAACTATCAGCAGATTTCTGACTTTCTGGGAGCCGAAAGATCATTTTTGAGATTGATGATTGATCATGCCATATAATTTTTTTTTGACGTTTTTCACTAAACGGCAGTCTTATTCCTGGTCCTTGCTTGGTACAGAAATCTTTAATTATACAGCCTGTGTATTTTCCTGCTCGATACTAATTTGATCACTCTCATTAGGTCAGTCTGGATGTACTTGTCAGGATTGCTTTTATATTGTATTGAGCAGCTGCTTTTGAGGATGTCAACTCATCAAAGTGTACATTGAAAGATAGATAGGCATAAAATATATTGAAAATTTAATTTTTGATGTCCTTTTAGGAATAACACAACTAAAGAAGTGAAAGCAACCTGCTACAGTAATAAAACTGCTTGTTACTAATTTGGTTCTCTCATTAGGTCAGTCTGGATAAACTTTTCATGATTGTTTCTGTATTATATTGAGCAGCTGCTTTTGAGGATGTCTGCTGATTATACATTAAAATATAGATTGAAAGATGAGGAGGGAGGATTAATATTAAAATTTTATAGCTTGGACATTCTTTTAAGTATTACACAACTAGAGAAGTCAAAGTAAACTGTTACAGTAAAAGAAGTGAACTTTTGTGTTCAGAAGGATGTTAAGGGAATATTTCCTACATAAACAAGTGCTTCTGGTCTTTTTCACAGGTTGATACAATTTTTTTTCCTTCCATGCTTGTGCTAATGTTTGACCTATTTTCCTCTTCTTACCCAAAACAATTATTCATATTCACACTCAAGTTTATCAGCCAACAGAGAGAGCACTTAAAAAAAAAAAAAAAACTAATAGCAACTCAAGAGTATTACAAGGTACTTGGTATTATCTGCTTTACAGGATACATGTTAGGGTGCATTCAGAGCAAATTTATTTTCAGATTAACAGATCTGCGGATCAAATATGGCCGACCCACTTGAAAACTTGCTGAATAATCCCCTAGTAGACACTGAATAGATTCCCCCTGGGGATTGTGCGGTAAGTTTTCCAGTAGTTCGGCCATATTTGATCAGTAGATCTGTTAGTTAGTGGATCAACTTTGGTTTTGAATATGGCTTAAATCTCTTCACCCTCTGATATTGCATTGCCCTCTAAAATACCAAGCAAAATTAAAGTACAGGCCTCAGTAGGAACACACCCAATATCAGATATCTTCTCTCATGTTATTACCCCGCCCTTACCCGCCCCTCAAACAGTGGCTCAGCAGCAGAGGAGGATATATTGGGGGGTTGGATATAATCTAGGGCATCTTGAGTAAGTCAGAGGCCATGCTTTACTTGCCTTACATAACATGGACATGGATGTGTGCTACTGAGCAATACCTTGATGTAAAGTTACCCCCACTGACAAATACAAATGGTATGTCTGGGGAAGAGTGCATTGCTATTGACCATCTCAGATTCCACAGGGTACAATACAATAATTTTGCAACAGACCAATATTTTATGTTGTCCAATTATATAAAATATTTTATTTATTTTATCACATGGTAGACCAGTATTCACTTTTAAATTATTGAAGTGCACTGTTGTCACTTTATCTTGAAGTGAGCATAATAATAATAATAATAATAGAAATAATAATAATAATAATAATGACAAATTAACAGCAAACTTGCATAAGCACTTTTAGATTTTGGCTGATGCTGTGTGACCTGCTTTCATTAACAATCATAAGTCTAGGTCTATGATTAAAATTTTAAATTTGTTAAAGTGCCTAGCCTATATTGGTGGACTTTGCAAAATATGGCAACACACTGAAAATGCAACTGCAGGCACCAGGAGATTTCTTTTGCACATGACAGTGTCATTTGTCTACCAGTTACTGGTCTGGCCTTCTTGTGAAATTACAAAATATTATAATTTAATCTTTTTCAGTAAAATCTCAAAAGTTAGGGATGATGCTTCTCCTGTAGTGCTGCCCCCTGTGGCATGACAGACACACTAAAAAATAAAACTGGTGTTAGCAAGAGATTTCTATCTTGGAGAGTATAAGTGTCATTGTATTTACCAAGTAGTTAATCTGTTAACATGCGTCCTGATGCCAGTACAGAGGTAACTGAAGAGACTGAGTCACCAGATGTCTTATCAGCCAGACCAGTGGTGCGACTCTGGGGGTGAAAAGTCTGTTACTTGATCTCTGGGTTTCTTTAATGTGCCTTGTATGTTTTGTTAGTGGTAAATAGATTTAAAGAAGAGTTGGATCACAGTGGGCTACACATTTATTTATTTATTTATTTATTTATTTGTTTATTTATTTACAATTAACCATCTGTTACATTTACTAGTACTAGTAAGTGATTAAGTGTAATGGTAATGCTTTGTGTCCATGATATATTCATATTTCCGACCATCCTTAGGTAAAATTGACCTTTATTGACGTAAGTAGTTTGAATGTTTGCCTTGAGATGACAGCTTTCAGCCAGAACAAGTGTTATTTAATAATTGACACAGCAGTAGGTTGACACAGGTGACATATAGACAAAACTAAACTAGTCTATGTGATCCATTCAACAAGAAATCTTTAGACCCAAATTTGGCTAAAATTTAAGACCAAATTTAAGTCCACTTTTAGACATTTAAGTCTTAAATAGGCCATTTAGATGAAATATTGACCTGTTTTATAACAAAGAAAGAAATGGCTTTTGTTTAGGACTAATAGGTATTTAATTCTAGTTGACTAATGTCACCAAATATTTGACATCCACTGTAACTTAGATTAGGACTGAACTTTCACCTTGCTCTACTAACTCTGCCACATCACAACTTGTAGCATCCAGGACACAGACTGAGATGACTTAATCTGAGATGATAATACTGATTTCATCTTATCTGACACTATTTAGATGGGGATACAGTTAAAAATGAGGATTGGCCATTATTTCATACAATGAAGTCAAAGGTGAAACAGGTGCATTAACAACTTTTTATGTGACACTTAATCTGGGACTATTGACACGCAAGTTAAGCTTATGGTTAGCAGTCTTTGCGACACAGTGAGAAGTGAGAGAAAAATTTGGAATCAGAGGAGGAGGAGTTACTAAAAAGAAGAATTTTCCAGCAGAAGCGGTATTATTTTCTCCACAACGCTGGAGCGTCACCTGCTTCTTATAGAGCATCATCACAGTAATCATACTGATACGGAATATTTGGAAGCCCGATTTTTTAGCGTGCATAATGTGATAAAAGCGGTTCGTTACATGTAACATTATACTTATTATATCAGTCCAAGATTGCGGACATCGTCCCCTCCCCCTCTGCTCACTGTTTATTGTGTTGTCACTAGACTAGAGGTGTGAGGGACAGATAGAAGCTGGATTAAAGTGTCCACAAGGTCAAAGGTCACCACTAAGAGGCTGAGGTCAGAGGTCACCACTAAGCCGCCAGACGTCCCGTGATCTAGGAGAGAGATGTGAAGATGTGAAGTGATTTAGGATTCGAGTTTACGACGTAAAAGTGATTTACAACTTGTGGAGGATTGGACAAAAGATTAGTTTTTCATTGAAGCATTTTAATGCTCTAAAGGAAGGTTTGGGGTAATTCTAAGGCACCATTTAAATAGATTGTTGAAAACATTTGACTGAGAGTGGGGGAGGTTTGAGAGGCGGGTGTCACACAGGACAAGACAAGATTAAACAGAAACGTGGTTTGACCAAACTCCTCCTCGTCATGTGACACTGACAATCCCATAAGCCTCAGAGGTCACAATGAATAACATTACATTATTTTATCCACTGTGCAGTCTTTTAGGTAACTTTTAGATCTTTAAGATAACAGTTACAAACAAGTTATTTCATCATCTTTATCAGGCCTAACTGACCATCCCAAATTGTGCCAACAGAGTCTTATTTTTGTGTTTTTTGGATGCATTGTCATCATTGGAATAAAAACGCCCTATTTATTTGACAAGTACTGTTAAGGGAGACCATTGGCTGTCTTTAACAGCCTGCTTGGGAGTATTATACAATGCAGAAGATTTTCAATCGCAACAATTCCAAAGAAAGTGCAAAACCGAAGGGTGTACGAACGAGGAAGATACCTGCAAAAGAGGCTGAGGAGGAAGAATACAATTTGGAGTATCAGCCAACCATCACAAGTCCCAATAATTACCACTCTTTTCTCAAACTTGTTCATACCTCGGGGAGTTTCAGTGACGACGAAATAAACACCGATAAAACTGTGGAAGGATCAGAGGACGTAGAGGATGCCATGAACAAAATGGCGGATCAGAAGAAGCAAGGTAGGGCAATTCAATTGGAGGGCGAAAGTATCCTTCTATGGAAATTCTCTCATTGACGCCTCTGTCAATTATCACATTCAGAACAAGTTGACTAAAAATTGGATTAACAGATCCTCTGATCAAATATGGCCGCCCCACTTGAAAGCTTGCTGCATAATCCCCTAACAGACACGGAATAGTTTCCCCGCAGGGATTACATGACAAGCATTCAGGTTTGTTGGCCATATTTGATCCCTGGACCTGTAAGTCCGCTGTGGTGAATCCAACCATAGGCATTGTGTTACTAAGCAGTCTGAACTGTCATCTCGTGTGGGAGCATTAGGTGCGAAACAGTAAATAAAAATCTGTCTTCGACATCTGTTCGGGGGGAAAACCCCAGGCATGGTGCCGTATGTGCCATCCCCTCCTATCATCCACTCACCATAAAATATCCCTTAGCCACGCCCCTTTATCAGTGGTGCCCTGGGCATTGTACCCTTGAGCTATAGGCACATGAGGCACTTTGATAATTACTCAATTAACTCAGTAGGGATAAATTGTGAATTTTACAGATACCGTAGTTTTCAGTCATAATTTCTAAAAGTTTGACAAGCTTACTGAGTGGTAGTTACAAAATTAAAAAGCAGGCTACTCTGTTGTTCTATCAGTGTAGTACAAGCACCACAAATGGGATATTGAAATATGATATTTGTGATTATAAAATTACTAGTATGTATCTGAAAGTTTGATCTTTTTTGCCTATGGAAAAGATCAAGTTATTGCTGTAAATGACAGTTTTGAGCAATTGAGCACAAATGATCTAGCTATTACCAAAAAGAGTAACTTAACAGGCGACTCGTGCCTGGCACGGCCAGTTGATAAATCTTTAACCGCAGGAAGTGAGCTTGTGGTAGACTTGCGCAAGAGAGTTGTGCCCTTTTTGTGTAGTAACAAGTTTAGTCGGACTCTTAAACTGGACAACTTCATTTCATTGTGAAGCTTGATGTGAAAGTGGACATTATGGTGTTTGGACAGATATGTAGGTATATTTAGACTGAATAGACTTTTGCCAAAATTTTAGTAAAATGACTATGGCTGAAGGGAAATTAAGGTTTAAAAAACTATAAGGTAGTGCACTGATAGTTGAAAAATTATGTACACTTGCTGGGGGGTGAATTTGAAATAATTGCTGACCTTTTTGGTATGATTGGCAAAATTTCATCACAGTTGCTGGTCTGTTATGGCTGTTGCTTGGTGTAGGGCAGGGAGTTGGATAGTTTAGCCATGATTGTATTACGCACAAAAATTAACAAAAACTCTGTTGCGCCCCCTTTTGAGCAGAGCCAGGGGTTCATTGATATACCAATGGTACCCTTTATATACCATTGAGTAGAGTATCGTTAACTTTTCATTTAGACACTATATACATGTGTATACCATAACGTTATTTACTTTTTGTTGTTGCCATGGTTACCAGTCTTGTCTCATTTTAATCACAAGGCTATCTTTGAAATAGAACTACATGCATTCCCATTGTGTGTCTTATCAGTAAATTGTCTGGCGATGTTCCCTCAACTAGATGGCATTGACTTGACGCCCAGATACATATTTCCCTGCTGCTTATTGATCTCAAGCTACGGAAATTTCTCAATTAATTTAACATAAAACAAATTGGCATTTTTTCTCCAAAAATTTTTTATATTAAGGAAAACTTTAAAATGTTACTTTGTAGGTTTGAAAATTGAGTTGGCTTTTTAGTCAGAGGCTCCAGTTTTGACAGTGTCTCAAAAGGAGATGTTTATCTTGTAAAAGTAAAGATGGGGGGGGAAAAAGTGGTGTGTGTGTGAAAAAATCAAGTAGTTGTCATGATAGTTACTCTTTGTTGGACAGAAAATTCTTGCAATCTTGTTGCTTTGATTATTTTTTAAAGCTCAATATATCATAACAATTATTTGACCTGATGCTGAAGGTGATTATGCTTTGCTTCATTTCATAGGGTTTTATTTTTCTCATTGATAATTTATCTAAAACATGAGATATGCAAATTTAAAGCAACATTTTAAGCCCCCTCTCTTTTCTTATCATTATAATATAAATTGCAGACATCGTACATACATGTATATATATTGAGTTGGCTGTAATGAGAAAAGAAGTTGTCGGACTTCCTTTGGGTTTGACATCATGTAGACTATTCATCACATGACTGCTCAAAATACTTAATGAACCGATTCCTGTCATCTTTGAGACTAGTTAGACTAATGTTGGCTATTGAAGTCTGCAGCTCAGTGGGGTTTCTCTGTAAGCCATTGTGGTGACCAGTATATATATTTGTTCAACATTGTGACAGTACAGAGATATATATATATATATATATATATATATATATATATATATATATATATATATATATATATATATATTATTTGAGCTCTAAATGCATTCACAGCAGCATTTTAAGGCTTATCTACTTATGCACATATACATGTTTGTAATATTACATTTATAAATTTATCCAAAAAAAAAAAAAAAGTAAAATTAAACAATATTAATCGGCACATGGCTCATGAAAACCACTTTCATTGGCATATAGTAATATGTGCACATTTGGCCAATGACAGCGATATATGATTGAAATGGGTCAGCAATACTGCAGAATATTGAGCAGCAGGACGTCAATAATTTAAGGGCAAAGAAGGTACTGTAAATTCTTCATAGGAAAGCTGTATTACAACATTTTCCATGGTGGTATTCCGTTGTACCCTTAAGGCTTCCAATATGCTTCATTATTAAGAAGAAATCTGCAAAACCAAAATTGAATAAGCTAATATTTTTTTTGAGCCGTGACAGTGCATAAAGTAAATGCTATCTGAACCAGTGGGAGTTACGTATGCGTAATGGCAATACAGCATTATTATTCACAAGCAGTGGATATTCCAGGCCTTGTAGCGGATGGAGTAATCAGTAATGGGATTTAGATAGTAGAACCGACTGATAGCCTGGCGCTGAGCAGTGGTCTTCTGTTTCACTTGACATTTAGCTGTATTGTTGCATTAGCCAGATCAGGACGAAGGAGGAGAGATATCTTTGTGTTTTGTGTGTTGTAAATATAAATGAAAGATGGATTAAGAAGCTGGGGTGTTTGGTTTGGTTTTGTGAGGGCGATTTAATACCTGTGGTAGGTCATTATTACATGGATGACCGCAGGACAGAATTAGGTCCAGCTTAGGAGACTTGACTATATCAGCAAGATTTGCCTCTATGCTCGAGGGATTTTCCGTATCTTTCTATCCAAGGGATTCTGCTTGAGGGAATTTCTGTTTGATTGTGGAGATTTGATCTGACGTGATCTGCCTGAAAGGCGTTTTGTTGCGTTCGTTCGTAGGATTATACCGTGAAAAGTGAAGTCTCTGGGAGGTTAAGGTCTCTGTATTCTGCGTACCATCAGATGTAATTTTGCTGAGCTGTAGGATCAAATCACTAGTACCAGGCAGGGTTTTTTAATCTGGAATAGTCAAATAATACTGACATATAGTGACTGGAGCATTCATGGTGTCATTCTAATATTTTTTAAAGCTTAATTATTAATTTTTGCTTTTTGACCCAAGGTATTACTTTGCTCTTACCCAGACAACAGTACAGTATATGAGAGGAAACTGTGAAGCTTCGAGGTTGAAAACAAATTTATTCTGAACTGTTCTTTGGAGCTTGAATATCTGTCGTGAACTTGGAGGAGATTCCATTAAGTATATTCCCTGGGCCAGTGAAGAGGGCTCTGTGTTAACAATTAGAAAGCTTTTGGGGTTGAAAATGAATATTCCACTCTTTTATTGGAGCAAATATCTACTGTGAGTTTTGACAGAGTTGAAGAAAAAATTTCAATTCGAGCGTCTTTACTGGGACTCACTGATATCAAGAGTGAACTGGGAGAAATATCGTGGATTCTGTCCATAATGGAGAGTGTTGATCTTGGACATCCCATTGGGGTTGAAGCAGGAGGGACAAGTTACGCTGAGATAGGTGAGGTGGATAAGTCTTGTTAATTACTTGGCAGAAATTTCAGTGTTCAGAATGGAGAAAAGGTTTTTATCTGTTCTTGTTTCTCTCTCTCTCTCTCTCTCTCTCTCTCTTTCACATCCTTGGGCCTTGCTTTCCATGCCCAATGTTGTGAGTGGCAAAAAAAAAAAAAAAAAGTGGTTCTACATCCTGAATTTTAATTTTACTTCATAAATTAATCTCTACAATTTGTTTAAGAGACACTCATAACTACAGTGTGTGATGTAGGAAAAAAAAAATTTGTAGTCACGTCATCCTCTTTCACAGTGATGGATTGGAAGTAGAAAAGGGCTCTTAACCGCTGTCTGGATTCAAAGTTCATCTCACTTGGTCTGTGGTTTCATTTCCTGTGGAATATAAGCTTAGTAGCTGTTTTTTGTTTATTGAATTTCACAAGGCGATGCCTTCAAAATGGAGATAAAATTTTTATCATTAGCTAAGACTTTATATTCATATTTCAAATTTTTGTTCATTTTGTGATCTAAGGGTTGATAGTGGATATAGTAATGGGGCAATGGAGTCACTTCCTACGTAATGGATTGCAATCGCGAGCTGCCAATTATGTTGGATTATGCAAAGCTTATAGCTTAATTCTGTAGATCATAAAAGGTGGGGATTATTTCCCGCCATAGAAAACTTATCGTAAAACCGAATGGTGGAGCTCGCTAAGTTTTCTGCCCCACTGTGATACTGTGATAACAGTATTATAAAAGATCCACAACTTTTGTGAAATATGTTATGTTTTATATAAGCATGCTGTAATAGGACTACCATGACGGAGAAATGAAGCAAACTTTGGCAATTACTTAAACTTTTTAATGGGGGAAAAATTGTAAATTTTACAGATTCTGTATTTTTGAAGTCATCATAAATGTTTTATAATGAGACAAGGTTACATGGTCATGAGGTCACATCTTACCCTATTAGGAGCAGTATAACAGCACTCTCACGGTAATCCTAGTCAACTAAGTCATGGAATTGACTTTTTTTCATGAAACTAGAGCCAGTGCATTTCTCACCCCAGAAACACTTAAATACCCCACCCACCCAACAGGTCCTGAGGTAATTTGAAGCCTGTGAATGGCTCTGAGTCAAAAAAAAAATTAATAATAATAAAAAATAACATTCTTTTTTTCCCATTTAGAGAATACTGCTCAGTGTCTGGAGTCTCTGGGGAGAGATGACTGAACCAGCATGACATAACGTTATTGATTTTGTTCCAGCTGATGACTTTATCATGGCTACTTGAGCCATTGTAATATTCTGAGTGACAAATCTGGAAATAGTTTCGCCTACGGGAACATAATTGATTTCTTTATTTTATATAGGTCAGCACTTCCTGGAAATTGATTTCTTTTTTCAGGTCAGTATTTCCAGGAGATTGTGGAGGTGATTTTAGAAATTATCAGTGTGGTATTAGGCTCAGGTTAAAGTATAGTATAAGACCACCTTGCCATAGTTAACAAATACTTGATATCAGATTTTTATAGCTTTTCTCGATGATTGCTTGTATGTTTGATTCCAGTGGGTGGCCCTAGACTCCAATTTGAACTGAAAAATCTTTTGCTTGATTCCATGTAGAGACAGGGAAGGAAAGCAAATTCAAGTTTCCTAAAAATTATTATTTCAATTTTTTGGTAGTATGTCTATTATTATCATAGCTCAAGCACTGGTAGGTTTTATTGAAGTGAAATCAAAGAGTCACTGAAATGTCCACCATTATATTCATAATGTTATTTATGCCTAGCTGTAACATTGAGCCGTGTTGACCTCTGACATCACATCCTGTTTCATCAGTAACATTGCAGCTGATCGAAAAATTGTATTATCGTAAGAAGAAAGTGACTAGTCTGAGCTGTGAATAGTTGTTTTAATGAAAAAACCTCAGTAAATTATTGTCATGTGTCCATGGCAACAATAAAATTATACTCAATATGGTATTAAAATTTTCACTTTAGACGACCACTTCTACGACACTGCCGAACTTGCCACCCCAGATAGCGGTATCGCAGACACATCGCCGACTAAAGATCCTGCGGAAGTAGAGAAAGAGAAGGAAGAATGGAGGGTAGAGCTGGCAAAGGTATATGTGATTAAACTTTGGGAGAATTAATGTTGCTTTTTCTTGTGTCTTGTAATTTCTTTTTTCTAGTCATTCAATTTTTTAATGACTTGAAAGTTCTTAGTGTCATTTTAATTTTTGCATGTATTCGAAAAAATATTTTTTTTCTTAGTTTAAATCATGATTTGGTGATCAGGTATAGTGCATTTTTTTATTTCCAAAATCAAAATAAATAATGTAAAAACCTTTTTGTATTTGAATGATGATTCCATGTTCCTTAAAGTTAAGGATTTTAAATTATCTCTTTCATCTTTTTCTAGACAGAGGAAGAGATTCAGACATTGAGATCAGTCCTCGGTGCGAAGGTCCGCCATGCTAACGAGCTGAAGAAGAAACTTGGAATCACGACGCTGCAGGAGTTCAAACAAGATGTCTCCAGCACGCTGACCAGCATTCGGGAGTCTGACGCGTAAGTGGCCATTGTAAAGTAACATTGGATTGGGAAAAAAAAAAAGGAATTGAAATATAAGGCATTTTTGAAATCGAAGGTATTTTTAAATTTATTGTGAAGTTCTTTCAGATTTTGATGGGTTTAATGAACAGTGTTGCTTAAATGTATAGAGAAGATTAATAGAAGAATCTGTTGGAATATTTTTTTTATTCACTGGTTGTGTTTTTTTTTTCTTTGAGCTTGGCTCGCTTTTTATGTGAAGTCAATTATCTGATAAATCAGTCCAACTGATTGCTTGATGCTCTTAATCATTACGATTTTAATTGGTTTTAATGTGAATTATGTCTTGTTTCTACTTCTTAAAAAGGCTTCATTCTTTCTTTGCTCTATTCTGCTTGATAGAAATGTGTCTGGTGCATGAGAGAATGCATGCTATCATGAGGGTCGCTTTACTACTGGAGAATGTTCAGAATTACTGAATATTGGATAAAGTTTGAATGTGGAAAAAAATAGAATTATCAAAAGACTCTAATATTTCTTTTCGCACTTCATTGAGCAGAGCATTATTGAAACTGTATGGAAAAGGCCCTCGTTGTCCTGCAACTGGTTTTCTCACTAAAAAGAGATGCCTTTTATGAACACTAAAGTATGGGTGCAGTTCTGTCTTGATTTGAAGCCACCTGGTGGGCACCTGGCAGGGGTGAGATTCAGGTGGCCACTGAGATGGCGCCAAAGCCATGATGAAACCAATTAGTGAGTGACTTCTTGTGGTCTCGGGCGCTAATAACTTCTTTCTCTGATGATCCATAAAACAGGTACAAAAAGACGTCCGAGAAAGTGCACCAACTCGAAGACAAGATCACCCACTCTGAGACGTGAGTACTCCTGCATGCGCGTACGTGTGCATGAAGACTCTGTGCACAACAAGCTGTTAGAGCATGCTCCTTGCATGCATGATAGGGGACTGTCTAAAATTAGGGCACGTGCAGGAAGAAGTCATTACTCCTAGTAGTATTTAATATATATCTGGCTCACAGCACGTAAGAATTAACCAGAATAATGATTTCGGATTTTCTTCTCCAATGCATAGCTACTCACACACACTAAACACTAAATATTATATTTATTCAATGATACATTGGTAGCACGATGCATTGCTTTTAGGCCTGTGATTTTAAAACATGAACTAACTGCAAGAAACTTTCCGTGCTTTAAATAAAACTCATTTTGCCAAGTTTTATTTTTGCCCAGTCAAAGCTCTTTCTGTCTTCTACTTCCAATGCATATATATATATATAGTTTTGAATACAAAAATATCTGTAGAAAATATTGACTTTCAACACAAATAAAAATTTGAGTACCAGAAGTGTCTCCAAGGCATTGATTCTTAACTTATGGCCTGAAATTTTTCAAGAGAGAATAGAAGACTATTCATGCTTTACAAAGTGCTTTATGACCACTCCCAAGTTTGAGTGTATAGAAATTTGTCATATTGTGACCAGGTGGTGCTGTAGGTAATAATGCACTAAGTCAGTTTTAATAGATGTTTCTAAAATTGTGCTGTCATCTTATAGTGCAACCAAAAAATGGATATGTCAAAAGTCAGACACATGAAGTAAAAATCTTCAATTTGCATACAGGCAGTTTAGGTGCTATTCTTAGTAAGGACACTCATTTGAGTCGAAATAAGTTAAATTTGCTGTCTTCTTATATTATGAAAAATTATTTAAGTTGGATTTCAAACGCTTGATTACAATCCCCTCAATGAACAGTCTTCAAACCCCTCTGATTCATTGGGCTTAAGGCTTCACATAGGGTCCGAGTAGGGTAAAGATTTGGACTCGAAGTTAAAGTCATATTTTGGGCCTCAAGTTTTTTCTGAAATGGGTCCCAGCACCTAAATTTGTAGAGAAATATTGGGTACATAATTTACAGAGTTTTGGCCTCTTGTCTTGATTTTTATTTCAAATTTTGTTATCATGTTTATTTTTGTCTATGCTTATCTCTATCTATTCAGAATAATTTGTTTTAAAAATCTAGTTCATTGTTGTATAGCCAAATGAGGTTTTCAGGTGGTTTTTGGGCGATCATGTTGTTTCAGCTGGCATGAAATATTGCTTCTTAGGTGGAATATTAGGATCAGCTAATTACTAGTAACTGTCAGCTAGAATATATATGTTACAGTACTAGTATTAAGTATCAGTGTATATGCATGCAGATATGTGTATATCTTGCACAGTGTCAGGCCTCCGTGGATTATGTCTTAATTTTTTTCGTAGCAGCCTTTAGTTTCCCTTATCTTTTCTGTTGTTCTCAGTACGGAAAACATTTCATTTTATAGTGATATGCTATACTTGCATGCTTTAGCCCTTTTGTAACAATCTGGGTTTAGTTAACATTGGGGTCATAGTCTCTGTCACCACTATTTCTTTTATTATTGGCACGTGATGCTTTGCATGTGAACTCTTCATCCCACCCGCTGCCACCAATGTCACACAATGTACATCGGTGGTAAATGCTCCAGACTTTCACTAACGCGACACAGTTTTCATATTATTCTGTGTCATGTCCGTCCCGCCTCTGCCACTAATGTTACAAAGAGTGAGCATTGAGTGGTTTTCCTCTTTTTATTTTCCAATTTGGGCATTTTTAATGAAACGCAAATTAATGTGCGGGGTCCCTCTCCTATTCTTTTTACGCAGGTACAAAAAGACAAATGAGAAATTGCACCAATGGGAAGATAAGATCACGTCGTCGGGAGCGTGAGTACTTTGCCTGCCAATTAACCGTTTCTAGTTTGTTTTTTTTTTCTTTTTGACAGTTTTATAATGAAAAGTTTCACAAAATCTTATATTAACAATTTGTTGAATATAATATTTAGCAGCTTCCACTAAAATTTGTTCCAATTTTGAAATAACTGTTACGGTGTTTGACAATTGATGCTATGTTGCAAAAGTGTTTTTAGAATGCACTTAGTGTTTTGCTTTGCTTTTAAAATCAGGTTTGAATTGGTTAAAAAAAGTGAAAAAATTTTTTGCAAATGTCTTAAGCATCTGATTAATATAAATACAACATGCCATGCACATTTTGGTCTTTGTTCACCAAGATTTAGCCCAGTTTGTGGAAAAGAATATTGAGGATACCCCCCCCCTTTAAAAATCCATATTGCATTGCACTTTTTTGTGCTCTATTAATGTTTCAGTTTAAAGTTAAAGACACACCCACTGTTTTGATGTATGTTAATGTATGCTTTTTTACAGTTTTCCTGATATAGTCTTGCATTTTCTTAATACACACACAGACATGCATAAAACTAATATAAATTGATGGTGTAGATAAAAGTTGATTTTAATTTCAACACTGGAATTTAACGCAAATGGTGATCAAGGTCTAGATTTAATTATTAATAAGACATCAAAACTGTAGTGACTGCTCCTAAGCAGTCTTATGTAAACTGTTGTCACATGAGGTATAAAAAAAGGGGGGGGGGCATTAATTGTGACTTATTCAGATGATTTTAATTTGATTATAAATGATTGACTAGTGATGAAGAGATCAATTAACTTTGGTTTGGGTCTGGTATGCTTGTAAAATGCACTGCTCGCACTCTAGTAATGTGACTTTGCTCTATGAAATGTGTTTTAAGTGCCATGTGGAGAATTATTTATGTGCTAAGTGGCCATATGGAGAGTTATTAATATGTGCTAAGTGGCCACATGGGGAATGATCAATGTGTTATAAGTGGCCTTCTTATGAATTAAGCTTTTCATGTTGCATTCCTATTGCGGTAGATGGGAAAAACTGATTGTGTTAGTTGTGACGGGGCACTCTCAGCTGCCACACTGAGCTGAACTAAGAACCACCAGTGAGGTTGCCAATGATTGTGATGAAATCCTCCTCCACTGATATTGGCCTGATGCCAAATTACAACAAAATTGTGGCCAGGCCAATGAAATTTTTGTGAATTTTTTTTCGTCACTTGGTGTCTTTTTATTCTGTTTGTCAGTCCAGAAGAACCCATGTATTTATTATTGTCCAAAAGTTTTGATGATTTGATGATAATTTGATTACTCGAGAAACAAAACTTGGTGGTTACTATATAAATTATCTTAAATGATGCGTCTTAAAATTATACATTTTGATTGACATGGACATAGGTTGCAAACTTATTCCAGATAAAGCTTTCCTTGGAAAGAACTTTTAGTGATATTATTTTCCCTTGATTGTTGCCAATACCCATGCTGTTTACTATAACAATAACAATTATACTTGGTGCATGTTTGTACACACTGACCTTATAAGATTGCATCTTAGCTTTCATAATGTTTTGCATAAGAGCACTCCATCTTTGTAGCACATACTAACATATTTCAAGGGTTGAGGTTATTCATAAGATCTTAATCTCATGGTCAGATTATTTATTATCCTACTACTTACGTAACTCTTCATCCTGCAAGGGACATTTGGTGGCAATTTATTATCGTGCTTATGTATGCAAAAACAAAATGTATCATTAAACTCCTTTTGTATGAAAAGTTTTTTATATATTTATGTGTGCTTATTTAAATTCAGAGTTTTTCTTTGATATGTCTGTTGTGTCTAATATTTAATCTAGCTTGAGAAATGCAGCAATTTGAAACATCAACATATTTACATGACTTACATGACATTACATGAAAAACATTCGCTTTTGAATTTTTTTGTCTGCTTGTTTAAGAAAATATACACAGGAACAGTCAAAAATATTTTCAGGTGTTGATAATACATTTAGCGAGTAACATGAAATGCATGAAGGATATGAATATCATTATCACTACACATTCTGTTCTTGTTAACTTTCCAGCTACCAGAAGACGAATGAAGCTTTCAAGAATGTCGGCACCAAAGCCAGTCAGGCTGCCAATGCTGCAGGAAAGAAACTGTCAGACCTAAGGTACGAGTTTCCTTAACTGACCCCTTGGAGCTTTCTAGGTAATAGTGTCAAAATTTAAACACTTGAAACTTATTATGTTGTGGATGTTTGGCAAAAGATGGTGGTTTTCCCGGATATTCTGTTTAGTACTTAGATTTCACTTTCGTATGTGATCAGTTTACTATTGTTGTTAGTGTGTGTGTGTGTGTGTGTGTGTGTGTGAGAGAGAGAGAGAGAGAGAGAGAGAGAGAGAGGAGAAAACCTTCCTTAATGTGGTTAGCAATCTTTTTCCAGGAATTCCCAGACCTTCAAGTCAATAGAAGAGAAAGTGGGCTCTGCTTACAGTAATGTCAAGGTTAGTTGTATGGTAACATCATTTAATATGGAATGTGACAATTGATTGCATCCTGGAAAAAGTTTAGAAAACCTTGTTTATTCCAGCTGGGGCTTTTTTCACAAAAAGTTTGAAGTCAGTTTTTCAGTCAAATTTTTTGCTACAAAGTTGATTTGTCTTTGAAATAACCACCTGTTGCAAATTTCCACAAGGTTTTTATCTCATTGGTGACAGTTACAGTAGCCTGTACAGGTATCTCAGAAACATCTATTGGGTGTGGGCCAATTATTATTTTAAAGATCCTTTAGACAACAAATATCACAGAGTTGACTTTGCCTAAATGATTGTTCATTTATAGCAGTCTAAAAGCTTTCCCTAAGAACATTTGACTTTTTATGAAATAAGCCCTTTAGTTAACTTGTCTGGTGCCATGTGTTACCGCTAACATGTGCAACAGTTGTTTTATTTTGAAATAAAGTTTTCTGTTAATGGAAACCAGTACTATATTACGGTAATTACTTTTAATTTCAAACGTGCCACTCATTCCAAAATTTTACCTCTTCAAGATTCCTTGTTTTTTGTTAGCAAAGAAGAACGTGCACACACTTTTTGGCCAGAGACCAACTAACTTTTCAGAAATATTTAGTCACCAGATTTGAGTATTATAAAAAAAAGAGCTATTCAGGAAAAAATAGGAATTCATTTTGTTTGAATTTTATAAGTAATTACTGTAAAATAGTTAATTAGTCTTCCAAGAGGCAGTGACTCTGGTGTATGTGACATACATATGTGCGAAACATGTGGATGCCACGTGCTCTTGCTGACTCGTGGTGTATCTGACTTTGAAAATGGCGAATGTCAAGAACAAAAGACCTAGGCATGACATATCCAGCATTCATGTAAAATACACCACGACAGGATGATTTTTTTTTTTTTTTTTTTTTTTTGACATTTGCCATTATATATGTATATGGTCAAAATTAAAGTCCACTTGATAAAAAAATTCATGTGACTGTGGCGAGCATGCCCATTAATATTGCTGTATTTCCTGCCCAGCGCTCGCAATCTTTAGGATCAATTTTTTGGTCCAAACACATGGTGAGTGGGTGTTACAGTAAGGACTCGATCTTTTCAATTGGCAAAAAATTATCAGACTTTCAGACACGTAATTTTCTAAGCACAAAAATTCTGTATAGCATTTATGGTGCTTTCACTACATCGAATAAAACTGAAGAGTAGCCAGGTCTTTAATTTTGCTGGTACCACTCAAAAGGAATGTCCTGATTTTAAGAAAATATGACTTAAAAAATACAGTATATGTAAAATTCACAATATCCCCCATTGAAAAGATCGCGTTATTACCATACCTTTTGTAGCCGTCGTCAATTTAGTTCAATTTTTGTATGTGCTGTGCATTCTAAATTTTTTATTTAAAATTTGTTATTTTAATTATTATAATTACTGTAGTTATTATTATTATGTTACGTAGCTCACATTAGTACATTATTCTTGAGAATTCAGTCAGATATGTATTAATACATGGGGAGGGAGGTAGGGCATTAGAAATAAACACTGGATTTTCTTTCTTCTTATGCCACTTAATTTGTGTGATGCTGTTTTTATTCCTTATGTAGTCATCTGTTTGATTGTATTATTTGTGAAAATTGCTTTTTTTGATGTTGTCAAGTGTTTTTAGTTTTAGATAATTAAGTTGGGTCTATTAGATGATAAAAATTTGTTTTGTCCTAGGCTAATATATTTTCCTTGACTAATAGATAAGATTTTAATGAACTGTTCGAGGCAATCATAGGGTTGATTGAATTTGAAAAATAGTTGAAAATTAGAATAAAATTCTTGAAAAAAATTGCAAAGACCATCTGCTGTGCTATGTATCCTGAGAGGCAATGGCGGCCATCTTTACATGAGCCTGCTTGTCACTTCTCACTTAAGTTTTATTCGATTGAAGTTAATCATCCCAATTACAAATGTTAGATAGGTCTTGTAGCCTTAAGTTTTCTACAGAAGAACGAAATGTGGATGACTGGATGTGCACCTTTGGTTGACTGCAAATTTCTATCAAACTTGCATCTGATTGTTGAGTCTGATAATTCTGCACATAAGAAGGTTTGAAAATGAAGAAGTCAACTTACTTCAATCTGAAGCTCAGGAAAGCCAGAGTAGATTATATGCAATGTGTGTGTGTGTGTGTGTGTGTGTGTGTGTGAGGTCATGATAAAAAAACTTAGTGGAATGTCTTGTTGTTGTAAATTATTTGTATTTTGTGTAGCTTTCAATGGAGTTGAGTTAAACAGTTGATTGCCTTTGTGCTGATTTCTGCTGTTTTCTACTGTTTGAAAAGTGAAAGGTTCTGCGTGTTGGTAGAAAAGTAAAATATAACTTCTGGCTAATATATTTTTATAAGTTGAATTTTTTGGAGCTGTATGATTGAATGATTTTGTAACAAATGTTTATATTTAAAAACTATTAATTCTAATTTGAATATTGAAAATTTATTGTGTGAAATTTGACATTGGAAAGTACTTAGTGAATATTTAACTATTTCCTGTCAGAAATCAAGTCTGCTGTGCTAATGCATATTTTCAATTTGAGAAATCGGATGAATATCTAATAAAGCTGTCAGTTTAATTTACTTGTATAACTCTTGTAATGAGCGGTAAATTCATCAATGAACGTAAAGTAAAATATGTGTAGATCAAGGTTAATCTGAGTTTCAATGTGCTCATTAGATAAGTGTTAACTTAAAGCTAATCCTTGAAAGAGGTGATCACCGTTAATTTTGAACGTTTCATTATTTCTAGGTTTATCAGGTTTAGTTACTTAACAAGTGTAAAGGCAGACTTGATTACTATGTTGAATTTTCTGACCTTTTGTTGTTAATTAATGCATTCATCATTAAGAATTTTAAACTTAAAATGCCAAGGTGTGGCCTTGAACACTAAATGCTTTTTGGAATTTTCTCATCTGCACCATACGACCATGAAAGAAAAGAATATTTACCGAAATAGTTAACTAATTGTTCAAGATTTAAGAGATATCACTGTATTTCTTGCAATTTAAAATCTTTTTTTTTTCTTTTTTTTTTTTTATAGACTGAGAAAGTGACATACGAACCTATAAAGTAAAACATAAATGGCGGTATTGTAAAAAAAAAGGTTGTTACTGTTGATAGTGATTTTATACTTGTGTGCAGTCTATAGCTTTTATTTTCCTAGCATTGATGATATATCATTTAATAAATATGCTGTCATCAATTTAAGGTGTGTTTATGCATTACTTCTCAGCTGGCCACCAAAGTGACCAAAGGTCTTAGTCTTGTGATCAAGGTCCAGGGTCTGATGGCCAGACTTGTATTTCAAATACAGCAGTTTTTCATCGAATTATTCAAACTGCTCAATGATTTTGGCCAAATAGAATTCTTTTTGAGATTTTTTTTCTTGATCAAAGACAACCTTGGACTACATAATAACTGCTTCAACAGTTTTGGTTGTCTTGTGGCAATTTCTTTTTAATCATTAATAGTTAAAACTTATTGGAAATAAGTTATATTAATTTTAATGTATTTAGCCTCATTATTGCATGGATAGAAAAAAATGATGATAACACAAAATGTCTTTGACCCCCTTTCCCATTTATTTTCACTTTTAATAGAGATAATTGTTGTTTTTATGCTACATTCTGAAATAGAATTAAGTAAAAAAAAAAGTGTTGGAGTGTACTTTCATTTTTAAAAAAATGACGTATTCAGGTTGTGTTGTGCATTTTTACTATTATAACAGCTAGCTATTTTAATAATTATTTTTAAATTTATTTTGTATGTGTGAAGTGATTGAAGCATTAGTGTACTTGTATATAGTTGTAGTATATATACATTTAATTATCAAGTAATATAAAATAATTAACCACATTCAAAAATTACAGAACTCATCAGATAGGAATATACTGTGGAGAAAAGACCCTGTTTTGAAGAATTATTTTCAGAATTGATAATATTTTACTTCAAAGCTGATTACAAAAGCTCTGCCCCCAGACTTATACAATAAGCTAATTATGAATATAGTTAATTAGGTGAAATATTAAGTGAATGTGCCAAGCTGAATAATGAAAATCTGCGAAAGCAGTCATGGGTTAAGGCTGCATTTTATCATTGTATTTTCTTTTGCAAGAGATAAAGAATTCCGAAAGGGTTGTCACATTAATTTGAGTTAACAAGGAAAAAGAAAATGAGGACCCTTGTGCAGACTAGGTTTTACTTAAAGCAAAAATGAAAAATGATGTTTTTCCTGTCAAAGTTGGCCCAGTATTACATTTATTTAAATTGATGTTTTTTGGCTTTAAAGTTATACCATTTATCGAGTTAGAGATATTTTGTGAAAAGTGGTAATTACTTACAATGGTATCATGGCTGTTGTAAGACTATTAGAGTCATGTTTTATTAATAGTTCAACTAAAAAAAACATTTAAAATCATTAATGAAACAAGATTAAGAATACAAAGTCAGGCACTATATGTCATATTCTAATTATTTAAGTCAAAAATTAACATTTTTCAATATGATGTTCTATTTTTCAGGCCAAAGTGACCGGCAGTAAATCAGAGACCAATTTTGACGAAGCCTTGACTGACACAGCCACTGAACAGCAAGAGTCTAACGGCACGGGCCCTGCGCCTGAGACCAAAGTCCCACTGTAGATGGCAGCACTTCTGAACAGCAACCAAGATAAGACAGGGTCAAAGTAACCCTAGCTGCACCTTTCATTTCACATGGAATATTGAGCTGTCAACTCAGTTAGGAACTTGATTTGTGAAAACTATGGGAGGTTTCTGTAATTAACAATAACATGTATGAAATATTAATTACTCCTTTTTTTCTCTAAATGAAGTTTTATTCTCGTGACAGTAGTTATAAGCACCTTTACCTAATATTTTGCTATACATTGTTGCTTAAAAAATTATATTGACAGTTAGAAATAATCTTGTAGTTTTAACTTTTGAAGTATATTCAGAATGGCACTACTTTCACTTGGATAATCATTGACTCTCCCATGTTTAAATAAGAAATCTAAGAAATAAATTCATAGGTACATCATGCATTAGATATCAAGCATTAATATTATTGCACATGTACAGAGTGCTATTGGGGGGTAGTAGTATATTTGTCATTGTTAAAAGATTTAATGTGAGTTAAGGATTTATTGCCTTGTTGGGTAACATAGATATGACTGCCTTTTTTTGTTTCATTTTTTCTCTTGTTCTATGAGTTTATTATCCCCACATGTGCTGAAAACTTCTGAAAAGTTGTGAATACGAATATCAACAATTACATTGTATGGGGGCCACATGCTTGTTTGTGATTTACAAATATTTCATTGCATTAATCAGAAATTGAAAATGACTGCAATTTAGTTTCATTAAGAGATTATAAATTTCTCATCTAATTGGTTAAAGCTTTTTTACAAAGAATTGCATCTGAATCACATTTAACCATGGAAAAAACTTTTCAAGGGACTAAGGAAACGATAGAAAAATGCCGCTTTTAAAATTATCTGATTGGAAAGCTATTTGCGGTAAGCAATGACTGGCAGTCACCCAGAGTGTGGAGAAACTTGTTCTACAGTCTTGCAAAAGAACTACTTTTGACTGATTAATTATATAGCTCAACAACTTTTTAAGTGTAGGTAGGGGGTCAATATTTCTTCACAAGGGTTTTCAGTAAATTAGGTGTGAAATGACATACCTTGGCTGGTATAAGTTCTCAATGGCCTCTGACAGTAAAGGTACTACATGTTTAAGCAAATACCTATATCAATTTTTAGGTGCTATGTAACAACCGCTGTACAAACTGGTATGATATATTACGTGCTGGTGTTGGGGTTCATTATCAAATTTAAATAAGTATGGTTGTTAACTGCATTTTAAGTTCTGCTTTCTCTTGTAGACTTAATTGCTTTCTCTTGGGTTCCAAACTTTTGCTTAAAATCAAATTGATAAATAGCATATATTTGTTTAGAGGGGGTATGAATTGTATTTGAAAGAATTAAATCAGAAAGAGAAAAGCCACACGTTTGTTAAGTGCAATCTTTTTTTAAAATTCTTACTTTTCTGTTTATTTGTAGAAGGGTGTACTGTTTGTTTTCTCTGTTCCTTGGATTACAGGTATTTGATTTGCCAAATTAAAAAAGTAGAGGCTTTTTTGCTTGCTGTTGTTGATGAGTGTTATTGCACTATTATTATGTGAGTTAATATCAGATGTAAGATAAAATGCCATATTCTTATGTGAAGGAAAAGGTTGTAATATACTTTAGTACAATTTATTATTATTATTATCATTATAATAATTATTATCATCATCATTATTATTATTTTACTAGATGATTGCATGGTAGTCACTTTGTAAGGTGAGGAAACCTTTAAATCTGTTCCATAATTCATTGTTTTACTGATGATAAATTGGATATAAAATTTAGTCCAAAACTGAACCCAGTTCATAAAAAAGTTTACTCCATAAGAACAAGCTGCCTTCTGAAGAGGCAATGCTCAATGCAAGTGTTGAATTATTTATTTATATTTTGGATGTGTGAACTGCATTTAGACATTCTATTCAAAATGGACATTTAGGCTAGGGATAACAGTTAGTGATTTGACCAACCTCTTGGATTAGTATTCCTTAATTTATGCTAACAATGTTTGTTTTGCAACTAAAAGTTGGGGGGTATGTGCATTGTAAAAAAGAGAGAAAAATAACTTGGAAATAGAAATCATCTACTAGCAACATGAAAGAATATTCGTTGTTTAAGTACTAAAATCAGACTGAGATCAATAACGTGGAAAACGTAATCGAAATGAGGCATTAATTGCAGCCAGTATGCTTGCTGAAGTATTGTCATTTTCAGACTTGAATTGATCTCGTCTTGAACGGGGCTGCCACCTTTGGAACTGTTTCAGCCTGGCGAATTGTTTAAAGCGCACTATTTTAGAATTTAAAAAGTAAGAAATTGTAAATACTGGTCAGAAATCGTTGGTGGAGGACGGGAGGGTGGGTGTTTTGTGAAGTAATGTTTCAAGGTATTCAAATCTATTATGAAATATGTGGTAATAATAAAGTCTACTTGAAAAGGTGTTAAAGAGTTGTTTATTTAGTCATGCCTACTAAATAAGCTTTTAACTGGCCCTCTCCCTTTTCAATTTTTTGGTCGTAAATTGACCTACTTTTCCCTCTTGTTCGTAATAGTCCACCCAACTGATGAAGTTTATGCATGGCACACTGCTGCTGTACGCGCAGCCATACCAATGAATTGCCGAAAACGACCAAAGTTTATAGGGCCTACATGTAGGCTACAGTGTATATGCCACAGAAAGACGGCAAAATTCTGCTTTTCAAAACATATTGTCACAGAAAATGATTATAAAGCTAGCGTTTTGTGTAAACAAATTCAGATTCACGCCTTGCTAGTATGGAAAGTAAAGTAAAGATTTTTAAAATAACTTTTGGACAATATTCGCACGTTATTAATAGGGCCTACTAACAAAAAATTAGACCGCGCTAAAGCGGTATTACGAGATGTACATTTATTTCATTGACACATTTGTCCTCAACCTCTAGCTAGTTATTTCACAATGTCTGATGGCGAAGGTTTTGCAAATTACTTTCTAAAAAAATGCAGTTTTTCCGTGCTTCGTCTAAAACAATTCACCGTATCCTGTCGTCTCACAAATCATCGATGTAGACCTAACTGAATTGAAGATTTTATAAATGGCTAAAATATTACAGAAAGCATCAAACAACTAAAAATTATGACCTGCGGCAAAAGACGTCACAGATTTTCTTTTTCAATTTTTAAAAGCCTGTGGACGCTGCGAACGTAGTCGCAATCTGTTTATGTTGTGTTATTTAAAATAAACTTAAATATAGACATTTTTGAGACGCCAGACAAAATACTCGCTTCCGGATTTTGTACTCGAGTAAAAATAAACTAGATCGATTGGGAGATGTGAAAGGATGCCAGTGACCACAGAGACTTATAACAATGTTAAAACGCGAAGAGTAGATTTCAACTGAGGTTAAAGCGGATGAAGTAAACGTACAAATGGGAATTTTTTTATTTCCCTTTAATTTTTATCTTATTGTCTTACATATATTTTTATTGGTCTGTTTTTCTCTACTCATGCTACTAGCATCAGAACACTGATAACCCAAAGCTATGAAGAGAGGCGTCCGTTGTTGATAATTACGTAAATCAGTAGACGTTTTATATGCTAAAAAAATTCATTCGTTTCTACTGCCAGGTGTGAAGTAATCAAGATTTTTCATATGGCGCACTGCTGCTTTCTTTTGTTTAGTAAAATCACAATAACTTGTTTTTCATACCCAAGAAAACAAGCCAGTTGATTAAAAATGTGTTTCAGAGCACTGAGGTGGTTGTACATGATAAGTCCAGTGTACTTTCAATTGACTCACTACCATTCACTGCAATCAAAACAATCATGCTCCCTCAGGCTGCCTCGAAAATGCAGTCACCCTACGCACTATTAAATTATCCACATTTGGATCAGTGTTTGTATACGCACGTACTATTAACCTTTTTCATCTTTTGCGGAAATACGAAGTGCGCATGACAGGAACCGCGCGCCACAGGGGTCATGACAGTCCTCTGCTGTTTCCAGCATGGCAATGCTAGGTGTAGATGATGTACAAGGTGCGCATATAAAAAGGTCGTATGAAGCGCGCATTGCTTTCTGTCAAACTAAAAAGGTGGCTGAAGCACAGAAATGCGTAAACTGTAGGCAAGAAACAGCTATTTGGACGGAGAATCAAGCAATTAAATGTTTTCTTTCTCATTTTTAATACGATGCGCTGTACAACTAGACTTCACCTAAGCGTCCGAGCCTTGGCTGCACTTTCGATAGCGATGACGAACTAAAGCTTCGGAGTTCTTTTAAATGCTTCCGATAATAAAGATATGCGAAAGAGACTCGTTATTTTTATATATAAAATCAAAATAGCCATTTGACTCGTACACAGCTTTCAAGAGTGTGGACAGGTGCGCAGGCCTACGTCTTCACAATTTTGTACATGTATATATGCAAGCTGTGGCGATATCACCTCATTTACCGGCAGTGTTTACGATTATTTTGTCTTGTTTGAAGTATGACTTAAGAGATTTTTGATGTGATAAAATGAAAAGATTTCCTGCATTATTTGACTCGTACCTACTGTGTATACAGGTAAAACTGACACGCAGATCGTTCGTCGGTGAACTGATTAAATCGTTTGGTACCTGATAAGGCATCATGCAGGTGTTACCTGTTCAATTGTTCGGTAAGGCGGGCGGCCACAACTACGACCTTTCCTCTGTAATTAAAACCTTTTAAGTGTTAAATAGGTGAGACAGGAATTCTCGACTCTTTCCCAGACGATAATTAAAGTTTACCGTGTCTTACTCTAGTATATGTAAAAAATTTACGACAGGTAAAAAATGTCAGACTTTCGGTCTGACAAGTATGAAAATTTTTTCAAACTGAAACAAAACCGTCAGGCAGAAATAAAATTATAGCAAGAGGCCAAATTATTTGATTTTTAAATGTTTTCATGCGTATTTTCATCGTTTTCAATCACAGACAATTAAATCATTCAAATAAAGTGTTTCCCACACATTTCATACTTTTCAACTATCTAAGACCTACTCTAATACTAAGGCCTACTTTAATACTAAGCATATTTGTATTACTTTACAAATACGTTGTTAGATTATTTTTATTATCCATTTTGTATTTACCATACATGCATTATGTACGTGTAGCTTACAGAAAGGCTTTTCTGCATTTTTTTGTAAATATACCTTTATATGCCCATTGAATTTCCCAATGCTCTTGTCATTGAGTTCAGAAATAAATCACTTTTTATTTTGCCGATAACGCGTTCAACAAGAGCCGATGTACTTTCTTCTTCGTATGTCTCTGTTGATCTTGATAATATGAGCCCCGTTTGTACAAATCAGTAGGCCTAATACGTATACGGGACTGGATACACAATAATGAAAATTTTATTAACGTCTCACGTTAAAAAAATAGAACCCACCCTACTAAGGGTTATGAGAGACTAAAACCTGTGATAGGCCTACTACATTTAAAATGATCACTTATCAATAAAACACACACAAAAAGGATATTACATACAAAACTTTACAAACCTTTTCCTTGTTGTTTTTCTTTATTTTTAGGCCCCGGCCTATTCTTCAATTTTTTCTTCAGATCTTTATAATGTTTTTTTTTCTCGCATTGTTTACCCCCGAATTCTCTTTGCCGATAGTCTGTTATATCCGTTGATTAACTAAGCATTTCTGTTTTTTATTAAAGCACCGTTGATCTCCTAATATTATAGTTTTTCTTCCCGCCTTCGAAATGTTAAGCGCAAACGCGATGCCTTGCTTTTGATCCAAACCTGCTATATTTTCCTTTCTTTCTACCATATTTTTCATTCTAACGGGTTTGTTGGGAACTTATTAAACCTCATGTGTCGATCTCGCTTACTGTTATTGTAGTAGCGGGACAAAAAGCACGTAAACCCAGCCTATGGTTTTTTAGCACCGCTGTAAGTGTTTCGATGTAGTAAGGCTCCCCTACCCACAATGCAATTTCCATTTCCGGAAAAGATGAAAAAGGCCTGCGACAAGTTCACGGCTACCTGTACCGGTTTAACGGACATAGTGGCCATCATAATTTTGGGGAGAAGGTATGTTGCTTAGAAATTGTCATCAAATTTGCCTGTACATTTTGAAGTCATTGCTTAGTACTTATTACTCTTATTTTAAAATAAAATGATAAAATTATAATCAAAATGAAAAATAGTAAATAAAATGTACATGTTGCAGGGGCGGATTTAGGGCGTCTTCTGGGTCTTCCGGAAGACGGTCAGATTTTCAAGTTTACATTGGCGGGTATCTAATTTTTTTCTGTCGGAAGACGGTCAAAAATAAAGAACGGATCAACAAAGATAATGTGGAATACTGTCAGGAAATAAGTCTGAATCCGCCCCTGTGTTGATAAGATATTATAATCAGTTTTGCGCATCGCTATCAAACACCCCCCCCCCCCATGAACAAGTTGGCCATTAGTGAGAAGTTGAACGCCACCATGTGACTAAATATCACTGAAGGTATAAAAGCGCGGGATTTTGAAATTGCGTTCATTCAACGCAGACAGACCTGGAGCAACGAGAAGGATGCCATGTACTGCGCCCCGCATCAAGCAATAAGGACAAAGGAGTCAACTCGCGTTTCTTCGAATCATTTCCTCTTGCCAAGTCGACGCATCGCTCATCGACATATTGTTTTTTTTGCACACGGAGTCGTCTGGACGGTGGATTCGACGTTTCTCTAAGCTGGCCAGCTAAAACCTTCGCATCTCTCCACGAGGAATCGTCGCTCCGGAATCTTCGCAGGATACGTCATCGGCTTTCTGCTGCTGTGGGCTATATATTTGTAGTGTCATTGCATATATTTCCATGCATTCCAGGTTTCTTCTATTGCAGGTCCAGGAAGCAGAGTGTTGACATAGGTAGGCAGAGTCATTAATCCTTTTAACTTTCTTTTACCAGAAGTCCATTATGGCGATTCTCGATAGAGCCACCACTGACAACTGAAAGAAGAGGGCCACATCTACACGTCGGTCAATCATTGATGTTAGCGAGTCCTGCCTTGGTCTCTCTACGAGGTGGCTGCATTAAGGAAACGTCCAGCTAGTCCTGTCATGGTCTGTCTACGAGGTGGCTGCATTGGGAAAGCGTCCAGCAAGTCCTGCCATTGTCTGTCTACAAGATGGCTGCAATGGGGAAACGTCCAAGGCATATGGTGTTTCACTGAGTGGGAAACTCGTTAAGGTAAGCCTGACTGAAGGGTGCTTACATAGTTAGGAAAGGTCATTAATCCGTTTTTTTTTCTGTTAACAGAAAACGTTTAAATGTAAGACTGAGTGCAGAGTGCCGCCATATGTAGGAAAAGTCATTAATCCGTTTTTCTTTCTGTTAACAGATCTCGATTATGGCGATTCTCGATAGAGCTCCCAATGAAAACTGCAAGGAGAGGAGGGCCACATCTACACTTCGATCAATCCTCAGTGCCAGCGAGTCCTGGTCCATGGTCTGTCTACAAGATGGCTGCAATGGGGAAGCGTCTCAGGCATATGGTGTTTCACCTAGATGGAAAACCCTTAAAGGTAAACCTGACTGCAGAGTGCTGACATATGTAGGGAAAGTCATTAATCCGTTTTTTCTTTCTGTTAACAGACATATGTAGGACAAGTCATTTATCCATTTTTCCTTCTGTTAACAGAACTCGATTACGGTGATTCTCGATAGAGCTCCCACTGACAACTGCAAGGAGAAGAGAGCTATCATCAGCTTCCATCAGCTATCATCAGCTTCCATCAATCCACCAAACCTCCAGCCAGTCCTGCCACTCATCATCGGGGAAGCGTCTAGTGAGTCCTGCCATGGTCTGTCTGAGGTGGC
>NW_019774958.1:1101831-1204363 GCF_001039355.2 Lingula anatina | reverse complement strand
AGACTGACCCTCTCAAAGGTCTTTCAGGCCCATAAGTCACAACTTAAGAAAAGCACAAAACAATAATGCACAAAATAGGAGACTACCAATTCTGATGCAGTAATACATTATGTTTAACTGCACAGTCAACATCAAATTTTAATTTTGCACAACAGGTAACACCGATGAAAGTAAAAGCATAAGGCTTCAGGCCCATCAGAGTTCAAGTTTATACTTAGAAAGTGCCAGAATGAGAACAATGAAAATTTCACTCAAAATTGCATAAAATTCAATAATTAATGATAACCCAATTGACCTGGCTTTCTAATTTGAACTGCATGCCAATCCTAAAAATCATGCTTATAAGTTACATGTAATAATAAGTAACACAGTTTTCTTTTCGTAATGTTTGCAGTAGCAGTGCAAAAAGATTATTGTCAATTTTGATGTAAAATTACATAATAAATTATAGAATAATTATCACCAATTTTTGATTATTGACTATAAATAGCATGGACATGTAGAAAATTTGATTACCATTCGGCTACATGTCCATAGGAGCTCAGAGTCCCACAATGAATATACCAAAAAGATAATGAATATTTCACTAAAATGTATAACTTCCAGAAAAAGAAGCCAATTAGACTGCTTTTCCAATTCGGGCTGCATTTTAGTCCTGTGTTTCTTTTTTGAAAGTTTGACAATCATAAGTAACACGGTTTTCCCATAATGGTCATCATGGCAGCAGCACCAAAAATTGTATTTTCTTCTATTTTGATGCAACATAACATAATGCTTAATGGCATAATGACCATCAATTTTTAAAAATAAAATATACGTGTCATGGATTTTCAGAAAATGTGACTAGCATGGGTCTTCAAGCCCGTGGAGGTTCTAAGTCGCACCTTGAAAATGCCAATAAGTGAAAAATTAAATGTTCACAAAAAACTGTTAAATTACCAGGAAAATTTACCAAACAGACTGCATTGCCTACTGAAGCTGTATGTTAGACCCATGTTTCTTTCCTGTAAGTTTGAGAACAGTAAGTGACATGATTTCCCTTAAATGGTCATCATAGAAGCAGTGCCCAAAATAGGGGTTTCTTCAAATTTTGATGCAACATTACATAATGTTTAACAGCAGAATGACCATCAAATTTTATTAATGAAATATTAGTAACATGGACATTCAGAAAACGTGACAAGCAAAAATCTTCAGGATCATGGTACTTCAAAGTCACACCTTGAAAATGCCAACATGTGAAAAATTAAATTTTCACAAAAAACTGTTTAACTGCCAGAAAAAATTACCAAACCGACTGCACTGCCTACTGAAGCTGTATTTTAGACCCATGTTTCTTTCCTGTAAGTTTGAAAACAGTAAGTGACATGGTTTTTCTTAAATGGTCATCATGGGAGCAGTGCCCAAAATAGGGGTTTCTTCAAATTTTGATGCAATATTACATAATGTTTAACAGCATAATGACCATCAATTTTTAATCATAAAATATTAGTATCATGGATATTCAGAAAATGTGACTAGCAAAGGTCTGCAGGCTCATGGAACTTCAAAGTCACATCTTGAAAATGCCAAACTGTAAACAAGACAGCACTTTTCTGAAATGGGTTTATTTCCATTTTTAACACTTTTTTAACATAAAACAAAATTAACAGTTTACTGCCATTTTTATATGACCAACTAAGAAAATTGATGAGATGGGAAAAATATCAATAGAACAGTGTTAAATGTCCAATTTCCTCCATTCTGAGATTCTGAACATAGTGGATGATTGAATCTGACAAACTGCAATGATATGAGTTTATTTCCATTTTTGAAACTTTATTACACAATACACGATAACAAGTTTACCATCATTTTTACAAAATCAACTAACAATGTTGTAAAGATGCAGGAAATGTCAAACAAACACTTTTACGTATCTTATTAGTTTAATAATGAGACTGTTAACATGCCTAAGAATTGAATCTGAGGAAATGTGAAAAAACAGCATAACTTCTAAAATAATGGCCCGATTATGCTGATTTTCGAACTCAACCTGCGTTTTAGTAAGATTGACCACTCCTGTGAGTAAAATTACAATTGGCCAATCCGTTTTTCTTATATTGTGTTATCAGTGTTGTATTTATATTGAAAATAGTGAAAAAACAGCATAAATTCCCTAAAAATGGCCCAATCATGCTGATTTTCGAACTTGACCTGCGTATTATGAATATTCATCAGTTCTGTTAGTTTCAAGCCAAAAGCAAAAACGGTTTTCCATTTATCGTGTTATTGGTAAAAGTGCACGACGGCGACAACAGACGCAGATGATGGCTATATGTACAGACACATCTGTGTCTGTACATAAAAACAGCATAAATTCCCTATAAGTGACCCGATCATGCTGATTTTCGAACTTGACTTGCGAATTACGAATATTCATCAGTCCTGTAAGTTTCAAGCCAAAAGAAAAAAACAGTTTTCCACTTATCGTGTTATCGGTAAAAGTGCACGGCGAAGACGGGGATGACGACGACGACGGCAACGACAGACGCAGCTGACGGCTATATGTACAGACACATCTGTGTCTGTACATAAAAATGCATAATTTATAACCATGCAGAGCTATGAAGTCCAATATGATATGAACACAAGCACAAAAAACTAACACATATGCATTTATGGTTTTTATTTTGTAAAATAAGTTTAAGAGAAACCTTAATACGTAGTCTTAATATTCTCTTTTCTTTAAATTCAAATAATGACTACATTTAAGTGAATGCATGAAAATATATATACACATGTATAAAAAATGAGTCTAGATCAATTTTTAAATAAACCAGACTGAACTGCTGTACACCATTCAGAATTACATTTACTTAATTATGGCAATTAAAATATCCTTTCATACTCATAAATACAATAGTTTCCTTTGATTAGACAGAATCAAATACATCAAATAAGATAAATAATGACCACTAATTTGAATGAAAAAATGAGGTAGAGTACATATTTTAGACTCAGAGTGTGATGATACAAGAAAAATGGGAAATACTTATACCAAGGAATGACAGGTCTATACCAACAACAAAACTGCAAGAATACTGCGATTGAAAAAGACTCGTAAAATGGCAATGAAGAAGCCTGTTTAGTTTGTCAAATATTTTTTTCAGTGCATTTAAATGCCAAACAATGAAAGGAAGCACCTTTTAATCAGTCAAAAGCTGCCCATTCCAATCCTTATTTAGAACAAAATGGCACAAATGGATACAGAAGAATTGAAAATATAATTACTGCAGTTCAACAAAACATTAACTGAACTGCACATAAATTAACAAAGGTTCACAATCAGATCTGAAAAAATGAGATAGAAAACTGAAGAAAGGCACACAGTACCTTATTTTTCTTACCTCCAATGAATAATACAACAAACTGTGAGATTTTTCAAAGATAAAAAAATACACACATAAGCATCACTTACATTATGAAATCTGAAAATCCTTTAAAATGCCCTTTTCAAGTAAAATGAATGCTATCACCATCCTAATTGCTATTAAATATATTTCCAATCTCTTCATCTTTACTAACATGATTGATTGCAGTGAAAGTTTTTTAAATTTGTAACATAATCTATGATGAACACTGACCATTAATTTCAAATCAGTTCTGACAGAGTATACTATCTAATACCCACAAGCAGTAAACAAAAATATAAATAAATAAACGTAAATAAAAATATTTACCTTAATAATTAATTACAATCTCTATAAGTTATTGGAAAACAAAACCTAGGTCATCTTCTGCAAAGTAATTCTTGAATTTGAAATAAGATAAAACCCTGTTGCTTTATAACATTTAGGAGACAGAACTGGGATTACAAGAACATATCTATAAACTACACTGAGTAAAAATATAAATGCCCTACCCCATATATATAATTTTTTATCAGTATTTTGAAATGTATATATAAATCATATTAAGTGAATTTTGTTGTTCAATGTTCTGCAGATTACTGTACAATTATAAGACAACTTCAGCTAATTTGGAGTGACCCATTGCATTTCACATAAATTATTCACATAAGGCATTTATATTTTTGCTCAGTGTACATTTGAAATGAAGTATTTTGAATGAAAGTAATGTGATGTTTATATCAAATACTAGGGAACAGAATGAAAAAATCCAAAAATTCTGTCCCAATCTTCCCCTTTCAATGCCTTTCAAAGATGGAAAAACAAAATAGCTTTGTGCGTGCATAGTGCCAACAATTTGTTTAACAGCATGTGGTTGAATTTATGCTTGAGGATCCCTTATCACATATCATGTATCTTTTTAATATTTCAGATCTGTACCAAACCCTGTATTAATCTGTAAAAAAAAAAAAAAAAAAAAAAAAAAAACTCTTACCAAAACCTTGAGATATATGCCTCATAAGTTATTAATGGCTTGTGCACACAAGAAAAATTGCAGTTGTATGTAAAAAAATGTAATTTGAAACAAATAATATCAGTTCCATTGCAGTTTCACCTTGTGTGAAGACAACAAGGTTATCTATACTCAAATGCACCTCTAACCCAAAGGTCAGATAAATCACACTCCAAAGCCTGCTTTGACCAGTGCTCAACTGATTATTCTAAAAAAATGAATTAATAAAATTTCAACACCATATCTATAAATATATCACAAAAGATCATGATGCACAAGGAATTATTAATTGCATAGAAAATACACTACATACCAATGGAGTAAGTCCATTGTCATATGATTTCTAAAAGTTTCAAAATCCACCAAATAGCACAAACAAGTGCAATGTGACAATTAAGTTAGCTCAATGTCAATTAAATTTGTGTAATGAAGCAGAAGACACCAAAAAATATGAAGCCAAGGACCATTTTTTCGGAAGCAAAAATATCCGTCTGAGCCTTTCATTCCCTCTTCTTTCTGCCACTCGTGTGTTGAGGACTTTCGGAGTTCTCCAAGGGAAATTCTCTAAACTCCATCTGGAAACAAATCTTCACTATCAGCATGCCATCACATAAGAATATGCTTTGTTCTGAATATATTACAATACACAATATATTGTGTTTGGGCTATTTAGCATTTTAATTTAGTCAAATTAGCTTGTAATGATCATCTCATCATTAACAATTTTGTGAAACCCACTTTGTTTTTTGTTTACATGAGAATCTTCACTTAAAAATTTTGTTGCTCTTTCATTGTATTGCCCCATAAATTATAATGATATATTAATAAAGTCTTCAGAATACCCTCTGTAAATCATCTAGCAATAATAATAACTGTGAAGTATGTAAATAACCTACCAATTCTATGTCATTGGGAACTCTGGACAGAAAATCTAATAGTTCATTATTTGGAATGGCATTTGGTTTCCGTAACTTCTTTGTGAACTTGTTAATACCTGGAAAAAACAGCATAAAATGATGTTTACATATGTTCCAATCTCAATTCAATTGACAAAGCACACTGTAAGCAAAATCTGTTCAGTAGATCCAAATGATTAATCACTATCGATGTTTTTAACTCTATCATCCTGTGAGGGCATAATGTTTTTCTACATTCAAATAATGTGTACAACCCACTGTAAGACTTATAATGATAATCAAATCTATGTAAAATGGCCATCTTCCATAAATCTGCCATTGTGAAAACAATATCAAAATCTCTCTCATTATTGTTTCTCTTTCTTTTATGAACCTACCCCAGGCCAGAATAATCAGCCTCAGTGGAATGTAGTAAAGAATGATGGTTGCTATAAACAGCACTATCACAGCAAAGGTGGTCAACCATGGCACAGACCAGTTAAATGTGCTGAAAGCCAGAATATGTTTGATGAATACATTTTGACCAAATGTCAAATATGAACATCTAATCAGACTTTGGTTAAATGGCAAAATGTACATGTGCTTTACTTGTCTGCATCCAGTAATAAAAAGCTTGTTTAAACAAAATTTACCTACTTAGTAAAACAAGGTAGGTATATATATATATATATATATATATATATATATATATATATATATATATATATATATATATATATATATCATGGGCTTACACATGAAATATGCATATGTATGTAACACAAACACAATTATATTCTTTAAATGCCTTACTTTTTAACCCTCTCTCCAAGTGAGGCCAGGTGATCTAGTATGTTCTGTACTGTTAGACAGTAGCCCTGGATTACATCCAACTTTTCCCTGAGACTACGATTCTCTTCCTAAAACAATCAAATTCACAGTATTAACATTTTTCTAATGGGAGCAAATGAACTAGAGGATCAGAGAGGCGATACCGCCTCCGAATATTGTACCACCAGCTGGAGCAAGCACNCGACGGCGACGACCGCGACGACAGACGCAGATGATGGCTATATGTACAGACACATCTGTGTCTGTACATAAAAAGGCCCACATTTCAGATCATGAGAAACTTGTAAAATGTAAATACTACAGTAGAAAAGAAAATGGTAGAGGAACTCAGAATCTCTATCGTAGTAATATTCTTGGTAAAAAGTTTTGAAAATTCAGTCGCGCTGTAAATGAACCTGTGCTGTATCATATGTGACCTACGAAATAGCAAAACCTACAAATTACCTTGGAAAAATATGTAAAAATTTAAAAAGAAAAATGGAAAAACATCAGTCTCTTCTACCTAAGTGCTCTGAATTTTTCATCAGCTTGAAGTCTTTCAAACACAGTGCCATGTCTTCCATCATCAACAGCATCTACTTTCTTTTCATCTTTCTCTCCATCACTGTAGACACTGCTATCACTGTAGCTGTCGTGGTCTAATACAGAGATCAGCGACTCCGTGGAGCCACTGGAATCTGAGGAATAACTACGTCTCAGTCCCGTGGGTTGTCTGCGTGATGAGGCAGTTCTCACAGTGGCAGTGATGGGGCGAGGCCTGGCACTCATCTTGTATCACAGAACTGCAAAAGTTATTCAAACTTTTAATGAAGAGATAAGTTATTTGATATTGTTATTGATTATTTTCTGACTTTCAGTTGCATTTTTGAACTGAATGAATAAATTCTCGCAATTTCATAATCAACACAAGAGAAGCTGTTAAAGCATACCTCGTATTAAACTACACTGACAATAGGAAACAATGATATTGTACTTAAGGTTTAAGCGAATCAAACAAAGGCCGCAACTTAGAAACATAATGATAACGAAACCCATTATTTTGAATTTCCTTTCGACTGCAATGAAATTGATGCTGACAACGAGGGTATAAACACGGACGAATCTACTTAAAATGATTAGTGAACGCAAAGTTTCAAAGGGTCAACATCGTAACTGTGAAAGTAGATGCAATAAATTGTGAAAACATTGTAAACAATCATACCTTTTCGCATGGAATATCACAAAAGTTAAATGATCGGAAATTTTGTTTTCATTTCGCATTTCAATATGGCGCTCTTCTCTGGTTCGGAGTAAATTGGTTATTTTGATTTGATTGGTCAAAATGCTTACATAGCAAATTAATATCATAAGAAGTACTTAATCAAAACATTTTATTTTTCGCCCATTCCAAAGTATATTGAAAATGAGTTACAATAAAGGCACAATATGATTATAGCTCATCATATTGTAATTTAGTTTACATTCAAATAATCTTGTGCGGAGCTTCAGGTAAAGATTGAAAATGGCGACTTGGCAACCCAAAGTTCGGGAACGCAGGTTATCAAAGTTTACAATGTTTTTGGGGTATATGAAGGTAAGTAGATGAACGAGCGCTGATTATCTGTCCAAGGAATGTAATATATAACCAAGTAAAGTATTTGCGATCGGAATAAAAGCTGTGTTGTTCAAAATGCAGTCCAATAATCAGAGGCGCTAAGCACCTGTCGAATTTGAAAAAAAAAAAAAAAAAATCAAGACCAAATCATTACTGGTATCGCTGTCGATATCAGTCAATGGCTCGCTGTTAGCTTTGATGCATACAAAAGGATTTTTACATAATAGGATAATTATGTTCCTATAAGAAATTATATTTTTGGCTACAAACCTGATATTTTAGTGTCGAAGTCCATCTCATTATGAGGAAAGTTCGCATTATTTCTGTAAACATTCTTCATTTACAAAAAGAAAAAGTACAGTTAAAGTATAGATGGTTCTCTACAAATTACAGACTTCTTTTCATTTCTCCGCCATGACCTGACCAAATTTGTTTTTTTTTTTTTTCCATGAAGGCATGAATAAATATGCACACAATATATGGAACTTTTTACAGTAAAAAGATAATCAGAAAGAAGAACAAATAATGTCAACCAAAGTTGAGACATCAGTAGACCCAAATGGCAATGCAACCAGCTCTGCCAAGCTGCCAGTTATCAATGGTGGGAGGAGCCTGGTGTCTCCCACACAGGCCATCAAGATGCCTATCAAGGAGCAGGCCAGGCAGTGGTTGAAGGATGTCAGGGAGAGGTGAGTATTTATGACCAGTCCTACCACATACTGAGTCTGCACACATATACATACTTTCATGTACAAGTAAGCATGAACACATGCATGTTCATACATTGGTGCACACAGACTAATACTTTACCAGTAAAATTAATTTTGACTTTTAGTCTCAACTGTATACCTTTGTGAAACCAGCTTCATGTCAAGAAATACATGTGGTGTATATTAAGAGTTACAACACTAGTCCTCATGGATAATAAGCTAAGACTACATAGGTCTCTCTACCTTAAGGTTTCCCTGGAAACTACCTCCTCTCTCCTTCTTGTCATCCTTCTGCCATTCTGCTGTCCTCCTTCATGTTTCTCTCGGTCTTAGTCTCCTTTGTTTGCCCTCCAAATGAGAGTTAGAATTACATTCGATTACAAACCCAGATGATTATTATAATAATATTGTATCAATCCAGAGTTGAGGCTTCAGAGGACCCAAACCCAGATGACTTAGTGACACTGAGGAAAGAGCTGATTGCACTGTTTATTACAGCACTCCAGCAGGACAGGTACAGTATAATATGGAGTGTATAGAAATTGAACATTACTGTAGCAAGTTTGCAGTCTTAATTGTCTTGATCCAAAGTTTACAAAATTTAATCCTCTTTCTTATAACATAACATGCAAATTATGATTTTTTTTAAAGGAAATTGTTTGTTAATTAATTTTTATTAAGAAATTCAGGTCATTTTTTAAAAATTTTGTCAAGTGAAAAAAAGATTTAGCAAGGTTATTTGAAAGTATTTTTAACAATTTATTGGGAAAAACTGTTTTTTTTTTTTTTTTGTCTAATTCTATCTGTTATGATTAATGTTGTTACACTGGTGCACTAGTGTCTTAGTCTTCATTTATTATACAAGTAAACTGTGCTGCCATATAACACTTTATAGATATAATACTTTATTTTCCAGTCGATCATCGTGGGATTTCCTGACAGAGGTAGTACAGCAGTTGACTCCATGTGCCAGTCATCTCTCAGGCTCACCAGAGGTAGGATCTGAGTCATGTAGAAAATAAAAATATTATGCACACATTTTAAAAACAGCATTTTTTAAATATTGTTATGTATAGAAGCTTGGCTATTTCCTTTTGTATCTTTTGTATCTCTTTTGTAAAGAAGTAAAGACAGTGGTTTAATTTAATTCAAATATTTGAATATCTTTCATTTCATTACGTATTATTTTCTTTATTTCATTTACATATGAAAGCAGATTTTTTCAGGAAAAAGACATTTAGAATTGAGACATCTTTTTCAGCTTATTCATTATTTGGAGAGAGCTGTACAACACATGGACACACACAAAGAAAGACTGTTTGACATACATACTGTAGATGCTCTAAATAAAGTGTTTCCAGAGGATATGATGAGAATCCAAAAGCCAGTCCGTACTTACTGTGGTCCTATCTCCCCATCTCCAACAACTTCCCCCAGGGAGTCTCCAACCAGGACAGGCCCAACTAAATCTCCAAGGATGCTGCTGCCAAATGGGAAGGATCCTTATACACTTGAACGACCTGTAAGTTACCACCATCTCTCTCTCTCTCTCTCTCTCTCTCTCTCTCTCTCTATCTCTATCTCTATCTCTCTCTCTCTCTCTCTTGGTTACAATTTTGTGCCCTCTGATGAAAAAATTCTTTTAATTAAGTTGTAACACTGTATATACAATGTATCTGTTAAGTTTTAAATATCACATTTACTTCATCTTCATTTGTCACAATTCTAGGGAGATGAGAAGAAGTACCTTCCTAAACCTCTGACCTTTGGAGATCTCAGTAAATCATTGCCCACAGTGGCAGCAGACTTGGCTTCTAGTAAGTTATTATCAAAACTAAATACTCTGTAAATGACTACACGTTTGCCACAATAAAAGATCTGATACAGAATTATTTGTAAAATGTATTTTGAATAGGCTTCTTGAATAAAGTACAGTTAACAGTCTATTTTCTGCAGTGTTGGTAGATAAAGATAGAATCAAAAGTGTTTTTATTATTTTCTTTATTAAGTGTTTGATGAAATATGTTGATAGTAGAAATGTGTTAATGAAATTAATGGTGTTGACCAGTAGTAGTAGACACATGTTATTGTAATTTATAATTTTACAGCCAGGTAATATTTATGTTTTATAATTTACAGGAGAGGCAATCTGGCAACACTCGGCTGGTTTTACTTCACAAGCAATGAATGTAGAGCTACTATCTGAGGTAAATACTTGAGTAAAATTATACCATTATATATATAGCTTTTATTTACCATTCTATTGCTTTTGCATCCTGTAAGTAAGTTATAGTCTTTATGACTAATTAATAATATAGAGTATCTGTATTAAATAACATACTAGTAGTCAACTTATAAAAATTACTACCCTTGAATAACTGGTATCAGAGAGCCATGTGGAAGATAAGATGACGCTTAACACGTTTCCCCTCATTAAATAAAGTTAAAAAAAAAAAAAAAAACCTGCCTGTTGTTTTGAGGAAATATTTTTGTCTGCTTTAAAGTTAGTGAAAAAACAGCAAATGATGTGTTCCATACTTTTAAGCAGGTGCTTATCTTGCCTTTTGAATTATTATTATTATTATTATTATTATTATTATTATTATTATTATTATTATTATAGGAGGGGAGTGATGGTATTTAGTTCTCTTTGCTTGTATCTCATTTGTAACAGTTAAGTTCATAAATGTTAATATTCAGTATATTTGATTACAGGAGGAGTTGAAGGGCAGTGGAGTCAGCAGCAGAGGAAGCAGTAGGCCGCCATCAGAGGTAGCTGACTTACAAAAACTTGGAGAAGAAATCAAGATTACAGTAGAAACTGAAAAGGTAAATCACAGGATCATTGCCTGTATGAGTATGTACTTTTATACTTGAGATTGTTAGTGTACTCATATTCTCAAAACATATATACTGGTACTAGGCTGGGGATGGTAACTGAAGGGAAAATATTGTTATGTTAACAAGGCGAACTGTGTAATGGTCAAAAGAACGAATCTTAAAATACAATCTATTATTTATAGAAAAACAATGTAAAAGAAACAGTAGAATTTCCACTAGTCCCACTGGACTGGTGACTTTATTTTGAAATTAAATTTTGTAGGTAAGAGTTATCCAACATGGCAGACTACTAGTACGTACAATAACATTCATCTGAATAAAATTTTAATTTTTCTTTCTTCTTCCCCCCTTCCCCCCCCCCCCCCCAGGGTCAACCGCCCCCTCCCATGACAGGCAGAGAAGCAGTGGAATATTTTGGCAAACTTTATCACGTAGGGAAGATAAAGCACATGTACTTTAACATTGCCCCTCACAGACACTTCAGACCCTATGATCTAGTGGCTGTACCCCAGAATAAGGTACAGTATTCATTGATTAATACAGTCTATATTACTGTGGTTTTTTTTCTTATAAATAATTGTAGTGAATTGCTTGATTCTCGTTTATTTAAAATATTATCATAAGGTTGTGTGAACTAAGAAAGATATTTTTACCTGTTGGCAGCCTATAGATTATTTATAAAATCTGATGATGGAAATGTATAAAAGCTTTACCTTTTTGTAATATTATACTTTTCATTTTGATTTAAAATTTTTTAATTTGTATATGATCTGAATTTATTTGATAATTCAAATCAACTTTCTGTCCTTACACCTATACAGTGTATTTTAAGAAATCCATGCTATTGATACATGTTATTAAGATAGTCTCACTGCCTGCACTTCAGGCTAATCCAGAGCACTATGTATTCTCCACATTTGGAGTACTCCATGTGTACCCAGACCAGCCATCAGAGAACATGACCCTGGGAGAGTGGCACAGGGAGGCTGTGTTGTATGCTGCTGTCAGAAGTATTCCTTTCTTTAAGTACTTCCTGGTACGCAAGGCATTAAGATGGTAAGTCCACAGTATTTTTATCAGAAACACTGTCCACAGTATATGGAGAAGAAAAAGATGAATGAGACAGTCTGGGTGGCTTTGATTAATGTTACTACGTAGTCTCAGAAGCATTGTCATGATTTCTAGCTAGAGATCTCATTTTACTGTGAAATTTTGCACAACATCGCTTCATGGCACAGCTATCACATTTCTAGTCAACATGTACTTCAGTAGATTCACCCATTTTATAAAAAAAGTTTACATTGAAGCTAGGACAATAATAGAAGAAAGTCAAATATCATGAGTTAAAGTTCCATGATTTCACATTCAGAGAGTTGGAATTTGAGCAAATGAATCCTCAGTGGACATTTTGCAGAATGTATTTTTCTTTGCTTTTAGCTGGCATGCCACCAAGAAACAGACAGACTTTGCTGAGGTCCGTGACGTCATCAAAAACACCTTGTTACCTAACGTCCCATGTTTTGGTGCCGCGCTGCTGCAGATTGCAAAGTGAGTGCATGGTTCTGTAGGGGTAGAACTGACACTGATTCAAAGATATTACTCTAACTTGGTGTTTCAAAATCTACTCAGTATATTTCAGGTCGCTTCTGATGCATACCCATTTACTGTTCATTCACACAAAGATTTGTTTTTTGATGTATTTTAGTTGAACTAGTCAAATTGATATCCTATGCCGCATGAACATGATTTTTGTTGGTGAAAAATAATTTAGATTTGTAGCACACAACTGTGAATCTGCTCATTGTAGACTGTGCTTTGAATTTTTCAACCCATTGGTCTCTTTCACAAATAAGCCCAGAAAACCGCTAGTCTGAGTCAAACTTTTTTCAATAATAAGGTTTTGTTTTTAACTAATCATGACTTGAAATCTATAGATAATGGAAATGTTATAAAAGAAAAACAAAATACTTTCACTTGTCCAAGTAACAAACTAGTAACTTTGAAAAGTGAACATTGCTCTTACTTTTTTTGACCCATAATCTACTTGTCAGCTGCCTCAGACTTGTTGAACTGAAGTTCACAATTTGTAACCTCCTTTTGAATATTTTGAAGTGAACAATGTTTTATTCTCTTTTCTTTCAGATTACTACATGAGTTGCTGACAGTGCAGTTCTTACCAGATGAACAGGAGTATGTACTTTTTTACCTGGAAATTTTATTTTTATAATTAATACGAATGTTTATTTTTATTTTTTAATTATTGTCATAAAAATATTTCTTTTTTTAATCATTTTTTTAAGGTGACATATACCATGCTCATTTTAAATCATTTTCAATATGTGATAAAAACAATTTTACATTTACTTTTTTTCAGTAAGCGCTACCTTCTACCAGAGTTTGAAAACATTGTCAACTACAAGAACATCCAAGCAGAGAGATTTCTGGAAAGGTTCTTTAGGTAAGATAGTTAAAAAGAAAGTAATGTACAAATAAAGTATAAGTATAAAATTGACTGTATAACAGCTAGTTCTTTAGGTTTCTTTTTTCTTTTTACTCATAATACTTTTTAAAAGGAAAAGTGTTGGTGAATTTCAAAGGAAAAAACACATTAGTTAACCAGTACTTAATAACTTAACCCTCACGCCTGAAGAGTCACAGCGCCATCATCTTCAAATCTACATATCCATTTCCTAAAACACAGATTTTAATGTTCTGTTCTAGATATGGTAAACTGATAGTGGACACCGTGAAAGAAGATTGCTTCAAACGTCTGAGATACTGTGAGGAACAAGTCAAACATAAAACTGTTTTGTAAGTGGCATTAGCATCATGGTCATATGTAACAGATTTTATTATTTCCCCAGTTTGGAGTAGAACTACAGTATTGTGAAATTTAAATCATTAATACTCACTTTACCCTCAGATTAGCACTCAAGTCTTCATTGTAAAAAGAAAAAGAAAATAAAAACAAAAACATTTTATACCATATGTATTTTTCAGCACCAAGGACTCTCTCCATCTGCAGAAGCAGAAAAAAGAACAGCGAGAAGCAAACCTCAGGAAAGCAAAAGAAGAAACAGGGTTGGTGTAGAAATTTTAAACCATGAAACAATTAAATTAAATTTTTTTATTACCAGTAAAATTACAACCCAATTTAGGGTCATTTTTACAAATCATAGATTTATATATTCAACTAAGGATACGTGGAATCCATCATGGAATATATCCAGTTATTGAACCAGTTAAAACATTTCTTGTTGCTGTGATTGAATGATAACCATTACCTTTATTTTCAGTTGCCTTGGCAACTTTGTCAGACTAGTTGACCAGGTGATGCTAGCCTACTTGGTGGACCTTGCCAAGAGAAATGTCAGTGTGTTTGTCTACAATGTCATGGGAGCAGGACGAGATGCACCACGGGAGGGGTTGTTCTTAGCTCATCTAGGATTCAACAATAAAGGTATGATATGTATGTTGTTACTCTAGTATCAGGAAGGATATTGATTTAGGCTCTTTTCCCATAGATTTTAGATCGATCTATCCCCATGGGGAGTCTCACTAGATTACTTTCAGATAATCCGAATTAAATGTCCGTCCCGCCTACTACAAGCTGTAAGAGGGGTAATTAACTTTCGTGTCCGCCCGACTGACAGCTATTTAGCGTGAACCCCCAGGGAGTTAGGTCGATCTAAAGTAGGTCGATCTAATCTATGGAAATGGGGTGTTAGAAGCTCTAACATTTCAGCACACATACATGCATGCACACACACAAGCAGCCACTTCAGATATTATTTGACATTTAAGTGCTCAATAAAAAAAAAAAAAATCTTAACAGAAGTAGAATTCCATATTTTCACCCTAAGTTTTCATATGCTTTATATTCTTTAAGTGCCAAGTTTTTATGAAAAAAAAGTAGTAATCTTTTTGAAAAAATTAATTTTTTAAAGCTTTTCATTTGATTTTAACCTATTTATAAACCAGATGTCCTTGGCATCTCCCCATCAAAGGAGAAATTCCTGCGTGGCATGACGCGTGTCCTGCAGGAAATCCCAGGCATCCTTGTCATGAAGGCGCTACCAATGGATGAGAACCCTACAATCACAGATGGAGAGAGCATGATGGATGACTCAGCAACGGCACGGACCAGGATGTCTCAGGTGACGGCGACATCTGAGAAGAGACTGAGGACACAAGATGGAAGGACACCAGAACTGAACAGAGGAAGTGAGTAGAGGGAAATTGTGGCTACACTCACCCTCTTATATCTTATACTTAATAAAAAATTAAATAATAATAATATATACTTCTTGTGTAGCACATTATATTGATTTTAACTTTACAGAGGAAGTGAGTAAATGGAAACTGTGGCTGCAGTCTTAATAATAATAATAATAATAATAATAATAATAATAATAATAATAATAATAATAATAATATCTTTTTTTTTTTTTTTGTGTGTGTGTGTGTGTGTGTGTGTGTGTGTGTGTGTGTGTGTGTGTGTGTGTGTGTGTGTGTGTGTGTGTGTAGCCCAGTATCTTGTTTACAACTTTACAGTTCACTTCACTTTACTGTTTCCCGTATATGCACATTTTTTAAATATTACCCTTTTATTAGTATCATTATCTACTAGCATGAGTGCTGGCAGTACTCATAGTCTTAGTCCTGACCTAAGGGCTCTACATCATGTCAGTGGATCAAGGCACTGTACGCTCCTCTTAGACTACAAAGACCTGTATCCTCATCTCTTGTCATCTTACTGTTCTTTAAGTTTATCATATCTGTGCACAACCATCATCATCTTCATAGTTTATTATTTATTTTTCAGAAACTCCCACTAAAGAAGAAGACAACCTGGGGGTGGCCACTCCAGACTTGGTGATCAAAGCAGACTTCCCGTCAGCTGAGGGTCTGGTGGTGGAGGGGGAGGGCTTCATGGGCCAGTACCACCCCCTGAGTAAGGGGAACCTGGAGGAGAAACTGAAGAATGAGTAAGTACCACCCCCTGAGTAAGGGAAACCTAGGGGAGAAACTGAAGAATGAGTAAGTACCACCCCCTGAGTAAGGGGAACCTGGAGGAGAAACTGAAGAATGAGTAAGTACCACCCCCTGAGTAAGGGGAACCTGGAGGAGAAACTGAAGAATGAGTAAGTTAAGGTGCCTTTTTTTGATGAGAGAATGAGAGAGAGAGAGAGAGAGAGAGAGAGAGAGAGAGAGAGAGAGAGAGAGNACGTGTGGGGAGGGAGATGGGAGAGGGAAGGGAGAGGAGAGAAGGGGGGGGGGAGAGAGAGAGAGAGAGGTTGAGGAGGGGAGAAATCTGTGCTGTATTGATGAATAAACAAGTTGAACCATGTTATGTATATAGAACCACTATTTAATGTATACAGTGACACATCAGCAGTATGTAGGAACAAAATAGATGCAATCAGTTGATTTTTATCACTCATCATTCCAGTGAGGAGTACAACCGTGCTATAAAGACCCACACAGACTTCCTGATAGCTGGGCTAACAGAGATAGATGACTACTGCAAGGAGAATAGCTGGCTAAATGAGATCCACCAGTTTTGTAAAGGCTGGAATGACACCTCTCTACAGGAGTGGAAAGGAGCACCTGCCTTTAACATTGAGGTGAGTAAGATTGGATGTGAAAGAAAATGCACTTCACAGCAGTAGCATATAGAGTATTAGACACTCGCAAAGAGGCTGACAGTGATTACATATTATTCACTCACGTTAGCACAGAATAATGTTATAAATTAATCTGTGTTACCATTTTTCATATGAATGGGTTATCTCATATAATTCATATGATATTTACGTAAAAATTACAGCATAAAATTCAGTTTTGAATGGCTGTAATTAATTTAAACTGACAGTTTCCATGGCATGCTGTAATATTTCTCTGCCTTCTTATTCATTTCAGCAAAGACTGACAGAGATCAGAAGCTGGACAGAAAGAATCAAGATGTCTGACCGTGCTTTCACAACTGAGAATGGCATTTTCCATGTGGACTGCTCGGCCCTGCAGAAAGATCTCGTCCCCAAGCTGAACTCCATCTACAAAGAACTGGTGACATTTGTGGCTGAGGAAGCCAGCAACAGAGGCAAACAGTTCTGTAATGAAATGAAAGTGGTGCTGCAGGTATGATCTTGAAAGTGAAAGTGGTGCTTTCAGTATAACTTTGAAAATGAAAGTGGTGCGGCAGGTATGATCTTGAAAGTGAAAGTGGTGCTTTCATCATTGCTTTGAAAATGAAAGTGGTGCTTTCAGTATGGCTTTGAATATGAAAGTGGTGCTTTTAGTATGACTTTGAAAATGAAAGTGGTGCTTTTTTTTAAACTCATTCTATAATTAGCATAGATCTAATGGTTTGACAATATATAATTTGTCCATAAGGATTGAAAGTGATGCAAAAAGTGTTGCTTAGTATCCCTATGTATATCTTTAAAAGTGAAAATGGTTTTGTTGGTTTAAAAAATTGAAGGGTATAGAAAAAACAAATGTGTTAGTTTGTGGGAAAGAATTAAAATGAAGTGAGAGTAATATTTCTGATGAGTAAGTGAAGTTATTCAGTTTATATCAAATTTTTTCTCAATGTTTTCTCTCCAGAATATGCGTGACAAGAAGGTCAGTATGGATGCCTTTGCTGTGTACGCCAAGCAGATAACTCAGTACAAGAAGAACTCACAGCAATTCCAGCAGAGAGTAGAGTATATCAAGTCTCTGTTTGAGGTAATGAAAGCTCTGATTATGCTCAAGATTTATGGTAAAATTAATTTTTGAAGCTGAAGAAGTGAAAATATGATTTTATAAATGTGTTTTGGAATTGAAACTTATTTTCAGAAGTAAACTAGTTATTTAACATTAGTACTAAGTATTATACTAACCTTTTCATTTGTTATTATCAAAATTCCAGTATTCAGTATGGAGGAAATACCTGTTAACTGCATGATCACTAAAAATTATTGAACAGTTTTTTTGTTAATAAATTGTGAGATTTAGCTAATAGTACTAACAGGTATGAATGGGACTTAATACTTAAATGAGACTTAATACATAGACCACTAATCTGCCATGACTAGACGGCTAATTCCCCCACCACTAATCACCTGGTGTGCTTTCTGTCTCTTAGATGCAGGAAATTAAGGTATAGGGAGGATTTAGTTGTTTTCTTTTTCTCTCTGAATTTTTAACAGTTTCTTTCATTACTGTTGCATTTAGATAGTAGAATTATTGGAAATTCTGGCAGTGTGTTTTCTTTCTTCTACTGCATTCTGTCTTAGGCTGAATTGTTTCTTTTTATTTGAAAATGGAATTCTTGGGAAAATTCAGCAGTGTGCAGTTTTTATTTTGATATTCAATTTCTTTTTCCTTTTTTCTTCCACAAAACTATATGGTTCTTTAATCTACCAAATTTTCTTTACAATTTGAAGTCACAAAAACCGTTTGCAAATGATCAATGTTACAGTGTATACTTGTTGCTGTATGTGTGAGATTATAGCTGACTTTTTAGTCTCAACATTACCATAAGCTTCCTCCAGTGTGTAAACTGCTGATATCATAGAAATGAAGTACAGTGTAACAGCTTGTGTGGCAGTGTGGAAGTAGTGTCATTAGTGTTTTTCTTTATTGTTTGCATTGAGTGCATGTCATTGCTTGGTTTATTGTCTGCTTGTTCATCCACTTGCCAATTTGAATATTAATTTTATAATCCAAACTTGATTCTTAGACTAATACATTATTTGCATATAAAAACACATTTCTCATTCATTGACAACCAAAAATTGTGACCAGTTCATAGTCAACAGGTTTATACAAACGTTTTTTGTTTTTTTTTTCAATATAGGCTAAATCAGGATTTTTCATGGTGGTTTTCCCACACCCCTGGTTGTAAGCAAGGGCAGATCCAGATATATTTCTGACAATCTTCCAAATTATCTTTGTTGACCCATTCTCCATTTTTGACCATCTTCCAACCGAAAAAATTAGATGGCTATCAATTTAAACTTAAAAAAATTCTGTCCATTTTCTGCTCCTGGCAAGGCCACCAAGCCATTTTTTCTCATAAAAAAACCATGTCTGTGATGAGCACCATAATCTGTAGAGTTGTCCGTCTTCCAGATGGTGCGTATGAACTACCGCCAGCTGAACCCAGAGGAGGAGAAGATTGAGGAGAATGTCTGGGCTGCGTGGGAGGCGTTTCTGTTCAACATGCAGGAGGCCACGGAGTTTGTGAACATGCAGACCCCTCTCATGACACAGAATCTGGAAGAGACTTTCCAGGTATGTTATATGATGCATGTGTGTGTATGTGTATGCGTGTGTGTGTGTGTGTGTGTGTGTGTGTGTGTGTGTGTGTGTGTGTGTGTGTGTGTGTGTGTGTGTGTGTGTGTGTGTGTGTGTGTGTGTGTGTGTTTTAAGAAATTAAAAAACGTGACATTATATGACAAGCAACATTTGATGATAAACAAGATATTTTGCTTTCCCTATTGATTTGTAAAGTTCATATTCAGCTAATCTTTGAAAAATATAATAATTTATATACTGTTGGTGTAATATCACTACAATAAATATATTAAGAATTGTATTAAGAATATTAAGAATATATTAAGAATTGTTTGATTTGTGGTTCACATATAGTTTATAAGTAGAAGTGTATCATACCAATATTAGTATCCAATGTGACTTGTTTATTCCTGTCAGCCAATGAGTTATGAGGTGATTGCTGAGGTAATGAAGGACCTGATAGTTTATTTCACCTCTTATTTATTGATAAAACACAAACACACCCGAGGCGCAATTCCAAGTGCCTTACCATTCATGTTTTATTTATTTTTATTATTATTGTTTTTATTTTTATTTATTTATTTTTGTGCCAGGAAAATCTGCAAAGATACATTTTCGGCCAAACATTCCCCTGTGTTCATTTTTTTTATTTATTTATTTTTTTTTTACGTAACATAAATTTTATTCACTACACTGTGTTAGTGAATAGTTTCTATATTGTCTTGATTGTCTTGCACATATTACCCACATTTGCTTCCTTTAATCAATAAATTCATCATTCACCAAGACATATATTTAATTTACATGTTGTAATCTTATTTCATCTTTTCTGATTTTTTTCCAAATTATTTTTACCTTGATTCAGATAATTTTCTATTTCACTTGCTATTTTATAATCTCTGTCTTTTTATAACCTTTATGGTGAATTGTCTAAATTCCTGTTAGTTGATAAAATCTCTCAGTCTTTGTGATTTATTTTACCTCTCTTCCTTCTTGTGTTTCGTAAACTTTCTTACAGGCCTCAAAGCACACATTGTTGGAGACGGAGGGGCTGCTGAGGGTAACATGCATGCGAGGGCATGTGCATGTGCATGCAGACTTTATCATGTACTTCATATATAATGTTTGCTTTATTTCTCTTAAATTATTTCTCATTGCCCTGGATTTGATTGGGATAAATCCCCATCCATTTTATTTTGGTCTTTTGACTTTTTCATTACCGGAATGGCTATAAAATCATATCCTCCAAACTTTTTAAAATGTGATTATATATGGTAGTTATTAATCTATAGCTTTAAATTAGTATTTGTAATCTTTGTAGTTAATTATATGAAAGTAACAATTTTATGCAGAGCAGATGAATGACAGACTGGTGTATATTTATACACTGTGACATTTATACTGTACACATACTTTTTTCATTTGAATATTTAATATACAACTAAGCTTGCAGTTAGAATTTAGAATGAAACTTCTTATTAACCAAACAAGGCACTAAGTTTAGCATGTTATAAAGATATAGTCCTGCAGATTATAACAAAAAGGCTGTTATGTTGCTATTGCTCCCCTCCCCCCCCCCCCCCGCCCCCTCTGTAAAAGACTTTCCAGTATCAAGCCAATAGACTAATTCAAATTCTACAGTAAAGAAAAAAATTGATGTTGGAGTCATAATTATTTAGTTTTTTTTTTATTAATTTTTTTAAATTGCTTCTCTGGTATGAGATTTCTCATTATGAGTTAACATGCAGTGACTGTTATTTGCAGATTAAATCAGCAATTATATGATATAATATAATTACATAATTTTGAATTCATGGAATCATTACAATTTCCCTTCCTTTGATTGGGACTTCTGTTCCTCCTACAAGTGCCTGATATTTATTATAAAAAGTGAGTTTGAATATTTTTTTCCATTTTTCAATTTTTTTAGCAACTTGAGAAGGAAGCGTATCATTTAGTGGAAGTTGGGACCACAGGGAAGTTTCTCAGTCCAGAAGAGAACCCTTCAGCCATGTTGTCTGAAATGAGACAGGTAATGATGTGTGTGACATAACGTCATGTTCTGCTTTCTAGAGATCAGCATGCAGTGTCCTCTCTCTGAGTACTGACTACTGACTTCTACCTTTATTTCTATCTTTATATACCTTCACATATATAATTACATTACATTGGCTTCCCAGCCAGGTGGGTTGCCAGAGTGGTCACTTTAATTCAATTACACATGCGATAGGGAAGACTTCCAGACTGAGCACTAAATGGCTTCTATTAGTGGACAATAGGTTGATAACTTAAACTGATTGATCAAGGTGTATAATATAGTTACAAGGCAGAGGACCATTCCTAAATACATTTGAGGTGGATGTATTTGTTAATCAAAGATATGGCTTCTTTTTTAATTGAGTAACCTCATGTGACTTAGAACAGACTTCTTTAAACTTGACCTGTAAACTGATTATATAAGTATACATCCTAAAAACATTTAACCCGCACATCTATATAATTCAGGACACATATTTATATATTACAACCTTATAAACTTCTGGAAATTAGACTGAATGTAATGGAATTGATCATATTTATAGTTGCTATTTCAATGAAAAGTTGAGAAAACCGAAAATTCATTTAAGGCATTAAATTACAAGTATGACATGTGTATCCACTGATGTGGTTTGATACCAAATGTGACAGTGAGAACAATATTGTGAAAAAGCCATTATTATTTTTATAATTATATTTTGATGACAAGATTCTATAATAATATGTATCTTACTGAGTAGATGTGAGATGGAATATGAATGTGAGACGTGAGATGGAATATTTTACCAAAACGTTAATCAATGTCATTTTGATATTTACTTAAAATTGAATTTAAGATTATCACAACCCAAAAATCCTAAAAGATGCATTCATATAGATATATTATTTTTTTATATAAGGAGTGCAGTTATATAAATTAAAAAAGTCATTGTTATATTCTGGTCTTATTTGAAACTTCGATGGATAGGATTCTGCTATTTCTTTTCATGGTTATAATTTCACCGACAACATCCGATGATAACTGTCATTTAGAATATAGATGGCGCTCATGTTGCATGGTAATTCAGTTCTTCTCTGTAGGAATATCTACATACAATATGTGACCAAGTCATATGCTGTTATAGTTCATCCCATTTTTCCCAAGGTGATATTAATTAAAATCTGAAGATCCGCCATAAAAATCCATGAGAATTCTTTCCTCTAACTTTGTCCTGTGCCTTCACTTCATGGTGTCAGTAATAACCTGGTTATCCTCTGGATCTTAGAGCCTCACTTCACTGCTGGGATGGCTGGGTTTTCTTTCTTTAAAATAATACATATTAAGTATATTTAATTGAATAAATTTTTTTTCAAAAATTCTACAGAATTATGCTGTGGTCTCAGCACCTGAAGGAGGGGACAATTGACGCAAGGCATCCATTTTTTTTCCTCAGAACTTGACATGTTGCCAAGCCCATACTAGGAAGAATAAAATTGTTGTTAAGATTGTTGTCAAGATAGGTAATGTGAGAATACAAATAGACAGTGAAAATTTGAACTTTTTTTTTGTTACATGAAATTTTGGCCATCATTATGCTTTGATGTACATGATTGAGTTGAAAACAAGTTAAAGAATTGACCAACAAATTATTGAGATTTTTATTAAGACTGGTACTTGTATAGGAAATAGCGCCTACAGTGTATGACAATTTATAGGATGTCCTCAGTTTGCAACATGAGCTGCTGAGAGATTTATATGTTATAAACCCCCCTCAGTGGTGCCCTCTAGTAGCAGTCTGCCAAACTCTTGATATGTCAGCGACCAAGTAATAAATGTTGACCTACCTTCTACATAGTGAAGACAACAGTGAGGCTGTTTGCTAGGACTGAAAAAAAAGGAATAGCTCAGAATATATGGTTTAAAAATAGATTTTTAATTAGTTTCAGATTAGTTACTCTAGCTATGTTTATGTTTATTTTAATTTATTTGTCTCCATCATGCACAAAATAACATCATGATGAACATGCTGGTTAAAACATAAACATAGCCTCAAAGTCTTGAAAAAAAAGGGAGTAGGAACACAGAAAAGAGAGAGAGAGAAAAAAAAGCCTCCAAAATGTTCCACTTTGAAAATACCCCCCATTTGTACATGTACTTCTGTGTGAACATATCATTGAGACTAAGCAGCAGGCCCAGTCTTAACAGCGTCACNCTACTGAGTACGTATGCGTCGGAGACACCGACCCGCGAACGGCGAGATGAGGACGCATTCGCGCGTAAAGCTCCGCCCGACTTTAACGGTAAAGGCAACGAACTTGGGCGCGGAAGACACTTATCGCAGATGAAGGCTACCTGCACGTGTGCCATAGACACTGATCGGCTGTCGTCTCAGTTTCAGTGCACGGAAAGGAGCAACGGTAACACTAAGCTTCCATAGTAAAGGTTATCTGGCCGTGGCAGACGCTAATCGTCGGCCGTCTCTCCCTCCGTCCACTCCCTTTCTGAGCGCCAGGATCGTTTTTGAAAAACGACACTAGTTTCTGGCTGCCAGAATCGATTTTGAAAAACGACACTACTGATAACGATGCTGTTTTGCGGCCTTAAACAACAGCACCGCTCTATCAATGGGCCATACACAGTGATCGGGTGAAAATACGTGTATACCTTTGGTCGCAATTACCGACACTCACACAATCATACATTATGGTAACTCTAAATAGATCGTCGGGAGAAGATAACAGAAGGCCTAGCGACGAACAGACAACTTCTGGTCAAAATTGACAGAATTCCATGAAATTCGAACTTTCGGAAGTTCTGAGCACCTCCTTTTCATGAATTTCGGCCAGAACGATCTTTTCCCAAATTTAATTATTTTCTACTGTTCGAAATTCATGGCACATTACCGTACTTTTTCATTTGAATATTTAATATACAACTAAGCTTGCAGTTAGGCTGTAGAATGAAACTTGTTATTAACCAAACAAGGCACCAAGTTGAGCATGTTATAAAGATATAGTCCTGCAGATTATAACAAAAAGGCTGTTTTTTTGTTGCTATTGCCCCCCTCCCCCCCGCCCCCTCTGCAAAAGAATTTCCAATATCAAGCCAATAGACTAATTCAAATTCTACAGTAAAGAAAAAAAATCGATATTGGATTCATAATTATTTTGTTTTTTTTTCTTAATTTTTTTTAATTGCTTCTCTGGTATGAGATTTCTCATTATGAGTTAACATGCAGTGACTGTTATTTGCAGATTAAATCAGCAATTATATGATATAATATAATTACATAATTTTGAATTCATGGAATCATTACAATTTCCCTTCCTTTGATTGGGACTTCTGTTCCTCCTACAAGTGCCTGATATTTATTATAAAAAGCGATATTGAATATTTTTTTCCATTTTTCAATTTTTTTAGCAACTTGAGAAGGAAGCGTATCATTTAGTGGAAGTTGGGACCACAGGGAAGTTTCTCAGTCCAGAAGAGAACCCTTCAGCCATGTTGTCTGAAATGAGACAGGTAATGATGTGTGTGACATAACGTCATGTTCTGCTTTCTAGAGATCAGCATGCAGTGTCCTCTCTCTGAGTACTGACTACTGACTTCTACCTTTATTTCTATCTTTATATACCTTCACATATATAATTACATTACATTGGCTTCCCAGCCAGGTGGGTTGCCAGAGTGGTCACTTTTATTCAATTACACATGCGATAGGGAAGACTTCCAGACTGAGCACTAAATGGCTTCTACTAGTGGACAATAGGTTGATAACTTAAACTGATTGATCAAGGTGTATAATATAGTTACAAGGCAGAGGACCATTCCTAAATACCTTTGAGGTGTATGTATTTGTTAATCAAAGATATGGCTTCTTGTTTAATTGAGTTACCTCGTGTGACTTAGAAAAGACTTCTTTAAACTTGACCTGTAAACTGATTATATAAGTATACATCCTAAAAACATTTAACCCGCACATCTATATAATTCAGGACACATATTGTTATATAACAACCTTATAAACTTCTGGAAATTAGACTGAATGTAATGGAATTGATCATATTTATAGTTGCTATTTCAATGAAAAGTTGAGAAAACCGAAAATTCATTTAAGGCATTAAATTACAAGTATGACATGTGTATCCACTGATGTGGTTTGATACCAAATGTGAGAGTGAGAACAATATTGTGAAAAAGCCATTATTATTTTTATAATTATATTTTGATGACAAGATTCTATAATAATATGTATCTTACTGAGTAGATGTGAGATGGAATATGAATGTGAGACGTGAGATGGAATATTTTACCAAAATGTTAATCAGTGTCATTTTGATATTTACTTAAAATTGAATTTAAGATTATCACAACCCAAATATCCTAAAAGATGCATTCATATAGATATATTATTTTTTTATATAAGGAGTGCAGTTACATAAATTAAAAAAGTCATTGTTATATTCTGGTCTTATTTGAAACTTCGATGGATAGGATTCTGCTATTTCTTTTCATGGTTATAATTTCACCGACAACATCCGATGATAACTGTCATTTAGAATGTAGATGGTGCTCATGTTGCGTGGTAATTCAATTCTTCTCTGTAGGAATATCTACATACAATATGTGACCAAGTCATATGCTGTTATAATTCATTCCATTTTTTTCCAATGTGATATTAATTAAAATCTGAAGATCCACCATAAAAATCCATGAGAATTCTTTCCTCTAACTTTGTCCTGTGCCTTCACTTCATGGTGTCAGTAGTAACCTGGTTATCCTTGGGATCTTAGAGCCTCACTTCACTGCTGGGATGGCTGGGTTTTCTTTCTTAAAAATAATACATATTAAGTATATTTAATTGAATAATTTTTTTAAAAAAAATTCTACAGAATTGCAGTTACATTGTGCTGGTGGTCTCAGCACCTGAAGGAGGGGACAATTGACACAAGACATCTAATTTTTTTCCTCAGAACTTGACATGTTGCCAAGCCCATACTAGGAAGAATAAAATTGTTGTTAAGATTGTTGTCAAGATAGGTAATGTGAGAATACAAATAGACAGTGAAAATTTGAGCTTTTTTTTGTGACATGAAATTTTGGCCATCATTATGCTCTTGTGTACATGGTTGAGTTGAAAACAACTTAAAGAAATGGCCAACAAATTATTCAGATTTTTATTAAGACTGGTACATGTATAGGAAATAGTGCCTGCAGTGTATGACATTTTAGGATGTCCCCCTTTGCAACATGAGCTGCTGGGAGATTTACATGTTATAAACCCCTCTCAGTGGTGCCCTCTAGTAGCAGTCTCCCAAACTCTAGATACGTCAGAGACCAAGTAATAAATGTTGACTTACCTTCTACATAGTGAAGACAACAGTGAGGCTGTTTGCTAGGACTGAAAAAAAAAAGAATAGCTCAGAATATATGGTTTAAAAATAGATTTTTAATTAGTTTCAGATTAGTTACTCTAGCTATGTTTATGTTTATTTTAATTTATTTGTCTCCATCATGCACAAAATAACATCATGATGGACATGCTGGTTAAAACATAAACATAGCCTCAAAGTCTTGAAAAAAAAGGGAGTAGGAACACAGAAAAGAGAGAGAGAGAAAAAAAAGCCTCCAAAATGTTCCACTTTGAAAATACCCCCCATTTGTACATGTACTTCTGTGTGAACATATCATTGAGACTAAGCAGCAGGCCCAGTCTTAACAGCGTTACGGTGACCCAATCTCAGCAGGGTCACGGTGCCCCATCTGAGCAGGGTCATGGTGACCCAATCTCAGCAGGGTCACAGTGACCCAATCTGAGCAGGGTCATGGTGACCCAATCTCAGCAGGGTCAAGGTGACCCAATCTGAGCAGGGTCATGGTGACCCAATCTCAGCAGGGTCACGGTGACCCAATCTGAGCAGGGTCATGGTGACCCAATCTCAGCAGGGTCACGGTGACCCAATCTGAGCAGGGTCATGGTGACCCAATCTCAGCAGGGTCAAGGTGACCCAATCTGAGCATGGTCACAGCGCCCTTAGTTGTTTTTCAGTGGATGCATGCTATATATCTATTAAACCACTGCTATGTAGCAGGTAGAACACATGACTCAGCTGTACTTTCTATCACATACAGCAAGTCATGTGCTAATGCGTTCCATGCAATGCTTCACCCTTATTCCAATTACTTCAGCTTGGGGCCCAGTCTCTATATATCAAAATCTAGCTCTCCTCCTGAACCTTGCAAAAATAAATACCATTTATCAAAACTATTAAATGTAAATCATTAATCTGCTCCATTTCTTTTTATTAATGGGACCTTCAATAAATGTAGCTGTCATCGGCCAAATTTCGAACATCATACTTGAGTTTGTTCCAGTCTTTTAACTGGCATGTCCTGTTACTTAAATCAGCTTAGAACAAGGAGAAATAAAAAACCTGTAGTTTAGTAATTTTTTTTAAATTCAGTCTTGGGAAGAAGTATCCACTGAAACTTCACAGCATGCTAAAATGAAAATCACTGGTATATTGTCTCACCTGCAGCTTGGCAATACACTTGTTATATTCATGCACAGCTAGGTGACTCATCATCATAACTACATATCACATAATTGCCTCAAGCCTGGCTAGCACAAGATTGACATAGTTATGTAAGCTGATGATATTTTCATGTCAGTAATTGGAGCAAAGGGAAAAAACATGAACACATTTTAGTTTGATCACAGAGATAGTAAAAGGCAGATGAAAGGTACCATTATGGAGGAGATAGCCACTGTATATAGGACTGAGGGTTTATTTGTTCTGTTTTTACTGCAGTCTAGGTGGCTTATATCATTAGACTGCAGGCATGCAGAAAGTCATTAAAATTCTTGATATCAGGGACAGTCTTCTCCATGCTACTGACACTATCTATACCAATCACAACAGTTCACTTGAAATATTTCATAGTCAGCTAAAATGAAAAAGAAGAAAAACAAGCTCGTATCTAGATTTATTGGTTGGGGGTAGGTAAACATGAACTACACACAGCCAGGCTACTGTGTAAAAAAAGTATAAAGATGTTTTAAAAGATACTTGTGGGAAAAACGTGCAATGACCCTAATATATGAGTCACATCATAGTAAGTCAATAAGTACTAGTATATAAAAATTAATATTTTATTAACAGCCCTTATTTGTTATGAAACAGGCTTGAGTATCTCTCTTCAGTTCTCCATTGATGACAAGATGCTACATGTCAATATAGCTTCTGACTTCCACTTCTGTTATTACCATGAGATTATGACTGAAAAAAAAAAAGTAATTGTTTTGTTTTACCAGCATAGATTGTAAGTTTGCTTGTATTTGTTTTTGTTCCAAAATATCTTTCTGTCCTATAATAATAACAATGTTCAGAACAGTGAAACAAGAAGTGTTGCACGTATCACCAGGGTGGAGGGACTTGTTGACATGGCAGATTGCAATCTTCTTCATCTCGTCTCTGAGCTGTGGACTGTTTGGACAAGATGGGATGACACAGAGAAGACTGCAATCGAGGGTGTGCCCTCCAAGGTCTACTCTGATATGGAGGCTTTGTGATGACGTTAATCCAGAGAAATGAAGAATTAGGCAGAGATGTATCTTTGAATATTTAGTGAAAAAACTTCATCTGGGGTGGTACATGTAGAGGGTGATATAAGCCAGTGTCTGTGATAAAAACTGGTGATAAAAGCTGGTGTTTTGAACTACAATCAGTTGAAGTGCAGTTAAATTAAAGAACAACATTGCTTATTCATTAAGGGGCGGATTCAGGATTATTTGATGGGGGAGTCCGCAGATGTAAAGCCATTAGACGCGGGGTTCAGGCCTGAAAATGTTTGATATTTTAGAGGGTGAACGATGCCATTTTTTACGGTTTAGAACTGTGATTCAGCTAGTCAAAATTCTAATTTCAACATGTTACCATTGGTGTATTTTTTTTTTCTTTTTAGAAACTGCAGGGGTCGGGGGGGGGGGGGGGCGGTCAGGATCCTCCTGACACCCCCCTAAATCTGACACTGAAATGTTTCAGACTATTCTTAATACAAACTTTAAATAGACAGCTAGGTGGTGGCCTTGAGCTAAAGAAGACCACTTTTAGTCTAGACATTCAGAACAATTTTCCAACTAATTTAAAAGCACTTTTGTGAAACTAAAACAAGAACCTTTCACACCTCTTTCAACATACATGTAGCTTGGTTTATGAATGATACGAAAGAAATGAGAAATGATTTTGAATGAATTAAAAACAAAAAAACAATGTTTTAAAAATTCTGTTTTTTTTTTTATTCTAAGTCAAGTAGAGGGCAGTGACACGAGGCAATTTTGATGATATGTTATCTGGAGTTCACATCTCTGATGGCAGAATTAATGATAGAGTGGCAGAAATAAACCCTCTCTTCCTGTGCTCTGGTGCATGATATTTACATCTGAATCTGCCCTTAATGACTTACAGGGTGGAAAAAATTAATATTGATGCATTTTTCATGTTTATTTAATTTCAATCTGAACCTATCCAAATAGACTTCTAGGTTAAGTTGTGACATTACGGTGACAAAAACAAACAAACAAACAAACAAACAAACAAACAAACAAACAAAAACAAACAAACAAATAAAAAAATTATATAATAATCACTAGCTTCAAAAATTTCTTCTGTGACTGGCAATTTTCTAACTCTGTTCATTCATCACTAAAACTAAACAATACCAATAAATGCATATAATTTTAGAACAATGTTTCTCTCTTAACTCATCATTATCCTAATGGAGACCAGTATGTGCAGTCTTTCATTTTTCATTTTAGATGATTTTTCCGTGATGTCAGAATGATGATGTGTGTCACTGAGAGATGGCTTCAGGCATTTTAAGACAATTCAGATGTGATTAAGACAAGACATGTACCCCTCCCACAAAAAATAATAAGAAATAAATTTAAAAAAAAAAAAACCCTACCTTTAGATATAATGACAGCTTCCTTATTCCTCCTTTTAGATTAAGATTAAAAAGTCTTATGAACAATGATGCACTCAAGCTCACTTAGAAGTAGAGGTGGTGGGTGAGCTTGGGTTAGGGGACGTTTTGGAGCAGAATGGAAAAACTAGTGATTAAAAAGTGCTTTTTGCCCTTAACCCTCTGTTTTAGAAAGTACAGAGTGCCGTGAACCACATAACAAAAGTCTGGCTACATGTAGTTAATATCCTAGTTTACAACACTGCAATTTTTTCCACATTTAAACAAGGTGGACTTAATGTACTTAAACATGTAAAACAGCACAATTGCATTGTTCATCTGTACATGTAAACAGGTTGTAAGACCAGAGCTGTATCACTGTGTTCTAAGAATAGACTTTCATGTTTATTCCATAAGAAATTTAAACAACAAGGAATCAAGTTCTTTCCTTTTCTAAGAATGTTTTGTTGGCAATACTCTTACAAATTATTTAAAAGTTTTGAAAAGTTATTTGGATTCATGCTGGAAAAATACATTTTGTGAGTGCTTAAGGATGATAATTCTTGTATAAGTGCATGTAAAAGTAAACATTTAAACAATTCAAGTAATTGTCATAAGCTACAGTTGTCACTACCTTGAGTTGTGGAAAAAAAAGCATTTAATAGATAAAAAAAGTCCTTTAAGTTTTTTAACCTAACCTAAAAGCAATTTTTTTTAAGTTCAAAGTATCAAAAAGACAACTTACTTCCAATTGCCATGGCAACCAGAGTTGCTATGGTTACAATAATCATCTTTCTGGAAAAGTTGTGAATTAAGGCTGGGTCGGTAGGATGAGCTGAGGGTCCTCTTCTCCTGCAGATGTCTTGACCACTGGTAGTCTAGATACAGTAACAGTGACTTCTTGTTGGAGACTTTTATCTTCAAAATTGAGGGTTACAAGGGGTAGGTCTGTCCCCCAGTTCACAAGTCATTTCCTTGTTTTAGTTGACTAGGATTTCCATGAGAGTGCTGTTACACTGCTCCTGATAGGGTAAGACTTGCCATGTGACCATGTTATGGTGGTAATTAAATTTTTAGCCAGGGAACCTGCTGACTTAATTTATTTATTTATTTATTTGTTTGTTTGTTTTTTATTTATTTATTTATTTATTTATTTATTTATTTATTTATTTATTTATTTTGTATGTGTGTAGACCCTTAGGCCTGCTGTAGATTCCTAATAATGACATTTACTGAGCATGAAATTGTAGAATTGGTGTATTTGTTAGCTTGATCTCTACAATACATGTACATTTGGCATATTATAGTAATAATAGTGGTGATATTAATAGTTGTAATACACAGATGGCTTGAGATCTGAATTGTTTTAGAAGAGAGTGGTGGAGATTGGCCATCTGTCATGTTAGAGGGTGCCACAGGGGGTGGTCATCCAGTGTACATCCTTAGGGTGCTTTCCCAGAGATTTAGATCGGTCTAAAGATTAAGTTTTAGATCGACCTAACTCCCTGGGGGTTCAGGCTAAATTGCAGTCAGCCGAGCGGACACCATAGTTAAATACCCCCTTACAGCTTTTAGTAGGCAGGACAGACGCTTAAGCCGGCCAAGCTGACAGTAATCTAGTGAGACTCCCCACAGGGATAGATCGATCTAAAAATCTATGGAAATGGGGTGTTAGTCATTCAATCTATTTTTGGTTCCAGCACAATTTTACCAACTTGCCATGACCTAAGAATGATTTAGTGCAATACATCTGTTAAACTTGAATTACTGTCTTTGAAGCCATTACACTCAAAATCTTTTTTAAGACTTTTCTGAAAGTTGATTGATTGAGCTGACCCATTTCTGAAGTAGCTCCTGTGTGAAGTGTCATGCCTGAGAGAAGGGAGAAGTGTAACTTGAGGAATGTCATGGCCCCAACCATTGCCTAGATATTTAAGTGAGGGTTTGAGAAATAGTGCATGTTTGTGCCAACTGACAGATAAATTTCACTGATTGCCTGATGATGAATTATCATAGCTTTCCACCTGAGAGGGCAGTAACTGTTCTACTTCTTGAAGCATAAATTATAACCATTGTTTTAATGGGAGGATGTAGCCTTTGATGTTTTTGATAAATTGACCTTGCAGCTAGTGCACTGAGTTTTATTTATAAACTCATGAAATATGCTAAGTCAATATATGTATATATTTATATTGATATGTACCTATAGATATTATGCAGCTTTCACTTACATGTATGCTTACTCATTTTCATTCACATAATTCATCAATTGTTCTAAATATGGAGTCATGGCAATATATTTCATTATTTTCTGTATAAGAATATGATATAATAAGACTAAATGATAAAGTTGTTTTCTTTTTGGTGTACCAATAAATATTTCATTTTGCTTGATGTTACCAGGTATTTTACATCTGGTTTGAATTCCAAAAGCTTAGATCAGAAGAAATAATACTGAAGTTGAATAAAATTCTTCCATCTTTACCAGTCCTCCCTGCTAATGAAGTGTTGGTATATTTCAGCTGCGAGGGAAGTTCTACACAGTGGAACACAAGTTAAAGGAGTGTTGCAAGTGGAAGGAGATGATCACGGGAAACCCCTACAACCTGGACTTCCTTCATAAACTGGCCATCAAGATGGACATACGCCAGGAGCTGTGGAAATATGTGGAGTTGTCCAATCACTCCATCATCGACTGGAAGCAGCAGCTCTTCAGGAAGGTGAGGAGAATTGATACGTTGGGTGTTGGGGAATTATCACTTATTTTGTTTTGTATTTTTGTCAATTTAGCACTGATTTTGTGAGTAATTTGTCACTTGTATATTGTCTGAAATAAATGAATGAAATGTAAGCACAGCACCAGATTTATCTTTAAAAGTTAATTTTTTTTAAAAATATGAAGTGTTACAGTATTGCTCACCAGATAAATGCCCAGATGGTCTTTAAAAAATCAAGGGAAAAATGGAGACATATTTCAATGCCATATACATATATTATTATTATTATTATTATTATTATTATTATTATTATTATTATTATTATTATCTCAACCAGATGAATGTCCAGAAGGCATTTGACAAGGTCCAGGAGTGGCAGGGGATAGCATTCCAGATGAAGAGTCACCTTCCTCTGGGAGACAAGGTGCTTGCCAACTGGTTCAAGGTACTACAGGACTTCAAACAAGACCTCCCCTTGCTGCATAAACTGGCCAGTGATGCCTTGAAAGTAAGTAGCGATATCTTCCTGGGCATGATAAGCAGTCTGCACCTTGATTTATAAGTTACCACAGAAAAATCCAGGTGTATTAAAGTTTGATCAAACTCAATTGGCTACTGACAAACCAACAAGCCATTTTATAATGTTTAGTCTGAGCTCTAAATGTTCTGGCCTATGAAACTTAGTGGCCACTGAAAATTGCTCTTCCATTTGTGACTTAAATGAAATCTTTAAATTAAGGAAACTTTATGTTTAAAAATGCTTACATTTCAATTAGTTTAAGCTGAGGAAAAAAAAATCCAATATTTTTCTAATCACCAGCTAATCTCCTATTCAATTGTCTAATGGCTAATATCCCTGACTGACTGAATGTTTTTAAACTCAGACATAAAATTGCTTATAAAATTTTATTCAATTACTGAGGTGAAAAGAGTTCACATCTAAATCCCTGTATTTCCTTAGCCTCGCCACTGGAAAGAAATCTTTGTTGGTATTGGTGAGGAGTACGAGCCAGGCTGGAACGTGACCGTTGCGGAACTTTTAGACCTGAACCTGGGCGAGCACAGCCTCCTTATCAACACCATCTACACGGGCGCCAAGTCTGAGTTTGCTCTGGAACAAAAACTGGTCAAACTGAGGAAACTTTGGCAGGAGAAGAACCTGAAGCTGGCCAAGCATATCCCTGATAGTGTGTATGATAAAGGTGAGGATACTGGACTCTGTGTGTGTGTGTGTGTGTGTGTGTGTGTGTGTGTTGGGTTATTGTGGTAGAAGATCTGAATTGATGTACAGTTGTTTTGTATGTGGCATGTGTGGAATTTGTTGTTGTTTTTGTCTGGTATCTGTTGTTGTATTAGTGGGAGTGTTCCAAAAGTCGTGTGTATGTATGTGTGTGTTTATGTATGTGTGTGTGTGTGTGTGTGTGTGTGTGTGTGCATGTGTTGTGTGTGTGTGTGTACATGTGTGTGTGTGTATGTGTGTGTGTGTACATATGGTTAGGGATTGAGATGGTATTTAGTAGTAAAATATATATAATGTTGTTATTGTATGTAGCATGTCAGGAATTTGTTGTTTTTGTTGAAGTTGTTGACATTCTTGTCTGGTATGTGTTATTGTTGTTGTTGTTGTTGTTTGACCTCAGAAGAAATCTGTAAATAATGGATACAAAATCTAAGGCAACCATCAAATGTCTTCTCCTTGTCTGTTATTGGACTTGTTAAACTTTGAATATAATATATTATTTAATATGTTACTAGACACCACTTCTACTAAACTGTCTTTTTACCTCAGACTGGCAGCCATAGTTGCCTACTGTTAGTAAATGAGTTATATTAAGCTCTGTTAGTATATTTCCAGACACAGCGGGCGTGGCTCCCAGTGCTCACCCAGGGGGGAGGAAGGTGAAGGGGATGGCCAAGTTCAGACATGAGAAAGCCCTGGCCAACATGCCGAAGGGACTGAATATCTCTGGAGATGACATGTTTGTACTTATTGATGTGGAGGAGCTGAAGTACCTCATAGATGTAAGTATATTAGTTGTTATATCCCTGATTTTACATTATAGACACATGGAATGCAATTTATAATTTAATGCATCAGTTGAAAAGGAAATGTAAGAAAGATCACAACTTTTTTGAAAGCCTTTCCTTATGGAAGTCTCGTTTTCCTCTAGTCATAGCCTTTTAGCTGGTGTTTGAAGGAACATTCTTTGTTACTACAATTAACTATGATCAACTTGTCCCTCCAGGACAGCCAGGTCACCCTGACCTCCATGCTGGTGTCCCCTTACCTGGCTGACCTCCGTCCAGAGACTGAGTACTGGTCAAGCTCGCTACAGCAGGCTGAGGAGATCCTGGACCTCTGGGTCACATGTCAGAAGAAGGTCAGTACTAGGCACTGTGAGTGAGGCTGGCTGTGTTGGTGTATACAGTAGTACTAGTTCTGGTTATATGTACAAGTACAAGGCATGATTCACATACCCTGTACATAGTATGGTGAATATGTGTGTGTGTGTGTGTGTGTGTGTGTGTGTGTGTGTGTGTGTGTGTGTGTGTGTGTGTGTGTGTGTGTGTGTGTGTGTGTGTGTGTGTGTGTGTGTGTGTGTGTGTGTGTGTGGTATATGAGTATGTGTGTACATGCATGTGTATGTTCATGTGTATATGCATGTGTGTGTGTGTGTGTGTGTGTGTATGTGTGCGTGTGTGTGTGTGTATGTGTGTGTTGTGTGCCAGATACACCTGGTCTGAATCTTCTGCCTTGTACATTGGCCATGTTCTGAGGTTTTTCTACTCCTGTAGAATGGAATATATGATTAACTTTCGCCAACTGATAGAATTTATAAATTGTTAATTTTGTTTTTATTTGATTTGTTTATTAGGATAAAGAAAATGAAAAAGTTGCATTTTTAGCATTTTTTGATCCACAAAATTTGGTTTTGCACTAGTCCTTTTAAAGTAGGTATTTTGTGAGTTAACATTTTTACTGTTTTATACAGTATTTTTGTTAAGTCTTTGGCCATCTTTTGATTTGTCAATCAATTTTTGGAAAAGGCAGAGAAATGAAAAATGATAAAGGCCAGGAATAGTAAACATTATTTTTTATTATTCTTTCTTATTTGTTTCAGTGGCTCTATCTGTTGAAAGTATTTGAAGATCCAGACATATACAGAAAACTTGGGTCCCAAAGTCTAAAGTTTGAGTCCATCAATGCTAAATACAAGGTAATATTAGAATAAGAATCTTTCTTGAAAGAAATTGAGTGAACATGTACAGTACAGAGTGTCTTTAAGAGTAGGATGTTAAGTTAAAGTTAGAATTAGTAGTAAATTGCGTTTGTTACATACATTTTAAACTTATACCTGTCACTTATTTGTAGAACCCTTGTTTGATTGAGAAATGAGTTAAATAATTTGCATGTTGTATTTCAGGAATTTATCAAGTCTGTAGTAAATGACCCCAAGGTGACCTCCATCTTCAGCAAGCAGCGTGGAGAGCCAGGATACAGAAGACTACAGGGAGAGGCCATCAGAGAGTTACTGCAGAGTCTACTGGAGGGAATGGTCAGTTTGCCCTAGTAAACTTAAACTTTAGATTTAATATGAGAATAATAATAATAATAGTATGGATACAGAACTTGACTACAGGGAATTGCCATCAGAGAGTTCAACGTTTAAAGGCAAACATTAAATTTGATGAGAAACGATTCCTTCAAAGATATTGTTTGATGTCTGATGTTTATAATAATGGTTTTGATAAGGCAGACCTTAAATTTTGGATTCAATAAGTCTACGTTTGTGACATACCTTGGGTAAGTCTTATGAACTGTTGGTCTTTTTTTTTCATTTCTTAATACAAATGTAGAAACCAATTTTTAAGATTTGCCTGCTTGAATTGAAAATATGCATATTTCATTTGTTTTTATCATACTTCTTTCCAGGAACAAATCCAGAAGCACCTAGAAAACCTCCTGGAGCATGCCAGGTCAGAGTTCCCCAGGCTTTATTTTCTCAGTAATCAGGAAGTGGTGGATCTGATGGGCATCAGCCGTAACCCTCCTGCTCTGCTGCCGTGTGCCAAGAAATGTTTTGCAGGAATCAAGTCGCTGACATTTGCTCTTCCGTCCCAGATGACCACCATGAGTACCGCCCTGGACTTCGTTCTCAACGGTGAGTAACGTGTAATATCAGGCCTGCTGTAAATTTGCAGCGAATTTGCTGCAATATTGCTGCAAACTACAATTCCTTCTTGCAAATTTGCAGCAAATTTGCTGCAATATGGCTGCAAATTAGCAGCAATAAAGTTTTTCTTGATAACTCCTGCAAATTCTTTGCTGCAAACTTTTCCATTTTGCTAGGGGGAGTCCAACAACTTTTTTTGTCCAGGAGTACCACTCTTGATTTTGTACTCAACAATTAGTAATGTGTAAGGATGAAATGGACAAATATAAAGATGAATGATGATAAGTAAAGAAATAGATACAAAGATGTGTATAATAAATATGAGCTTATATATAAGATTGTCTGTTTCTTTCTCTATACAGCCCATAAGCTACAAGTGACCAGTCTCACTGGAGATATGGAGGAAGCTGTGCCGCTGTTGTACAAACTGGAAGCCAATAATCTGGCCACCAGATGGCTCTCAGGTCTAGAGGAAGGCATGAAGAGCACCATGGCCACCATGTTACAGGCGTGTGTACAAGCACGCTGGGAGGAAGGTGAGAGTTATACCAGGAATATATACTGATGTTAAACAAGACATACACTTTGTCACATGGACAGCACGTAAATGCATTTGTATGTTTTCTCAGTTTTAAATAGAGAAAATAAAACAAAGAATCAGGGCATACTTAGTAGTTACCAATATGCCCACATGACAGCCACTTAAAGTAATTTGTCAACCTGGCTGCAATTTTTTAAAAGTAGTTTTATTATTGTTTCCTTTTGTTGTAATATGGGCCTGAAGCTAAAATAACATTACATTAATTTTTCTTTACTATATTTGAATTATTTAGACTATTGCATAAAGACTATAAATTATGTGTTTATCTGCTTATGCTGAAATTGTTAGATGTACAGTTACCTAGATAAAAGTGAATACAAAATAATCTGTAACCAAAGGTAGCTATTTTTGTGATAAAAAAGGTATCTGTTTTCGTACATTACTGTTCATCAAAAAAATCAATTTGTCTGTCGTATTTCCAGGCTCCAAACAGAGTGTCCTCCTTCTGGAGGAACTGAGCCGATATGAGGTGAGCACTGCACACCCCACCCAGGAACAGACCCAACTCAGCCAGCAGATTCGCCACTCCTTTAAACACTGGCTCCTGCGCTTCCCGTCCCAGTGCGTGCTGGTCGCCGAGGCCATTATGTGGCAGAAAGCCATGACCAAGGCCCTCGAGCACGGAGATAAAGATCAGTTGACGGAGATAAGGTAATGGTTATAACCACTGACGCCAAGTTTTTTTTTTTTTTTTAATTAAAAAAAAATTGCAGTGAGTTATTTTGTGTTTGCAGTCAGTTTGGGTTGACCTAACTTGGCTCCCACTATCTCATTGTATGCTTGTGATTACTTCACTGTATGGTGATCGAAATCCAATCCTGCTCTTGTCCTGCATATATGACTTAAGCCACCTGCCATGACACTGACTTCTTATGGTGAGCTGATCATAAACGGACAGAATACCAGTTGGTTTAAATTACATGGACTTGACAAACTTGCCTAGAAACTTTACTTGCTTACTGGTTTGATGGCATTATTTGGTCGAATGACTGCATTTTAACCAAAATGAAACTCCGTGGTTCAAAGTACAAAAAGGTGATATAGATAAGAAGACTGCCGTTTACATTAACTGGTCATCACCCTCACTGCTCCAGAGAACACACTGATGATGGTGAATTATAGCAATTTAACAGTTGTTTTATTCCATACAGATAAGATGACCAGATAACTGCTTTAGAAAAGGACACCAAACATCTAATTTCATTCTTAGTAGACATGTACTTTAGCTGACTGATAATATTATGTTTTTTTTCTGCTGAATTAATTTTTTTCCCATCTGAAACTCTGTGATAAATAGAACAAAAATTTAGGTAAGACCACTATTAGATGGTCTGGTAGATATGGTAGCTCCACCTTTGTAATTTGTAATTTGTAAAAAATAAAATGACAGTGTGTTTCAGATTTAATGACCAGCTATGGTTTGTTAGATAACACACAGGCTGACTTTCTGTGTCCTGCATTTAAGATGTAACTGGTGATACATGAAAAACTTCCTTGTTCCTTCCAACTTCCGTGAAGAATGAGTAATTAATACACTTCTAGAATCCTTTGTTTTATTATTATTTTTTTTAATAAATTCATTTGCCAACTATTATTATATATTTACACAATTTCAGAGTCCATTACTGTCTCAAAATATGTGTGTTTGTGTTTCATAATGGACATCCGTTATTTAAAGTGATGTTATTTATTGATATAACCAGGAATCAACAGAACAGTAAGATTACGCAGTATGTGAACTTCCTGAGGGAGAGCAGTGTGAAGGGCGGAGGCTCCAGTGTACGCAAGAGACTGCAGAGACTTCTGGGATGTCTGGTTCAACAAACAACGCAACACAGGGATTATGTTGAAGGTGAGAGAAAACTATTTATGTGCATGGCATGTCAATGTTCAGTATCCAGTTTATTTTTCATTTTGATGGTTTCTATAAATTAAATTTAAAACTTGTGTACTCTTTGTGCTATCTTTGACAATGAATTTCTAATTAAAATTTTTGTTAATTTATGTACATATTTCGCTTATTAGTTTATCAATTTATTTTATTTTATTTTTTTAATTGTGCATATATAAAACAATTAAATTTGCTAAATTTAGATTTTATTATTTGTGTCTACTCAGTTCTGTTAAAGCTGGGTTCGCCCACACTGGACAGCTATGACTGGCAGAAGATCATGAAGTTTCACATGGACTTCCGCAGTGTTCTCAGAGCTAAGACAGATATAAAGGAGCAGCCAAAACCTGAGGTCTCTTCCAGCACCCCCAGAGAAAGACGTCTGTCCCATGGCAGCAGTCGAGACTCGTTACTGTCCAAGTCTGACGCCTCGCCCAAGGAGAGAAGGGCTTCATTGGCCAGGTTGAAGGAGAAGAAGTCTGGTAGGAAAATTGGAAGTGATGTTTGAAATATGGTTAATGCTTCTTTTACATTAATATGTATCTTTGGTGTATATATGGTATGCAGTTATTAAGGGTCAGTTTCTACCCTTATTTTTAGCACAGTTTATCGGTAGGTTACAATCCTTCTTGTAAAATGCTGTTCTTTAGCCAACAGATTTTTACGAATTCTTCCTGAAATATTTCCTTATCTTCTACTCCAGAGGATAGCATGGCCCGCGTGAAGACCAGCGTATCTACGGGGTTCCAGTTCACACCCTGCACCATACAACAACTGGGCGCAACCTTCCTCTACGATCATGAGTATCTTGGACCCTCTGAAAGACTCGTGTTTACGCCACTGACTGAAAGGGCCTATCTGACCTTGACCTTGGCCTTGAGGACGTTCCACTGTGGTACTCTGGTGGGACCAGCTGCCACTGGGAAGTCTGAGACTATCAAAGACTTGGCTAAGGTACAGATAATGCTGGGTTGGTTATTCTGACATTTTTTACCAGCCAAGCACAGATTATGTTGTTTTGAAAAAATATATATTAAAAACTAATGAGAGACTTGTTTCCTTTAATCAGTGGCAAATTATGTATTATTATTGAATAATAATAATAATAATAATAATAATAATAATAATAATGAAAGAAATTGATTATTATGAAAAAAATTATTATTAGTTCATTGAGCATAGAACAGCATACTTTCTCTATTACAATTGCTTGCTTTCATAAATACACATTTGGCAAATAAAATACAACAATACGTAGTACAAATCATTATAATTTTCAAAATTTTACAAATATTGTAACAGTTTACATCTTGTTTTTCCCTGTCAATTCAGACCCTGGGCCGTCACTGTGTGACTGTGAACTGTAACAGTGAGCTGACGCTGCCTCTGCTGAACCAGTATCTGAGTGGTATGGTCCAGTCTGGTAGCTGGACAGTGTTTGATGACACAGACAGACTGACCAAAGGTAAGTGGAAAGGATATAGACACATCAAATTTGAATCTATTTGGAATTACATATTAAGTTTGTACTTTGCCTGTAAGTGTCACTGAGTTGTACAGTGAAATTTTAAAAATAATTTTTGATTATAGTGTATAAGATAGTGTTCTCCAAAATATTCATGGTAATGTGTAATTTTATTATTTGTCGAAACATAAAGTGTTCTAGATCTAATGCAACCTGACATTCCTGGTATTATTATTGCAAGGAGGAAGTTAGCAGCAGCTCAGACACCATTAATTTTTTTTTTTTTTTTTTTTTTTTTTGCCAATGTCCCTTTTTCATGGCAAAATATAAGGATAAGATAAGTGAGCAGAAACTCAGTTTTTTAATTAAGGGGTGCAGAGTTACTTTCCCTGATTTCAGGTTTGATGTCAGTATTTGCCCAACAGATCGAGTATCTGAAGACTGCTCTCCACTGCCTGGGTACCTCCAGTCATAACCAATATGGCATTAGAGGACAACCCAGATATGACAAGGTAATTAAGGGCTTGGAGGAGGGGGGGGGGAGAGAGAGAGCTGTGAATAGGATGATAAAGATAAAATTTTGGTTGAACCCTAGCCTCTGTCACAAGATAATCTGGTTTTACAGTTTACAACTGGTCTTTATTGGTCTGTTCAATCCTGAATTAATCCTATCTCCCTGGAAGAGAAAGAGAGAGAGAGTGTGTGTGTGTGTGTGTGTTTGTGTGTGTGTGTGAGAGAGAGAGAGAGAGAGAGAGAGAGACTTCTAACTGTAAAGGGGGATAATTATTGCATTGCATGTATAAAGCATGCCTCTGTTGTTGCACTGCTTATGTTTACAAAATATTTTAGTGTAACAAAGAATTTTATGCTATTATTAAAGCATGTGTTTTGCATTAACATTAATTTTGTAGTTACTGTAATATCTTTTTTAAGTTTTTAATTTTATAACTTTCTGTTGTTTGAAGATATTAGTGTGTAACTTATATTATATTACATTAGTACTTTTTTCTGAATAAGTTCTTTGAATTCTAGTCTTTTATCTAAGTTAAAGTCCGGAGAGCACTTTCTCTAATACTACTAACATTATATCTAGATAACTTGCATGGATTGAATTACTGATAAATCTTTACTTACTTGTCACTAAGTTCACATTTTCCTTCTTTTATTTCACATCTTATTTCTTATTTTCACAATGCTTTGGTTTTATTAGTTTGGAGTGAAAATTTTCTATGATAAGAACTCTAGAGGCACGCGGAGAAAGTATAGACTATATCTACAGGTAATGTATTCTGGGACCCTTTCTTGCTCGTAAATTTTAGGCAAATTTTTCATGAAGCAAAATATAAAATAATAAATGTAGTATAAGTCATTGGCTAATTGGAAGTTACTGCACTAGATGGTATTCATGTATTTTAATGACAGCGCCAATGATACTATTATATTGTATTAGCAACTGCAGCAGCTGTCACAGCTTCACTTACTATTGCTTTTAAAGAGCTTAGATGAAATGTAGACCTGTAGTAGATGTTTCTTTAATCTTTTGAAAACCCTTTGTCCTCAAATTTTTACACTGACCTTTATGATTTGTGCTGTGCCGTATCCCAAATTAAATGTAATATGATGCACCTACAAACAATCTTTCAAATAAATTGTCCAAAGGAAAAATAATCAAATTTGATCAAAACAAGTTACCAATGTCCATTTATTGTTATTTTTAATTGAATTTATTTATTATTATTTGATACTGTGCATTACTAACCTGTTTCTAGTGCAGTGCTTAACCTGACATTAGGATGATAACAGTCCAGTTGCTTTATACTACCTGCTAACACTTTATGTTTTGCCACTGCTGCTGAAATCAGCTTTGAGTTTGTCCTTCCTAATATAATTGGCTCTTATGTTTACAACACCAATTTCTTCATCTCTTGGATACTAATGATACTTAGAGTAAAAACTGTTTCATTATTTCTGTTCATTACAGTTGTTTATCTTGTTTTCCTCTAATTAATTATACAAAATTATAAGACTGAGAGATACCCTGTATTTTTAAAAAATAGTCTAAATATTATAATAGAATTAAATACATCATTCTGTTGATGCCACGCTATGGTCAGTTGACATTTATTTGTTTATTATTATTTATTATGTCATCTGTTTATTCTTTTATTTATTTTTGTGACAAAAGAATGTAGGATACTATTAATTTTATAATAGGTCACATTAAAATTCATAGTTTAAATGAAACTCTATTAAGGCAGTTTCCACTGTTAACCATGCTGTGAAGATCACAGTAGTTTAATGTTCCACCACCAGGTGGAGGTCCAGTCAACAGCCTAACATACTGGTTACTTTTATAACTTGGAATACTTGCCAGGAGAACTTTTTCACTTTACCACAAGCTAATTTCTCATGCCTTCATGTTGTGATTTTTCTTCTGTGTTATGAAATTTTCAGAAAACATTTGTGAACAAGGAGGAGGGCTCCAGCAGCGTGACACATGGCGGCCGCGTGGTGAGGCGGAACTCACTGACCACCTTGCATTCATTACCCAGTGCAGACACTAAGGAGGACCTAGAGAGACAGAATACGGTGCCACATGGATATAATGTAAGTCACTGTGGGATATGATCAATATGGTTAATTGAATTAGAAGTGACAATTTGTCCGTAAAAATATCTATTTCAAATTCATAGCTTCTTGTGATATTATGTTTAAATTGCCAGTGAAGAAAATGAACAAAGTTTAACTGTCTTCTCAATCTATCATTTATTTTTCTTTCTTTGTATATCAGACAAATATTAGATATACTTTTGTTTTCTCCTTTTTTCATTCCTCTTTCAATTTTACAAGTTTTATTTCAGGTCATCAATAATAGAAATATCATTGCATGTTATTCTTACAATTGCATGTACACTGTATATTGTTTAAATTTAGATGGTCATTTCAATGTTTTACTTAGTAATTGGACATAAACGTATTTTGCTCAATCTATTAAACAGTAAAAGTAAAACCATTTCATTGAAGTGACCATTTAATAACAAGACAAAATATAGACAAGTACAATATTGCATGTTTATTGATAATAAATAACTTACTGTGGTCATACTCTTACTTCAGGAGGTAGCCTATGTTTTCAGAGTTCCAGTAGGACTGATGGTATAGTTGTAAAACACTGACTTCACTGTAGTGGTTTGATGACTGATTACCTTCTGATTGGTACACCCTGGGGTTCTGGCTACCTTCAGTGACTCTCCTCTATACAGTATATTAGACTGGGTTCCCATACTTAGATTGATCCATCTGGATCAACCTAACTCCCTGGAGGTTCTCGCTTAATCGCTATCAGCTCACATGTCTGCTACGCCTACCGAATCAGCTAGGGGGTAAAGATAACTACCCCCTAACAGCTTTACTAGATGTAACAGACATTTATGCTAGTTAAGTCGATAGCAATTTAGTGAGACTTCGCAGGGAGATAGATCGATCCAAATATGTGTGGGAATGGTCCCATAGTGAGGCAGTATACTGGGTGGGGGAGAGGCATTGCTAGCCCTCTGAGCCTCAGGGAGTGGACGGTTGGCACTGTTCTTACATTGCATGAAAAGATTTGTGTGGAGTCTGATTGACTTTTTTTCCAGTTTACACATCATGTTTTTTGTCTTCTTCCATAATTGCATGCATTTTTATTGCAGTGGAGGTTTTAAAGGTTTGGCACATGGTTTGAGAGTGCAATAAACAAATAACTTTATTGGTCCTGTTTTTATGCACAAAGTTAAAAAAATACTGATATATGTCAGTTCTTTAAGTACTGGTGGCTGATAATGGAAGTGATGTGTTTGAATTACAGGTAGAATAGCAAAATTATGACTCACAATAATAATTGTTAGTTAATAACAAGAGGCAATACAGATTTTTTTCTAAAAATAACTGAACTTTTATTGTAATTTTTTTTTTTTTTACATAATTGTAAATTTCTAATAGAATGCTACATTGGAACATGTATAGACTAAGGGTTAGAAAGCACATGACAACACACTACATAATTATACAGTAGAAAGAACAGAATGTAACTTAAAGCACTTTTAAAACTTAGAAATCAATGGCAGTGTAGATCGCTTCCATTGTTTAATACTGGTAGATGTAGGTGTATTCAGCACTGTAACATGTGGCTCCAATAGACAGTGTATATCCATTATCATAGTCACTATAAATACCACTTCACAAGACCTGTGAAAGAGTGACTTTAATTTAAAACATTTGTCTTGCTTGGTGCTTTGTTGCTACTATCATCTAAACAGGTAAAACCATTTTTGATGTAAATTTTTGATACAAGTGGAAGTCCTTGATGATGTGTTAATTCAACATTCTGAAACTTTCAAAAATGTATGTTCAGCCTGTGTTGGAAATGGCTTTCATTTGCTACAATTTATTGAAACTTTGAAACTCAAAGCTTAAGCATGATGTTTCAGCTTACAAAAAGCCTGTTGTGTTTGTGTAAACTTTTAAAATTATCAGTGTTCTTCCCTCTTTTCTATTATAGAGAACTTTTAAAGAATACTATAAAACAAGTGTCAGGTTAAGTAAAAACAGTCAGTTCTAGACTTGTACATATATGTGACTGTGTATCATACTAAGAAGTTTTCTGGATCATTTACCTAATATCTAAAGAACCTCATTAAAGGTTGCCTAGATTATTCGGCATTTTCAAATAGTATAGCATAAATACATCCAGGTTTTTGTTTGCCCTTTGATATGATGTATTTCTACTGAAATAAACATTATAGGCACAAATTTTAAGACAAGGTATCAATTTTAAGACAAAAGTGTGTATTCCTGTACAGTTCAGAACTGATTTGCATTTCGATAATAATTAAATTCCTTGCAACTTGTATAGAAAAAAAAAGATCACCCAACATCACCCATATTCCATCCTGACATTACCTTATACATATCAAAACCCAAACAAATATAAGAACGTATAAACATTTGTTTTGTTTTTTTCTAAGAGTTCTTATACTTTTATTCCCCCAGGATGAGGGTCTGTCTACCTATTTTGGTGAGGCCTGGGTGCCAAGGAGGGAGAGGAGACACTCCATAGAGAAAGAGATTGAGATCAAGGAGTCTGAATTATACAAGAGCAACAAACCACCATCACTGTTTGTTGGTAAGACTTAAGGGACTGGTTGATAAGTTATGGTTTTGGTTTTGTTTCGATATTAAATATATGGCAAAGAATGTGTAACTTTTTACAGTTCTAGGAAAGTTTAGTCTAGATTAAAAACTTAAGGATGTTAAGTGAGATTCAGTGTTTTATTCATTGACAAATAGTTCACAGCTGTCATCAATCACTATGTAAAAAAAAAAAATTAATTAATTCAATATGGCAGCCAAATTCAAAATGGTTATATGAAAGTAATAGAGAAAGAGAAAGCACATGCACAGGAGCTCTCTTTTCTTTGAGTGCTCAGTGATGTCATTTACAATACTGATTTAGCTCAGTTTTGATGACTTACCAACTTATTTTGTTTACATATATACTTCCCAATGTTCCAGAACATGCCACATACCGTCCATACAAACCCAAGCCAGACTACAAGGTGCTGCTTCATGAGCCAGTGCACAGGCCAGTGTTTCTGGGGAATGTGTTATTCAATGGGAAACTGCTCAAAGCCAATGCCAATTATGGCTGCTTCATGACTGTCAACTCTGAAGGAAAGGGGTTTGCTGAAATTCCTGATAATTTAAGGGTAAGATGATACATTTACATGAATACATTTTTCATTAATATATACCTTGTGTTTTTCAAATAACATTATCAGAAACCTAACACTTAAAATGAGTGTGAGCATGAAATGAATTATTTTCCTGATCAGCTCCAGATGCGTCCGTGTGCCCTGATCCACCCCGACACTCACCAGATACTGGAGATGATGCTGTACTGCAATGGCTGCTCAGACCACAAGATCTTGGCCAAGAAACTTGGGGTGCTTTTTGAATTATTGAAGACACAGGTGAGACTACGTATCACACCCATGTATACACACACACACACACACACACACACACACACACACACACACACTTTCATATATTCTGTTATAAGAGTAGGTTAAATGTGGTCATTTAAAAATTGATGTTTTACATTTTGTTTTTTTTACTGATATGTCATCATTTGAACATGTGTATTCTGTGTACTGGACATGATTGACCTAAACAGTAATGATATGTTAAAAATAAAAAGGTATAACATGTAGAAGGTTGAAGGTTTTAGTGAGTTTTCAGTTACATAATTAAATCAAATGGTTAAGTATCACTAATAATTTTAGAAATTTATAAAGTATTTAATTTGCAAATGTTTGGAAATTATATTATCCAGCTTCCAAGAAAAGAGCAGTACAACTTCAGTCTAAGAACAATGAAAACAGTTGTCACTGTGGCTCACAGCAGACTCAGCAGCAATAGAAACCTGTTTGAGGATGTCTCTGCTAATGACTCTGGTACAGAAACCTTTTTATTTGTTGCGATTCTTCATTTAAAGTTTGTAATATATACATATAAAGCTGTGGCTTTTCAACCAACCTTTATTTTTTATTCGTATACCTGTATGTACTTATTTGTATGCAAATGTTATTACTGTGCATGTATGTATATATCCACAGAGATAAATGAAAACTAATATTTAATAACTGTAGTAAATAGTTAAATATGATGAATACTACTAATTTGTTTATCGGTTTAATAAAACAAAAGTAATTTTCTTGCAGAGACCAGCCCATCTATCCTCGAAGACAGTAGCACAAGACAAGAATTTGCCATCGTCTACGCCATCAACACCACCTTGATTCCCAAGATGGCTGACCAGGATGACATTGCACTTTTGAAAAGCCTGACCAGAGATGTGTTTCCACAGAGTGTGCGTCCTAAGTCTGGTGTCCTTGGATACGACCCTGACCTTGTGTCAGCAGTTCAGGAGCAGATGGCACTGGACAACCTGCAGGCGACACAGGCCCACGTCAACAAAGTATGGCTGTCCTCAGAGTTGCCTTTTATATTTACTCAATCTATATACTAATTCTATACATAACAAAATGAATTTTCAATGTTAAATTTTTTAAAGCACATACTTCATTGGCAACTGAGTCTTGAAGGATGGCTTTCTTCCCCCAAAAAATACACATTTCTATTGTATGTAACTTGCAAATCAATTGTATTTTATTCTAGACAATCTCTTATTTGTTTGTATCTGATTTCTTGTCATCCACTCATTTTACAATTCCTTACAAACACGCATAAATTTTCAGTGAAGATAGATCATTGAAGAACAAGATGGTGCTATATCATTTGTGTAAAAAATTATATACTTTGCGAATGTCCAGAAGTTGCTTCTTGAATGCATATTCTTCACCTGAAGCACAAAGCTAAGATTGATAGTTACAAAATTCCCCTCTTCAGATTCTACAGCTCAACACTGCAATGAATCATGGGAAGGGAGTGATTCTGATTGGACCAGCTGGGAGTGGGAAGACCACAGCGTACCAGACACTGGCGCGGGCCATGAATTCCTTACACTCTCGGCCTCCAGAGCCAGATAAAGATGACAACAAGGATGAAATTAAGGACAAGGGAATCGCCTTTCACAGCCAACAGAAATTAAAGGTGAGAGTGGTATGCCATCTTTATATCTTTTTATACACTGTAGTTTTACTGCAGACTGCTCTCTAGACCAATAAATTCAGGGTGGTATGGATTCACTGGATAGTACGTACATTTTAAATTTATGTAAATGTATACAAAGGCATATGTAAATGTGTTACCTTTTGTGCTATCAGTGGAAAGAATGAAGAGTAGAGGGACAAAGTCATTTGACAGGTTATCAAATTGAATTGATTGTAGTATTTGTATTGAAATGAAGAAATTTCATTTTCAGAAAATTAATATAGTTCTTGAATCTGGAAAATACAAAACGTTTTGTAATAACACCATAAATTAAAAGAAATTAAAATGTAAGAAAAATTTAAAAAAAAGAAAAGAAATCTTTATTTCTGTACATTGAGATAGACAAAAGCTTTCCCTTTTTTAAAACATTTGTATTTACATTTATTCGTGATGCTGATACATTGTTTTTACATGATGATGTTTATTTACATTGGAATATAAATCAATGTAATTTCTCATCAGTTTACCGAGCTGAAGACAGCCAGAGAAAAGAAACATTGGGTGACCCCAAAAGTAGGTCAAGGTCAATTTTCACCAGCACCCAGCTCACACACTGGACATTTTGCTGTAGCAGCACATTTCAGTTTTCAGTTCTTATTTGTTGGTGTTTACTGAAATGCATAGATAGGATTTTGTACTTTTGAATAATGCACAGATTTCATCAAGGCTTTTTTCTTTCAGGAAGTCTCTTATTTGCAACACGTTGTATTTTTAATAGAAGATTTTATTATCTTGGCTTTACTCTTTTATACTACATAAAATATTTGGAAAATTATTTTGCCATAATTTTAAATTGAATTCGTAGCATTTTTAATAAATCAACCAAGTGAACTTAATTGTCTTTAGTATTTTTGTATTCAAGATTTTGCAATATTCTGTTGTACTCTAAATGGGTACAGAGCTTTTCTTCTAGAAGTTGCAATTTACCCATATATGATTTCATAGAATTTTTTTAGAAAATGGGGAGCACATTTCACATATAAACTCATAATATAAATATTTGACATAACATGATTATCATATGATACAAGTAGCTGTGTTGCACTTTTATCTACCACAAGCACTTTGCAGTTTGTTGAACAGTTTTCTCAATTGTGCACATTGCAGTTTTATTCTTCACAGTAGATATTAATAGGAAGTGATGCTTGCAAATTGCTTAGAATCAGGCTAACAGATGTCACGTAATTCCCCCCTCACCTTCCAGCTACTAACAGAGAACACGGAGAAGAGAGAGTCCAATGCATTGTCCAGGTTCCGCAAGGTGTCCAAGAGCACGTCTAGTGTGGCCGAAAAGCTGTCCACATTACTGAAGGATGTGAACAAGGCCAAGAGGATCCAGTATCCTAAGATTGAGATCAACACCTTCAACCCCAATGCTTTCTCCACAGAGGAGGTAGGTTAATACACTCTACTGTGATGATTTCCTTTTTTCTTTTCTTTTTTTTTATTTGGCTCTTTCTTTCTATATTTCTATATTTGCTTGTTTATTTATTTATTTATTTATTTATTTATTTATTTATTTATTTATTATGGTACTAGTACATTTATTAATTTATAATAATGAAAGTCAATTAGTAATCAACAATATGGTTGCTTACAGTGTTATGTTACTTAGAGATTATCCATAAACGCCTCTATATTCTAGCTATTTGGGAGCTTCCAATCAGGCCTGTGGAAAGATGGACTGCTGTCTAGCATCCTACGCGACTGTCACACCCAGCACGAGTCTGCGCGGAGTTTCTCCAGCACCTTTGATGAGAAGAAGCACAAGGGATTGGTCAGTACACCATCCCCAGTCAACAAGTGGGTGGTCCTGGACGGCTGTGTCAACCCACTGTGGACAGAGCACATGAACACAATGCTGGACAGTGACCGCTTACTGAGCCTGGCCAGTGGAGAGAAGGTGGCACTGCAAGGTAGGGGGCACTCCAGCCAAGATGAGCTGTACAAAAGTCATGGAAATTTTGAAAGTTTTATTCTGTTGTTCTGTTGCACATCCCCTTACAAATATCTTTAGTTAACTGCCCTAATAAGTATACTTTGTATGGTGTTTTAATAAAAAATTTTTTTAAAGGCCTTTTGGTCTTTTTTTTTAATATGTAAAAAGGTTCATTGCTATTAAATAGATGTTCAGTCAAATCTTGATGGAAAACAGTGTATACTCAAGTTTGAAATTTACTTCTGTTCTTTGGCATCCGTTCTTTGTCACAAACAGTTAGTGGTTGGCAAATAGGTCCAATTTTTCTAGAGGATGTCCCCTAGCTTTTCAAAATTGCTGGTTACAGAGATGTGCACTGTTTATAAATCATCATCTGTATTTCAGATGATTTTAACAGAATATTTTGGTCTTAAAATAAAGGCCAATTTTTGTTCCCAAGTTTGTTCTGTGATTGTTGTGTTTACAGTAGTAACCAACATTCTGCATTAGTTTCAATGAAAATTAGTGAAATTACAGGAGGCGATAAATTAACAAATTTCAGACACGACCCATTTGATCTTTGAAATGAGTCACCTGGCGAACGCGTCCCCAGCCACAATATCTCGCTGTGAACTGGTTCACTGTAGCAATGAGACCGTCACTTGGAAGTCCATCGTGGAGTCCTGGAGCAAGGCTGCCAAACAGAAGTGGATCATTTCAACCAATGGGTGAGCGGAGTGGTGATTTTTAATGCTTTTTTTCTGATTGTGACTTGTTTTTCAGTTTGGTGACTTTTATAATCTGAATTGAACATGTTTCATTGAATTTGAATAGTATGTATCTTACAGAATTTTCCTATAGAGTCCTATAGAACGTCCTACTTGGCCCAAAATCCTATAGAGTCCTTTAAGATCCCTTAAGAAATCTAACCAAAATCCTGTAAGAGCAAGGATATATGTTGTACTATACTTGATAAAAACTCTATAGGACAGCCAATAGAATTTTTGTAGAGTACCACAGAGTCCTGTAAGATGCCTTTAGAAAAAGTTCATAAGGGATATGGTATGTGGTTGTGTGCTAGCAGATTTGTATCGTGAAATTGTAAATGGTCTTTACTAACTGTTAATGGAAAAACTCAAATCAAGCCTCTGTTACCATCTTAGTGGACAGTTTATTTATTTATATGATGAAGAGACTGAGATACAATAGAAAAAATGTCTATATAACTTAACATGGTCCAGCTGAACAACAGTGAACATTGACACATTATGTTGTTCTGACTTGAATATATTTAATGAGTTATGTAAAGATAAACTTTCATTCCCCTCCCACACATACATACATACACACATACACACACAGAGAGACACACCTCAGATACATCTATGAAATCGTCCATATTTACTCCAAAGTTCTTAAAATGAAAGGGTATTGGAAAAATATTAAAACCATGCCTTCCTATAATGACCACACATATGACCATATATTAGCACACACCATTACAGTATTTCAATAAGGCACATTATGTATTCATATTTAAAACATTGAAATGATTGCAAGCCCATTTAGTAGGACTGATGATTGACTGGAAAAAGAACTTTGGCAAACAAATAGCATAACATATAGAAAAAAAAATACTTTTAAGTAATAAGGAGTTAGAATCATTCTAAGAAATGTCTGCCTCCAAACACATCAGACACACCTTATGATATATAATTGGACACGCAAGAAGTACAAAAACATGAAAACAATGCAAGTGCTTTTTAAAGCGTTAAAAATAAGAATATGACTCCATTTTCAAAAATACACCCACATTATTGTAGAGGAATGGCACAGGTTCACTCTGTGGTTCAGAGTTTTTATTGGTGTAGAGGATTTTTTTCTTTGCAGACTTTTTGGGAGATGTGAAATGTCCCTTTGTGAATACGGACTATAGAACCATAACTCCTAATTATCTCAATGTTTAGATAACTAGCATTAATAATTCATTGATATAAAACATGAGAAACTCTCAAAGAGTCCACCTCTTCACCACATTACATCTGAGCAAGCTTTTCAGCTGTGTTCTGAACTTGTGGTGTCCTACAGAGTATATGACAGGGTTGACAGCACAGCCCAGGAGGACACACAGTTCCAGTGTCTTAAAACGGGGAATGAGCTCCAGACGCGTCAAGAAAAACGGCACCCAAGATATCATCAGGCTAATGGTTACAATGAGTAGAAGTTTGGCTGTTTTGATATGACGCGCTCGCTGCTTGATTCTCCTTGATGCCCGCGATGGACTGTCCACTCTCTCGTCAGTTCGTGTGTCGGTGGTTGACAGGTCATCACGAGAGGTCATACTGGAAATGTCACTGCCTGAACCAAGGCTTTGTAAGTGTGGAACTGGCAGCATCTGAATAGTGTTCTGTTCCATGGGGAAAGGAGGTTCTGTCTGGCATACAGTTGATTTATCTGAGGAATCATCTGTTGGATTATCACCATTAATATACTTAACTTCTGGATTTTGTTCCTCATTGGGGGATGTGTACAGATGGTGTGTCTTTGGTTTGAAATTGTTTTCTCTTTTTACAGAACCCGGTTCTTCTTTTAATTCCGGCTTGCCTTGTACCTTTTGGTCCTTTGAATTCAGTTTGTCATATATTTGCTCCCCACCATGAGCATTCTTTAGAGTGGTCTTGTCTTGTGTTGTTTGTTTCCCTAGTGGCATTCTCTTGGATGTAGAACCACTGGGAGTGGTAATTACAATTTCTAAAGCACTTGATTCTGCAATTAATTCACCATTAGAAGTTGGAACTGAGGGGATTTTAACCTTTAAGCCATTTTGGTTGTTGACCTTCAGGTCACTGACCTCTTGGTCGTTGACCTGCTGTCCATTCACCTTCAATATTTCGACCTCAGGGTCACTGTGGCTGTGAATCTGTACTTCTGATGCTGCGTCCAAGCCACAACAAAGTTGGCTTCTGTTTAAGTTTCTTTCAGGGTTACTCTCTTCCTCATTATGTGCAGGACAAGCAGACTGGCAACCACAACAAAGGTTGTTGTGCATGTGTTCCTTTTTGGTGTTTTTGTTCTTTAAATTAGAACCGCTGGTTTCAGAGGACTCTGAGTTGTTCATTGGTGTTGAGGATTTTCTCCTTGCAGACTTTTTTGGAGACATGAAACGTTTTGAGAAATTCCTAAGAGGAATGGTGGAGATCATTCCAGTGTTTCTAATTATGCTTTGTCCAAACCCAAAACTGACGTTCCTGTCTCTCTGGCGAGCAGCGTTGAACACACTGCAGTACATGAAGGCAATGATAACCCCCAATATACAAAACACTGAGAAAGTTATAATTTGTATGGCAAGTCTCCCATCATCGTTAATGATCTCCTTATCATGTCCTGAACGACAGTCGCCAGTGTAGACGTAGATATATTTGACATCGATCCAGACCCAGGTGTAGCCGCCCTCTGTTAAACCAGGAGGAATGCACACCAGGATGGAGAAGATGGTAAGAAGTATTGTAGCCCCCTTCATACACCTAGTGTTGATGGATCGCACCGTAGGCTTACATATGGCAACGTACCGATCAACTGCAATGGCAAACAGAAGACAGAAGTCAAGTACAACTCCAACGTAGGTCAAATACATCATCAACTTACAGAACACATCAAATTGGAATAGGTAATAGTTGATGAACACCTGACCTGGAATGACTAATATGCAGGCTATGAAGTCCACCACAGCCAGCGCAATGATCAAAATGGCAGAGGTGTTCTTGTTCCGCAATGACCAGAATACATTCAGAACAAACATGTTGCCGACTGCGCCAATCACAGCTGCCAGAATCAATAGCGCCGTGGCTATACTGGTGTCCACAGATTTTGTGTCGACTGCGTAGAAGCGTTCCCTATATTCTTCAATTTCTTTCTCCTCAGAGAAGCCCAGATCTGATAAAATTTGATCTGATATGTTGAATGTCCAGCCATTTGGAGCTGGGATGCAGGTAACAAGGCCCGTCTCTGAACAGCCTGTTAGTGCACTTGTCAGGTTGGTCAGTATTGCTGAGTTTGATGGCACCATAGCTGAGTACTCTCTTGATGTTGTGACCTGTTGCTCACCTGTTGTGGTTCTGTTGCTCGCCAATGCTCTAATTACCATAGCAGATGTCATATTTGCCATTTTGTCATGTTATCCTGAATGAGCCAATATATTTATATTGCCAATATATGTATGGTATAACTCTTGTGCATTAAATAGTTCCACAGAATTTGACAACCCAATCTCTGTGGTAGGTACTTCTATTTAGTTCCTGACTGCATAAAAGGCAATGCTTAAACACAAACTACAGTTTTGCCCACTTTTTAATTTTGCACTGAGTAATCCAGTCCAACTTTGCCACAGTTTGTAAAATACCTGTGTGATTCATTCAGCACTGCCAGATCAGCAGACATACAGTGCTAATTGTCTCCTGTGTGTGTTACTAGAGAATTTGTCTGGGTTTCAAACCAAGTTTATTATCTATCTTGTCATGAGTAATTATCCTAGTCATGTTTGGTGATGATCAGAGTTAAGTCATGCTGGTATGAATTACTCTATATAAAAGTGAATCACTTTATTCAACATGATGAGTCCATTGGGTGCCATTGAATTGGTTTCAGTTCAAATATACCAAGCTTGATCCTGTCTGCATTAAATCATTTAATCTGTGCTTCAGAAAGATATTAAATATTTCAAAAGAGTACCAGATTACAGTTGTTTCTGTTACCAGCAGTGCTGTATCCAGAATGTCCATGTGTAGGGATATAGAATATAGGGAACAGCTTTGTCTGATCAAAGCAACATCTCTTCTGCAGTTGTTGGCAGCTGTTTGACACTTTGGTAAAAAATCTTTCTTTTCCCTAATAAATGTGACTGGAGATTCCCTTTATCTATCTCTGACTGGTAACTTCATTACTGCAAAGTGCCTGATGAATTGTTCTAGTGTTACTGTTTAAAGCATATACTCTGGCAAGGAAACAATGTACAGAGCCAATTTGTATGGCCTACAGAATGGTACCATTAGCTCTCTGAAACACTGTCAGATTGCTGCAGAATTGGACATTATTTCATTTGGTTAGTTCTGAGAAAAATTGGCTTAATGAAAAGTTGTGCCTATACACAGTACGGTATTATCCCTTGGGGTTTCCAGATTTCAATTACCTTCAGTTTCTCTTTTAGTTTCTCTGAAACATCATTGGTAAGCTTGGTTCTTTCATCAGGTAATCCTATTTTAGAATAAGTCTGATGAAAAATTTTGCCCACACAACTTATATTTTCCTAATTTATATAGCTTACAGTTCCATTATAACTGTAAAATGCCATCAAGCAGCAATAGCATTGGCCATCAATGAGGGTAATTCCCCGTCAGTTCCTAGCTGTTGCCTGTTTATGTGTCTGGTTGTGCTGATGAAAAAAAAGATAATTGAATTGCTGATCTCCTGATCTCTGACACCGTGAGTCTCCATCTGTCATCTGAATGTTCCAAATCCACAGTTTTATGATCTAATAATTCAGTAATCTTTTCTGAATTTGTTTGTTATTTTTATGCATTAGGCCAGCATAGGAGAGATCAAAAATGTCACAGTTGATCTAAAATTTCCAACTGGATAAAGAGCTTTTTTCTTTTCTGACATATAGCAGCTCAGTTGGGATCACTTTTATACCCTGCAAGTTTTAGGGAAGTTGTGTTTCAGCTTCACGCCCTGCAAGTCTCTGGAAAGTTGGCCAAAGAATTGGCATGAACAGAGAATCAAAATGACCATCAGCTTTTGAAGGAGGGGGGGGGGGGGCTGCAGAAACAGAAGATAATTGGTTTCTGAAGTACCCTGCAGATCTTAGGTCAGAATCTTGATGTCTCTTGGCCCTGGCTCTATCACCACTTGGTGTGTTGCTGGTTATGTTCTACCGGGTCCACACAGAATGAGTTCAGGAATTATGTATTTGGTTGCAGACGTTGCTGAAAAGGAAAAAAAATGGATTGTTAAAAATAAAGTCTTTTTTTTTTACAAAACATGATAAGTGTGAATAATACAAAAAATGAAATGAACTGATAAAGTTTCAAACAAATTCAACAATTTGCCCAGATGATGATTACGTACTTTTAAGTTTTTTTTCCTGGAACCTGTTACATTGACTTAGTGTACAGTGGTGAGACTGAGACTTTCATCTGCTAAGTGAGAACCATCCATTAGAAATCTTGAAAGATTGAATGCTTATAAGGCCGATATGATTGATTAGAGAACTCATACAAAATCATGGCAATAGTCTTACACAGTGGTAATCCTTACAAACCATGAGTATTAGATAACATCAATGAAAAATCACACCATGAAGAAATCTTATAAAAGATGGCTGATATGGTAAAATGAAGCCTATTATGAGATTTACAATGGCTGGGAATTTTTATGAAATGAGACTGAAAATGACACTGATTGTGCTGACATTAAAGTGAACTGGGAGATTATGAGAATACATTGCTATGTTTTCTGTCTGGGTATCATTAGATTTTTTCAAGATGCCCTTTTTTGCTCAAGTCATGGATTTTTTTCAGATATTGCATGCAGACTGAGATATGCTTTTTCTCCTCTTCAACATTGCATTGACTCAGAGATAAGTCACAGCACTAATCCACAGTTAGTTGTTATATCCTCGGCAGATTATCCTGTAAATTACACTTTTAGTATATACGTAATTCACAGAAGTTCAATTTGTGTACAGTGTTAAACTTAAATGTATTTATCTAATCCATTTTCTTCCATGCCTTTGGATTTTCACCTTCATCATTTTTTCCTTATCCTTGTAATTCATGTTGTTCCATACAAATGTCTATAGCAAAACATCTTATTTATTTTAACATTATTATTTTTTTTATTATATATAATAAATATTGTCAACCACCAGCCTCTCTGGTAGTTTTCTCTCTTTCCAACTCCATTGACTACCCACTGGCCATAGAAGTGATAGAAAAACAGCTTCAGAGGGCTACAATGCACTTTTTACACCAAATTTACTTTCATATTGATTTGTGATCTGTTTCTGAAAAGACTAGATGGAAGTAAAATATTTTTTGTGTTGGTATAGATTAGTTAACAGTCCAGTGGTAATACTAAATGTGCAAGTAGTGTATTAGAGTGCAGACTGTGCCTGGATTATAATCTGAATTTTTAAAAAGATTAATCAGTGCTGCTTTTAGAATTAGCAGACCATAGCTAGGAAAGTAAATAGTTATAATGCTGTTACATTAATTATTAATTTTACAATCAGTGATTGCTAATGTGTGCGTAGATGTAACTTACTCATTTGAATAGATGTCAGTTGACAACATATCCCAGCTAAAATTTATTTTGTCATAACAATATTTCTAAACCAGTACTGTAAAAAGATCAATTTCATTAACTTGGCCTTAATAGTACATACATTAAAAAAAATATAACTTTTAGCAAAAATAATAATATTTTTATATTTTTGGTATGTGATATGCAGTGTTTTTGGCACAGATATTATTAATATTATTATTATTATTATTATTTTTTTTTTTTTTGTTAACCATTTGGCTTGACAACAAGTTCTGCACTCAGCAAGAGTCCCTGCAGAGTTGGATCAACCTACATAACTGATAGTTTCATTAGAAATGAGTCCATATCCTTATAGCATCATACGCTATAAAACTTAATCAAAACCCCTCATGAAATGTTCAGATTATATTTCCCCACACCAGCCTGGCACGAAGTCATTAAAGTTATAACCCCCCCCCCCCAACCCCCATCCCACCCCACACAAGCTGTACCACTCATAGTAATCTGTCTGGACTGGGAGTGCTTCTATGAGGGTTTAATTAACTGGAAGGGAGTAACATGCATAGAGCCCAAGCACAACTGGGTCGGGGATTAGGATTGGTTTCAGTTGATGAAGTGAATTAAATATGCACTCACCTGTGTTGAAATGTGAAGACAAACATGAGCTTTTCAGCTGTCAAAGATTATTGATTTATTCTCAAAAATTTTAAATTTAAAAAATGACAATTTTGTCTTTATATTGAATAAAACCATAGGAAGCAAGAATATACAAGTCAAAAAAGCACATTAGCATTCAATCTGTTAAATCAACTTGGAGCAAGGTATAGGAAGTAGTTTTCCAGGTAATTTTGTTTCCTAAACAAAGTGTCATCCTCATGAAATATCATCATCATCACTTCAGTTGCCAGTACACATGTGCACCATAAAGCCAGGCTAATTCAGTGCAGTGTTTGTCATTTTAAATTGAAAACCTATCCACCAGCATTTGTTGTCAGGTAATATTTTAGCACAAAAATGACAGCAGTGACTTTTCAAAAGCTGCTCACAGGTAGACAAGATTCCACCTCATTCCACAGTGCCCTGAGTTTCATGGTCATAATGTCATCCCCCTTATGTTCTGTATTGAGTTATACAGTTGCCACTGTAACTACGAATCTCAGGGTTGTTACTCTATGGAACCAGGTGATAATGTGCCTTTAATTGTTTTGCAAATGAGTAATTTCCGTGAGAGATGTGTTTCTTTCATGTTGCTCCCAAATTAGGGAGCTGGCATTGATTTTGCTGTACGTGTGTGGAAAGGCATGGTGCTTGACAAATCTGGACTTTTCTAGATGTAAGAGGTGCATGTGTATCTCTCCAGTTACCATTTAATAAAGAGCGAATTGACTGAGTAACATATGTAAATATTACATAGTACACATATTATAACTGAGAGCTGATTACAAAAAGTGTATTTCTATTCTCTGGTTTTACCTGTAGTCCAAAAGATATAACATGCCAGAATACAAGTAAAAATAATAAATATTCTTGGTTGACTTAGAAAATAAACTTATCAAATCATCCTAAGTTCTATTTCAATTTCAGCCAAAATAAATTCTCCGTCGGATTTTTTTTATTATTATTACATAGCATCAAAGTGCAACTTAGTGCTAGTTTCCATTTAGAGCATTTTCATTATAGTAAATCTTGTGTCAAGGGATTCATTTTAGTACATAATCCTCACATCCAGTACTATACCTTCACTTTGTAGTGAGGTGCCCTCCACTATGTAACATGAAATACAATAAATCATCTTCACTTTGAGCACCATAGGTGTTGGCAACCATATGGCCTGTGTAAGTATGCTGTAGTTGCAAAACTATCAACTAAATATCAACTAAAAAACTTTCATCAATGTATTCTGTGGTGCATTTCCTTTTATCTTCAATTGATAAGTTGATGGTATGGACATGACTTTAGGACTCCATTTGATGTAATGCAGTCAAAATCACATCTGTGAATTGAGTCCTATCTATTAGATTGGTTGTTTTGGAACATACATGGGGTAGAAAATGATCATCTAAATGCAGTGTGTATAATCATCAGTTATCCAATGACTGCAGATAAGTAATGAATGAAGGCTTTTAGCAGAGGTGTTGAATAGAGTGTCATTTACTTAGATGGCTGCATTATTTCATCCTCATGTGCCTCACTATACTTATTAGAGTCTCAGCAGGTCTGATCAGTGTGAGATAGTTACTTGATGATGTCATTTAGTCTATTTCTGGTCTAAGTTAGCTCTGTTGTAAACACTGCCACATGATGCCATTTAGTCTATTTTTGGTCTAAGATAGCTCCTTTGTGAACACTGCCAGATGATATCATTCAGTCTATTTCTGCTCTAAGTAAGCTAGCTGCTGCTGTTTTTCCTATATCAAAAGTGTCACTGCTCACAGTAACATTAATCCCGTTCACACTAGCAATTTTAGACCCCTAACCTCAGTTCTATCATGGTTTTAACTTTTCCAAAATGAATGTACTCTGTGGGCAAAATTGAAGGAGGAAGGAGTAGAGGAAGACATTTAGAACATCATACATTGGCAGTCTTTGCAACAAATCTACAACTGCCCAACAATGAGCTCATCCAGTCAACTGAAAAAAGAGTAAACTGGGGGACCATGATTGTCACTGCCTCCACCAGGCCTGACACTTGAAGAATATGAATGCATGCACCAGTTCACAGAGCCTTACTGTGGCTCTAACCTGCTCAGTCCACTCTAGGGAGCCCTGCCCTCTCCAGGGATATTCATGTGTATTATATGTCAGAGCTAGCTTTGAAGTGAACCATTTGGTACATTGATATGGCTTCAGAAAAATGTTTGAAATGGTTTTACTGGCATTGGAACAATGGCATGTTGCTTTTTAACAGAGTAGTTTATGAATTCGTAATTAGATTACTTATATGTTGAGTGCACTTCCCTTTCTGATATTTTTTTGATCTCCTAAATCACTTACCTTTTGATATTGTTCTGGACACTGAAGGATTCAGTAGCTATTGTGAAGACTAATGTGAGCCAGTGTTAGAATTAATGATAAAGGAAGTAATGACGCACTTAGGAATGTAAATATCTGCACTTGCTGTTGTGTCAAAATGGCATTAAATGACTTCATTCATATCTCATGGCTGCTATAAAATTACATTCCTTGGTTGATAAAAATTGCACCTTTGTTCAAGCCTAGAAATATGTTACTTTGTACATTTTAGTAACTGCTTTCACACTGTGTTCTACCTCACATAACACAAACAACATCACTGGAGTATTTTCAGTCCTTTTTCATTTCACCAGAAATGATGATATACCATTCAGTAAATGTTATATTCCTATTTTATTCTTAAATTGTTCCCAAACCCTCCATACCAACTGGTGCAATACGATGTAATGTTACCTATGGAAAACTTGGTGTTATTGATTAATTGTATTTGTAGTAAAAAATACTTGCTGTTGGATGGATGTCATGAATCAGTGTGTTTATCATGGTGACTTACTATGTGAGAACTGGCCTGAAGGAGGGATAGGGATTGCAGAGAGTTTTATATATAAACCTTCCATGCTCTCCCTTGCCCTCTTCTAAACTAAAACCCTTGATATGCCAATGCATGCATGTGTAATGAAAGTTTTTTATAAGGACATTTTTACTTTATCTCTCATTGTGGCAATTACAGGGTGTGTTTCTGAAATTTGGAGTCTGTCTTTGATTTGATATTAAGCCATTCCAGAAATTTCAAATATCTATACAGTAATAACCAATAATGAAAGATACTTTAATAGGTAGACAGAATATCGAAAGAAAAATCATCCTACAGTATGCTGTAATGAAATATAGAGGAACGAATTATAGAGATTAACCCAGTGCTTTACATACCTTTTAGTTTGCTTTTAGTTTGCCAATTGCAAATCAAAACCAGTTGTTTCTTCTTATAGCCATCACTAAGTTGAAATGGGTCTAAAGTGTATAAAAAATTTCTTCCCCAGGCTACAAGGAACCTACGTATCTCTTCCTCATTTTGGTCATAAATATTTACACAAAATCACTGCAAATCCAAGTCCGTTTCACGTCTGGTATTCAATGGTTGATTCAAGTCTGGTTATGGAGTCATCACTGCCCCAGGCTGGACTTGGCATGTCTTCCTTCAACTTTAAAAAAATAACTCCACTGAAATGGCCGCAAGGTACCTTGAAAACCTGCCCCAGCTAGTTATTGTGCAAACATTGTGTAATTGGCCTCAATATGAAAGGATATGGACTAATTTCCCTCCAGCTGTAAAATGAGGTGGAAGTCCCATTAAGGTTGTCATCCTGTGTGTCCTATTGCAGTACAGCAGAGTGGCGGGTCATTGAGGCAAGTTGTACTGTATGTGTCTCTCACTGCTGCCAGCCAACCAGTACCTACATGTAGTGTATGTGTGTGTGTGTGTGTCACAACCCACTGACACTTCTAAAGCTGAGACCTGCACACTTGGAGATTAAAATGAACAGGTCTCATTGGATTGATATCAGTGTAACATTCTCCATGCTTTCTATTCAGTTTATACTTATATTTGTGGAAAAATATAAATTATAAGTTAATTGCTTTTATTAATTTTTTAAATGTAATAAATTGGGTTCATTGGGTTCATGAAATCACCAGTGTATCAGTAAGGTTATTCTAAAAAAAGAGTCCCTATTTCATTTATACTTTTTTGCCAGTTAAAAGTGTATGAGACAAGGATAATCCTGTGTCCCTTCAGTTTTACTTGATGCCATTATACATTTATGTAAATTACCAGGGGAGGATTTTCTTGGTACCATGGTACCATTGACTTCATACTTCAATGCACTGTCATGACTAACAATATATACTTTTAAGAACATAAATATTTTATATCTGTTATAAAGTTTTTTGTAATGCACTAATGAATGATTTAAAAGCCATCACAATGTATGTACCAGATGCATTATTGCCACTACTTTAGTACAGGTAGAATTGATGCATGAAAGGTACCATGATGAGTATGACTACTTTTATAAACGTTTAGAGTAACATCAATAATTCAGACTGCAAATAGTCACTTTGAAATGAACATTTTGTTAGGGTTATAACTAATTTGATTAAGGTACTATGTAATGAAGACATCCATTATATATATTTTTTTACCTGATTTGCCTTATTTTGAATATGGCATTAAAAGATATTAAAGCTAACAAATTGATCCAACAGATTACTTTCTAAAACAGTCCCTCTATTTAGTGTTACTGTGTGCTTAAAAGCTTTGCTGTATGATTTGAAGTATTTTCTCAACAAAAGCAGCTTGAGAATTCACTGACAAGGCCATTAATCCAATTCCTGGACTGTTTGTTGAGTTCTGGTTTTAAATAATTGATTACTTGCAGTTAATACTTGCTGGTTATTCTTTTTTTTTTTACAGCAAATTAAATAGAGTTTTTGGGTATACAGTACCTAGTCTGAGGTTTAGCGTCAAATGAAAACCCATCCATATTTTCAGCAAGCACCTGCTGGGAAGAAGTTAGTCACTTCCTACACTGTGTTATTCAGGGTACAGTGTGATAGAAAATGGCCTTGAAATGAAAGATACACATGAACGCATGGTTAAGAGCTGTACTATCTGTTTATGATGGATAACAGCTTTTAAAAAAGCTTAATTTTATTTATTACAGAAGCAAAAGTGACTTGGGAGCATTACTGAGTAGCTTGGCAAAAAATGAGCTGTAGACCTCACAGTGTACTGTGATAAACTGTAAAACATTTGTCCTAGCACTAATATAAGTCGGTGTAAAGGGGCCTTAATTTTTAAAGAGTTTATTTAGGTAGCAGAAAGATTTTTTTAACGGAAACTTAAAACATAATGGCCACCATAGTGCAGATCCTGTCAGCAAGTGCCATTTCCAGTGCTGGCAGTACTTAGAATCTTAAATCAGTGCACTATGGTCTTTACTGTCTAGATAACCAACAAAGCCTGAGAAGATTCAATACATATGGTCTTATTAGAGAAGACAGGTTGACAGAGATGTTTTAGATTAGATTTGTTAAGCCTGTTCTCTGCTGTGTAACTTGTAACGAGAGAATTTGGTGTTGCATAACGTGTTCAAATTGAATCATTGAAACAATATGCTCAAGGGAAATGAGCCATTATTCTAAGCTTTTTGTTGAAATGGCCCTTTCTGTTCAGCAGAAAAACAATAAAAAAAACGTGTGGGTTGCATCCTCAGTGAAAAAAAAAAATGTGAGAAATGGTCTTGAAGTGGCATTTTTTCAAATTTTTGTGGTCTGTATCTTTTATTTTCTTATATAAGCTACCCTTTCAGACATTAAAATTGCTTCCTTTGCTGAAATAAGTACATTTTTTTGCTTATTGAAAGTAACAAAAATATATAAATATGTATAATGCTTCACTTGACTTAATTTAAGATAAATATTTCTACGTATATGCACTGCAGTGTACAGCTTTGTTGTAAGGCCGTACAGAAAAAATGATCTAATCGCATGTTTCAGTAATGAGATACAGTCTGGTGTTCCTTCCATCTTCAGCAAGATAAAACAGATCATCTTTTTGGTCTTTATCAGTGACAGCCAGCAGAGTATCTTTAAGTTACTAGTTCATCTTTTACTGTCTGTTTTAAGTGACGTCTGTCTGAATTGTTCAGTGTCTTAATCCAGTTTGCCAGGCTGAGGTGGTTGTTTGTTCAAATTAAAGCGTTTATTATTCTTCTTTTATGGTAGCATTCAGTGGACCAACTAGGCCGAGGGTCAAATATGGCCGACCCACTTGAATACTTCCTCACGGGATATCTATTCAGTGTATGTTATATTTATTTAGCTGATTAAATGGCAAGCTTTGTAGTGGGTTGCCATATTTGAACCTCAGGCTAGTTAGTCCCCTGTTCTGAATGGGGCCTAACTGTGCACTTTGTTAAAAGACATGCATATGGCACCAAGAATTGTGCTGGGTTTGAAAGCCTAGTATTGTTCTCTGGATAGCTAGGGCTTGACATTATCTGCCAATTTGGAGATCAATTTATCTTCATCAGAATTTGGCTAAGGAATTGAAGTCTGTATATATTGATTACTGTAATTTGAAAATTGTTCCCTCTGTTAGGTACAAACTTTTCATCTATTGGTACTCATTTTATTTTCGCTCTTTTGGACCAGTTTCATAAATATCCTTATTCTCTCTCTCTTTCTCTGAAACCACAGGTTGCTGTCCCTGACCTAAAAACCAGATCTAAATTGACCATTTAAAAATAAAGACCAAATTGAACTAAGTAGACATTTCCTTCTATTTATCCCAGCTGTTTTATAAAGTGGACGTTTCCTGCAATGTACCCAAGGCAAGTTGTTCTCAGACCCAGGCATAGCTTTTATTAACAACTCAATATGCCTATTTTGTAACAAAACACTACAACTACTGGGGTAACATCATAGATGGTTTGATCTGTCATTAGTTCCACTCTGCTAAGTGACATTTGGCAAGGATGACTGCTGGTTTAATGTCACCAAGCAACATGAAAATGAAAAGTAATAACTTTTTTTTTTCTTTTGTGGATTGCTTAACAGATCGTTTATCTTGAATGCTTACATTGAGGCCTTTTTTTTTTAAGCTAATTTAGATAATTTTTTTAAAAATTATTTTAGTGTTGGTAGAATGAGCAACCCCCAATATCAAGTTCCTTCCAGTTAAAATCCATAAAAATCTGTATGGCATTGCCTTCTCCACGTGTTGAAGTTTCATGTAGCAATATTTCCTCATGAAATAGAAGATGGGTTCTTCAGATAAAGTGCGTAAACAACCTCCATTGATTTTTTTTTTCAAGAAGAAAATCTCCTTGTCATTTTGTAGCTTGGGAATTCACAAGTGTCAGTGTCAAGAAGATTTGTTACTGGGCCATGTTCACAGATAATATGTTCTTCAATGCTTTAAAATATATCAGATATTCTCCTGCACTTTAGGTTTAGCCAGTTGCTACACATTTTGGCCATCTAGTTTTATGGGTACTAGCACTGTATTGTATGCCTGCAAGGGTTTCTGTATTGAACATTTTCTCCTGTCATCTGATTTTCAATCAAATATTCTGAAAAGTTTGGCCACTGAAATTAACCAGTGTACATTTTGCTGCTTTTCTTTCTTTTTTTTTCAATTTCCCTGACCGATGATATGGAAATAGATTGAGGAAATGGTGTTCTCAATCAGTGAAAACATTTCAAAGGTTACTGACATGTACAGTTTACAATTAGACAATTTATCAGACATCTTTTCAGCAGGATCAGAGGCCTTCTGTGAAATTGAGTTTCTGGAACTGATAGCTAGATGTACCATTTCATCATATCCCAGAAAATATTGCAATATTTCATTACCAAGGCAATAAGACACATTATTTCAGAGAATAGCACAAATTAATTGAATTAGCTTTATTAGTGAATCAGATGAAAAAATGCCATTTTCAGTATATCAGCCATTTTCAGGAATTTACTGCAATGTTGTTTATTCATGGTGACTGACATAATGCTTTTTTCTGTACATTTTTGATTATTAATACAGTTAATTCAGTCTTCAGTATGTTTGCCTGTGTTTGGAGCTGGTTAATAACATTGAAAAATTACCATTACATTATTTAACTTGACTACAGTCATAAATTTTCCATTCCCAATATTCCTAATTACATATACTGGGTGCTTTTATTTTATCAAAATTGCATGATAAGATTTATACCCGGAAACTTTTTGTCTTGTCAAGCATCAATCGTAATTAGGAATACAGTTTTTTATGGCATTATTCTTTGTAGCATTCCAGGCAGTGTGTAGGTAGATGTCTCACCGAGTCATTTGTCTTCTGGTACAGTTACCCATGGAATACTATGTGGGATTGGGGAGGAATGATTAAGGGATTAATGAACAGAATGTTTTTTATGTGGTTTGTACTTGCATGATGCAAGAGTTATTGTTACTCATCACTGGAAGTCAGAAGCCCTGATGAAGCCATGTAGTTTTAATTGAACTTTGAATTGTGATATTAAACTTTATGTGCCTAACAAAACTGATGAAATTCCTGAAAGAGAGTAATAAATGTAATAAGTGAAAGGAAGTACATGTAATAGAGGGTATTTAGTGCTGGATAAGGTTTTCAGTTTTTAATGTACATAAAAACACAGTCTGCCTTTTAGAAATGTTAGACACTCACCTAATACACCACACACACACACACACACACACACACACACACACCATGCCATAGTTTCTGAGTAGAGAACAGAGTTCATGTGTTGTCACAGTCTGTGCTGTGATACCCAGGGTGCTGTGATATGACTACAGTGTTACCACACAGTAGAGAACAGAGTTCATGTGTTGTCACAGTCTGTGCTGTGATACCCAGGGTGCTGTGATATGACTACAGTGTTACCACACAGTAGAGAACAGAGTTCATGTGTTGTCACAGTCTGTGCTGTGATACCCAGGGTGCTGTGATATGACTACAGTGTTACCACACAGTAGAGAACAGAGTTCATGTGTTGTCACAGTCTGTGCTGTGATACCCAGGGTGCTGTGATATGACTACAGTGTTACCACACAGTAGAGAACAGAGTTCATGTGTTGTCACAGTCTGTGCTATGATACCCAGGGTGCTGTGATATGACTACAGTGTTAATAAGGAGTCCTCCATGATAGAGTGACTTGTTATAGATAATTATGTTGTAGAAAACATGTTGAGGTACCCCTCTAATGCAGTTCTGGAAGTGCTCTAATGTAGATGATATACATGATAAATTATATCATTTTGATACAACAAGCCAAAATGTAGCCCAAATATAATCATCAGAATATTGGCAAGGGATGTTGGAAAGCTGAAAGGATATTATCTTACGTCATTTAATGCAGTAGCCTAATCAACACATTACAGTGTAACAGTATTTAAGTGATGTAGTTAGTACTGTACAGGGTTGGAAATATGCCATTTATTGGAATTATGTGTAGTTATTATAGCTTTTAAGGCAAAAATGAAATAAAAGATCTAACAGAACAATTCACAAAATGCATATGTTAAATTTAGATGCAGGCTTAGTCAGTGGTTGGTACTATAAATATCTGTCTGGAAACTGTTTCTTTTGCTTTCCATTTATGTGTTCCAAATGCCTTCTTTCTGAACCAAGCTAACTGACTTCTGGTTTATTAGGACATAGATTGACCTATTATGGCTTATTGGCAAAAACTTAAGAAATGATTTCCGGACATGATTGTCCACTGGTTAAATAGTGGCAGAGTACTACTGTACACTTAGGTCACATTACACTTACTTACATATAATTGCTAGTGGTGATTGAAAAAAAAGAGCCAACTATCAGCTCTGATTTCATGATTAATTGGCACCATTGTGTTCAATAACTCTTTTTGTTGGTGTCCTGGAAGCAATACCAGACGGAACTTCTCCTCACTTTTGATATTGATTCCTGTTGTAATTACTGATGTGGATCCTTAGGAGTGACATTTCCAATTCCAATTTAAATGAAAGGAAAACTCAAAATCAGAATTCAGGCTTCCAGGTTCAAGAAATTGATAAGAAGAAAAGTGAAGGAGAATTGCCTAGATGTCTAAGATGAATAGTTGTTGCCTTGCAGATGTAACATTTTATCTTGAACAGGGACATTCTGTAGCTAGAAAAAACTAAAAATATTTTTTTCAAAAAAAGGAGTAAATACTGTCACACTATAACTATTATATTGTTGTTGAAATATGGCAAAAAAAATTTGCCAGTAAAATTTTTGATCATTCACTCTTAAGGAACAAACGCATTGGTTTACAGAGATACTTATTTACAGTGCTCTCCAGATTTGTCCTGTATTCAATACAAATGAAGTCAGTAAATTTTCATGAAAGCATGCAGTTTTAATGGGTACAAATTTGCAAGGTTACAAATTAACTTGTTCAATTAACTGGTCAGCATACTAGTAGGATGATGCTCTAGATTCTAGGAAATTACTGTGAGTGCTGGAGAAAAAGTAGACATTGAAAAAGGGGTTGGAAATACAAGTGCAGTTGATATTATATGTACTATATAAGTAATATTTAATATGAAATTCCTAACAGTACAAATTTGGAAGTTTTGCATTTAATGTACAAATATTAATTGCCAAGAAATGTGTTCATCAGTGACCTGTGAAAGATGAGTGATATCTCCCAAGTGAGTGAAAAGTCATCTTCATACTTAGGAAACTAGAGATAAGCCAGTATATACAATGAAGCTGTTTTATGCTCTCTGACTCCTGTTCATGTACATAATATATCCAATCATGGTATTCCTGCACACATACTGGTTTTGATTAATTTTAAATCTGTTCTATTAATTAATGTTGTCAATTAATTGGGTACTAATGAATTGGTTGTTACATGTATGTAAAATTTCAAAGGCATAAAAAACTTACTTTTTCTTTCTGGCATGTCCTTGCACTCTCCGTAGCTTTGGGTTGAACATGGCACCAATACCTAGATCTAGTTTGCACGTTCAGTTAAGGTATACTTATGTGTGTGTATGTAAATGTGTCATGTTTTAATCAACACACAAGTGTCCTGCCTACTTGTTTCAGTAATCCACTTCTATAAATTTAGCAGCTCCACAGAAAGTCAAATATTCATCTCCTTCAGCTTCTCTCTACATGATTACACTTCACTTCACTGCTCTGATGAGTTATCTATAAATGCAGCTGTTTTTATTGATCTCAAATCATATCATTGTTTGCAGGTCATTAATGTTGCTTATCTTTCTGTTTGGCGGCATCTTTTCTGTAATAATTTTGACCACACTTTGTGAAGCGCGTTCAGAACTGTCTTAACCTTAACTGGAAAGAGTCCAGCTGACATCACAGTGCCACCCAGTGGTAAATGAAACGCTCTGAAAGGTACCCCCGTCCGATCTCTTTTGCCATAGACTTTTTACCTCCTTGTAACATTATTCTGGTCATCTGTTGACACCACTTAAATGATCGCAGTTTAAGTTGGTTCTGTTTTGAACGGGCTGTGTGTGGTTGATTACATTTTGACCAAATGTTGGGACCTTTTACCATGAAGTGGGCTTAACGAGAAGATTTAGAACAGTTTGTGTCCACTCATGTTTAACAATATATACAGCAATATTTATAATAATTTAATTTTTACATCTGCATCCAAAAATAAAGATTGTCAGAACTTCAGAGACAATTATTCTCATTGTGGCTGTTACATTTATTTATTTATTTATTTATTTATTTATTTATTTATTTATTTATTTATTTATTTATTATAGTATTTTTTTGAGAAAATTGAAGACAATGGGTTGAGCTCCTTCCTCCAAACATGTTAGTTGAAAAAAAGCTTATGTGGTTGAATCTTTCTCTCTACCTGCCAATGGATTCCTTTCTTAACTACAAACCAAACAGTCAGTGATTTTATGTTTCTTGGCCCATCTGATATAACCATTTGAAATTGAATGGCGTTTGACCTTAAACATGTTTGGGTGGATGGTGTTTTTTTAACCATCTCTAGCCATTTGTATATGTTTTCAACTTGTTACTTGATGATTATGATAAGAGTAAAATTTGAATACTGTAGCAACTGATGGAACTAATGGGCCCCATGCCTCTAATGGCATGATAGAGAGTAAATTAATAGACCTAATGTATTGAACAAAATAGAGAAATATGATACATCTTTACCTTTCTTCTCCCACACAAAATATTCATAAAGATGTCCTAAAGTAAACCATCCATTGTGTCCATTCACTTCCTCTGTGGCCAGCCCATGTAAACAGCCCCAACAGATTTTCTCATTAAATAGGTACTAGGAAATATATCAATTAACCCACAGTGGACATCTGAATAATTAATAAACATTTCCGGTCGCCTTCTTTGCCCATTCTCTTATGGAAAAACAGTTGACCCACTTTGAAAAGTACTTGGAAACACATTGGTCAGTGCAATGGTCATTTCAATTAATGAATTCTGCTAACAGCCATTGTACCAGGGCACATTTTATGGGAACATTCAGAACAAGATGATCTGTGGACCAGTACATCTGTGGATCAAATATGGCAGATCCACTTGAAAGCTTGACTCATATTTCATTAATAGTAATAGGCACTAAATAGATTTACCGCAGGGATTACTTGGTAGTTTTAAGTGGGCCAGATATATCTGTCTATTCGCGGATCTATTAGTCTGTGGATCAACTTTGGCTGTGAATGCGGCCAATGTACTACTGGCCCACCTCAACAGTTATAGTCTACTACAGAGGCACCAGGAAATACCTTGGTTAGCACTATGGCAATATAAATTAATGAATTGATATGTTATGTTCCAATAGTGTAGGTTATTGTTCCCTGGAGAGCAGTGAGAATGGACTGTAGGGGTGTTTTTAATGGATAGGGAATGGCCTGTCTACAAAAACAACTTACTGCTCTTGATTGGTTCTCAACAGTTGGTAATTGGTTCTTTGTAGCTGAGTGCACATTAATACCATTATACTTCTGTCCTGGTACTTCTGTGGTACTTCCATGACCGTGGCTTATCTGGGCATATGTTTCAGAGAAGGGTTGGAATTTATTTTATTTGCTTGTTTTCATTTTCAAATGTATATACATGTTTGATTTTGTATCTGATATGATTGTATATGTATCTTGGTATATGCATTAGACACAGAAACATGTTATAAGGTGTATTAATATAATTCCTTTGCTAAATTATACTTAATCTTTTATCATTGAATTCTGTAATACGTGAATGTGAAACATTGCACACACACACTTATATTGCAAATTATTATATAAATGATAAAATACCAGTATTCTTGTTGGAATTTGAGCCCAAATATTCTGAAATTCTGACTATATTCAGAATAAATATTTGCATTATAGATGTGTTCCTAGTCAGACACATAGCCAGGGGGGTGGTGGGATTCAAATGAACCTCGGGATTTGAATAAACCACCCTTTCTGTCTAGAAAACGTCGGCTTTTGGTAAAAATTGATCTAGAAACAAAAAGGTTTCACGGTAAAAGGTCTGTTTTTTTAGATAAAGAACCGTTCTTGAAATTACTGGCTACAGGTCTGGTGGTGCCTCAGCTTTTGTAAAATTTTTTATTTCTGCAGCACTTTCCTTAATATGCTTGTTCTGATAATGAATATGTTGATGTTTTCCAGTTTGAAGATCCTGGACGACCTGTTCAGTTCTACCATCCCTCAGACCATCAGATATCTAGAAAATGACTGTACCTATTCCTTGACCAATGACATGCACCGCTCTAGTGCCATCTATACTCAATCAGTGCCAGGGTTACAGGAAGTTATGTCACTGCTCAGGATCCTCTCAGCACTCTGTGATCGCCACTTCCTGAGGGCTGATTTTGAGAGCGCTGCAGAGGGTCAGCAAAAACCAGGTAGATGATTCTGTGGCAGTAGATTTATGCACATGCTAAAGTTTTTAGAGTTTTTTCTGTTTATTATGGCTCTCTAAATAGATGCCAACCTGACACCTGTTACAACCAAAAACATTTGCTGCATAACACTTACAGACCATCACTTGATTACTAAAACATCATTTCTTGTTTGATACCAAAAAGATTATAAAAAGACCGGACATCATACAAATATTACATATCTATAGCATATAATAAGACCTTGGCTAATTTCTGTTCATTATTCTCTTATTTACGATTACATATATTTGTAATAAGACCTTTACTTGGTTAATGTCTATTTAATATTCTCATATTTAAGTGTAAATACAATTTTAATAACCTTTTTTAGATGATGCCCCTCCCGCCTCCCCAGCCAAACTGACCCCAGACTACAGAGCAGATAGCAACATGAGGTCCAGTAGGTTAACAGGCAGTTCACGTTACGAGGATCGTATCCCTAACTATACCAATGTGGTGAAGAGCATGTATGCCTTTGCTTTTATTTGGGGATTTGGAGGACAACTACAGGAAAGGTACAGAATAGATTTGTTTAAAGAGCTATCATGATAACTGTATTACAGTTGAATGGATTTTTTTATTTTGCATGCAGAATTGATATAAAATTTAATATTTCTGTTGTGTTATTATTATTATCATAAAAAAACAGTGGTTTGAATTGTTTATGTGATAACTCCTTGCTTAGACTGTACAATTTGAAAGCAGATAATGTATGTATAATACCCGAATCAATATTGTATTATTGGTTTCTAAGAAAGATAATTTGAAATTATGAAACATTGATTCAAAGTTCATATCAAAAAGAATTATATCTCTCTGAATATCTAAATGGATGACAAACATGAACATTTTATGCAATTTATGAAAGAAATGAGGTGTTTTAAATATGCAAATTATTGCTGTGTCTATTATTATTATTATTATTATTATTATTCCCCCAGGCACATCAGTAAATTCAACAAGTTCTGTCGTGAGACCCTGTATCGTGCTACTTACCCCATCAGTCTTCCTCTCAGTGGTACTGTGTTTGACTACTGTGTGGAGGTCCACCATGGTATGATGATAAAGTGGAGTGACAGACCCATGGAGAAGATGAGGAACTTGCCTGCACACTATGTCATCACTCCTGAGGTGAGTTGGTGTATTAGGGTGGGTCTAGCAGGGGGGATCCCTTCTCCCTCTGCCCCCCTTCAACCTCCCCAACCTCAAAATCTTCTCAAAACACAACAGCAGGTTATGTGTCTGTCCCTTCCAAGAAATAAATAACTGAGAATAGATGGGTTCCATTTTGATTTTGTTTGCCATTTTGGAATTTTCTGTTCTTTTTGCTCTTCTTTTCCTTTCCCAGGCATTCAAATAGAACCAGTGCCCCCCAGGCCTTTTTCATATAATGTTTTGTTAGCATAAGGGATTTCATTTTCACAGAAAGCGGACATATTGTTTCACTCTTTGCTTTACATGTATGATCTCTCTGTATTTTTCAGGTGGAGCGCTACCACTACCTGGTGGACTTATTGCTGAGTTCTCACTACCCTGTTCTGTTGGTTGGCGTTCCAGGTGTGGGGAAAACTGCTCTCATACAGGTCAGTGGTGGTACCTGCTTTGCCACAGTGTTGAACTACTGATGTGATAGAAACCATGGAAATTTGATCATTTCATATATTAAATGCGTGTTAATTTTTTATGCCATTTGAACAGGTTGATATTGCTATTTTATGAGGAGTGAATATTTTAGCAAGATTTCTTTTAGAATATCAATATGCAAAAACACCAGGTCCCAATATCACATCATTTGTCATGATCACAATTGAAAAAAAAAATTTCTTTCAGAATATCATCCAGCAAAAGCACCCATTCTCTCGGCTGCCAATTTCTCAAGGTGTCGTCCCGCAGCAGCTCCACAACTCCGTGGCCAACTACATGCTGGAGATCAATAAACGTGACGTCCTGAGCACGCACCCAAGTACCGCGCCTCTCCCCAAACCACACCACTTGTTCTTCATTGATGACCTGAATATGGCCAAAAGTGATTGTGTCACAGGTAAGTGGAAATCTAAATCGCTATTTAGTTTTAAAAAGTAAAAATAATTAAAATTGCTTCGGTTTGACTAAATGGATTTGACTTTTGTAAATGATGAACATTGACAACATGATGTAGTCATTTTGAAGTTTTAAAGTCCTCTTTAAAATGTAATGTTTTGAGTTTTTATTTTTGTTGATTCACTGAAGGCATGTTAAATAGATTGATTGCATATTGATTGATATGGTTTATTGATGTGATCATCATCTCTCAGTTGTATACCACTACCTTGCAGGCACACAGCCATCACTGGAGGTACTCAGAGAGGTCATGACACAGCGCAGTCTGTATGACCGTCACCGCCATGTCAAACTGGACCTGGAGGGAACGGACTTTGTGGCAGCGTGCAGGAGTCCTGGAGTAGCTGGTAAGGTGTCCATGGAAGCTGGCACTAAATATTAGACTCAGTTATGGAACATTTTTCATTACTTACAAGATATGTTTCTCAGCTTCAAGAGTGTAGAAGTACTCTGACTTTTGTGGTCCAAGAAAGCTATATTTTGTCATCAGAATTTCATCATAACCACATTGCAGTCCTAAACTGGACACTTTGACACTTGTTTCTTTCAGGTTCAGGTGCCGGAGAATCATGCCACATTCTGTCCTCGAGGCTGACACGTCTGTTCACTGTAATGACATTTTTTATGCCGACTGCGGAGGGGATGCATTCTCTGTTTGGCAAGACCATCCAGTCATGGTTGGAGGAGTTCCCCACCTACTCTGTAGAACACCACCATGAGTTTGCTTATGTAAGTGCCTGTCTGTAGAAGTTTATGTCGAAGTCAATGTAAGCAGTTGGCATATTGGCTGGTAAAGTAGCAGTATACAAGCCTGTAGGCAGGGAGGTTTGGGGTATCATACAAAGAGCCCACTTTGAAACAAAACGTAATTGATATTCTATATTATTTCTTAACTCAAAGGGTATAAATGTCCATTTTTTTTCAGAAAAAGAAACCCTTCTTTGAAATTACTGCCTACAAGCCTGGTTTATTTGACCACAGGATGCCTAATGAAAATTATGGTTAGATAAATGAAAGTTCCTTTTTTTTCAAAAGTATATAATAAATTTATTTTTCTTTTTTCTAGGCCATGACCCAAGGTCTCCTGGAGATGTATAATGTAGTTAAGGAGAGACTGCGACCAACTCCTGCCAATGCTCACTACATCTTTACACTGCGGGACATTGCACGTGTCATGGAGGGCATCCTGATGATGTCGCCAAGGGCGCGACCAAAACTGAAGCCAAAGCCACGGAGAAAGAAAGACAAACCTGAGCTGGGACGTAATAGTAAGGCTGGCAGTTATGACCAGTTATTACTGGCATGAGGCAATTGGTTATGCACTTGGCAAAATTTATCTAATTGTTTAATCAGTTTTTTATCTGAATATATTTTAGTCTGTGCAAATTTTGTATCAGAATATATTTTAATCTGTATCAATTTTGTTTAAGTTTGGCAGGCCTGTGAATTTGTAAAATTAGACTTCCACATAAGTCTCTCAGATATCTAATATCATGCCAGTGATAATTGTAATTCTGATATTATTTCAGAAATGACTATCAGCTTACCAGCACTAAACAAACCTGTGGACAGAAGCAAGCTGAGATCTCAGAATTGGGCTCCTACTGCTGGCAAAGATGTGGTGGGAGGAGCGCCACCTATGATGCGTGTCATTGCCAGACTGTGGTGTCATGAGGTCGCCAGGACGTTTGGGGACAGGATAACTGCAGAAGAAGGTTAGGACATGCACACACTCATGCACACACACACACACACATACACATGCACACATACACACACACTTGAACGGACACACGTTTATATTTCGCAGCATACTTAAAGAGTTATGTCCTTTCCTTTGATGTATGTGTTTCAAATAAATCGGGTCTTAATACCAATATGTAAGAGTCCAAAAATCTTTAACAGTGAGTAAGATATAGAATGACACTCTTATTGTGCCTGTGGCATACAGATTAATTACAACATAGAATCAGATATATGAAATAATTTGATTTTAAAATTCTTCGTAAAATTAACCAGAATAACACTCAGTCCGCAAAACTTTCTTCTAGACTGTATGTGGTTCAAGAGAACAATGGAGGACATAGTGGCCAAATACTTCTGCACTGGCAAGGCAGAGTTCAGGGAGAAAATGTCTTCTATCAAAGAAGAAAGTGGTTCACAGGTAAACTGAACACATGAAGGTAGAAATCTGAAGCACTGCACTTAATTATATATAATCACAAAGCACTTTGCCATGTTGTTGTGCTTCTAATTGATAACTTTGTGTGTACATTTTTGTATTCTGCATTTGTCATGCATAATGTGAAATTTCTTTGAAATCTTTCAATTTTATTTTCTTTGGGAAAAGCAATTCCACATAATGTGCACAAAAGCTTGTTTTATTATAATTTTTCTGTTGGTTGCAAGCTGCAACTTTCTGTCATCATAAACTCACCAGCACATCTGCCTAAGTGGAATTACAGCAGACATAAAACTAAATCTAGCTTTCAGTTCATGAAGTCAACTTCCATCGCTTGTATAGGTGGTAAAATGCCCCTTTAAATGGTTGGCACATAATAAGATAATGTCATCTAAAGAAAATTTATCAGTATATTTCTTTGATAGATGCACCATAATTTTTGCTTTTTCATTTATTTATTTATTTATTTATATATTTATTTATTTCCAACAGGATAGTCTTATTTTATTATTATAGATGACATATATTGTTACAGTTCACATGCCCGGATGATTGACTAAGTGAGTGTGTTAGTTGTGACATCAAGACTTATGATTGTGTTTGGTTGAGACAGCACATTCACCACCACATTGCACTGTTATCTATATATGACCCCTTATTTCAGGGCAGCACTGTAGAGTCCTTTCTCAGTAAGGTAGATACATGGTCACTACTGGACACAGCTGACCACCACATATTTCTTATACATACGATGAATATAAATAAATAACCCAATATATCTATTATATAGATAAGATCGAACGCAAATGCTGTGCTTTAGCATGCACTGATTATTTTGCATGATTTTGATGAAGATTCATTAAAATTTGTTAATTTTTAATTATAGTTCATAGTCCATGATTCTGCATGATGCTGAAATGAGTTTCTAATGTAAACAGCATGATTTAATGATGCTGTAAAGACAGCAGTAAATGTCCCATTTTGATGCAGCTTGCATGTATAAGCTAAGGTTCAGTGACAGGGGTTATAAGAGAGAAATGTCTGAGATCAGTTAATGGTCCTGGACCACTGACTAGTAGATATACCACTAGACAAAAAAAATCATTTTCAAAATGCCTGGTCCAGTGGGACTAATGGAATTTTTTGTGATAGTCTAAGATGTTTTCCTTCTTTGGACTTAATTTGGAAAAGTTTTCATCTACTTGTCTAATTGTCCAGTTGACTGAGAACTAATGATTACATGGTGCATATTTATAACCTGATTGATATGATTGTAGATCTGATGATGAACATAGAACATGGCAGCTAAGATTGGCAGTTAAGTTAGAAGAGTAGAATGAATATTATAGTAGAATACAATTCAGAGGAAATTAGTCATCATATCTGATAATTCATGGGTATCACATAGTCAAGCATGGAATCGTGACATTATTTATAGCAAATAATTAAATAATTTAGGCAATTTTAATAACTAAGGTCACATATTTTATACTGAACTATTATTATAATTATTATTATTATTATTATTATTATTATTATTATAGTACTTTTAAGTAATTCAATGAATCAGTATATCTAATCAAATAACTCTCAGCTGAAAGGTTTCTTTACATGTTGCACAATTCATAAACCTTCAAGTGATAATTATTTGTTATTCATCTCATTGTGCAGAATATTGGTGTGATATTCACACGTCTTTATCTCTTTCTCTCTGTTCTATCTCTCAGTTCACACGGTCATCCCCAGTGAGGAGAATCACGCCTCCGCCTTTCTATAAGAGTGATTCCTTGACTCCGGACAATGAGCTGCCCAGTACAGCCAGCACAGTGACCATCACTGAGGTGACCACAGAGGTGACCACACCCTTCTCTGACTATGCCACCACTATGGAGTTTGTTACACCGCTGAGTCAAGGTAGGTTGACCTCCTAAACACCACTACCCCCCCCCCACACACACACAAAAGGTAGATAAAAAATAAATAAATGAAAAATGTGTTAGTAAATAAGAAGACTGCCTTCTTTTGGTGATAATTTGACATATGGCATATGGGTGACCTTAATTGACATTCATTATAGCCACTGACAGTGGTGTTTCTCTTCAACTGTTAACCAAGGCTAATTTTCTTTTAATATCCAACTTAAAAACACTGTCCGAGGTCCAGTACACTGATCAATCAAATGACCATTCAGTCTTTCATGTAGGGAAAGAGAAAAGGTCTTGTCCTCATTAAGTGTTTACATGCCTTTTGTTGAAGATCTTGACTTTTGTCCTGAAGGCTGTCTAAGACTGTGGTAGACAAGTCAAGAAACTTACTTCTTTCACACCTTTTGTTCAAATGAATCTAACCTCTAAGCTTTCAGATAGCTTGTTATTTTCCTTGAAGTGACTGGGTAATGTTTTAGACATGTTTTTCCATGTTTCCACTGATATTTGTGATGATATTTGATATAATTTTGTTACATCAGGTGTATTCACAAAGGCTTGAATAATGAGGATCCGCCTTGTCTTTTAATTAGGAAAATATGTTTAACTCCAGCTGTGGTTTTTTAAAAATTGATCTATTGGATTAGTTGCTTTAATTTTTCTTCAACATTTTCCAGGAGAATTCACGGAGGCTGCCACCACAGATGTTGTCACTCCATTCAGCACAGAGTATGACATCCAGTCCCAGTACCAGTCTGAGTTCAACGCCCCAATCCGTGCCCCACCCCCCAGTGAGGACCCTGGGTCCAGGATGTCCACAGGGTCCACCGAGACTGAGACCACAGAGGAAAGTTCTACAGAAGAGACGGCATCTTCAGAGGAGGACTCTGAAACAGGTGAGAGAGATGGGAATTTATACCTGTCAGTAAATATTGTGGATATCCAATACTGGTGTCAATTTTTAAGATGAATGTCTTTTGGACAGTTAATAGGAATAAATCAGAAAATTGAGAAACATCTCTTTTGTTTTAAGAGAAAAAAAATGAACAGTTTCTAGCATCATTCTTTTCAACAAATCCAAATTATTTTGAGATAAAATTTACTTGTAAAGAAATTCTTATCAGTGATAGATTATAACGTCTTTTACAGAAACAACAACCAGTGGTATGCAGTCCAAGATGACGACAACGGGAGACGAGAGCACCGCCATGACAGGTAGGGGTTGCCATGGAAACTATGGGCAAATTTTTAAAGCAGAAAATTTACAGGATCTATTCAGATTTTAGTATTATATTGAGTAGATTTTTAGTCATCTGTATACATAACTTGTAGGTGTGACACGTTTTGCAGACTTCTTAAGTAAAAATGTAAATTTCTAGCAGATTTAGATTCTGTGTGACATCATTACTTTACTTTTTTAATGACATATTCACCAGTAGATTTATTAGTCAATACTAATTTGACTTTAATATTACAAAAACTAATGGTGTTGATTTTATACAGGTGTTGTGGCTTTTGCTGGTGTTGTATACTAATACATGGAATTCTCCTTCCACACACTCTAACCACTGAATTAAAAAGTTCACTAATTGATGTGCTCATTGAATCTTTGTTGGAATCCTGCTACACTAAACAACTTATTAAATATAGTGTTTCGGAGATTGTTTCGTCAAAAAAATGAATCATAACATGCAGGCAAAAATCATACTTTATATGATTTGGTGTATGAATTTGAATCCAAGAGTGTGTGGTGTGGATTTTTTAAAAATAATTATTGTTATAACCAGTGATTGAAATTAATGCTCTAAATTTCCCAAATAATTTCAAATCCAAATGTCACTTTTTAGGTTGTAAATTTCCATGATGCTTTTTAATGTTGAAAGTAATGATATACAAATATAGTATTTTTGATGTAAAATGTAAGCCTGAAAAGTTGATCTGTATTATAAACTTGACCTAAAAACTTGATGAAATGTTTTGCTGAAATGGCTGTCAAAACTAGCAGTTTCAACAAGACAAAAAAGTTGCCTAAATTTTCCTATAATTGGCATTATCATTCAGTTGGAAGAACTGTTTTTTAATCTGCTCCAAAAACTGGTCCATTTTTTCCTAAAAACTAATTGTTTGTGGTCTGCCTCAAATTTTTGTGAAAATCAGTTTGTTTTGGACAGATTCTAAATTCCAAAACTTGTCTAGATTCTCCAAAAGTTGAAGATGAGGACATTGGTGATCTACAACGTACATGAATTATTGATTTCCACTAATTGCGTGCTGTTTTATCTTGAAGACTACACGAGAACTCCCAGTGGCAGCACTGGGTTACAACTTGGACATCTTGAAAGTCGCACTACATTGTATTCTTCAATTGGCTTGTTGAGTGATTCGCTAGAAGGTATCAGTGTTAAGGCAACAGAGAGTTCTCNGACTTACATCATGTGAATTTGAACTCTCATGGTCCTGAAACTGTAATCTTATTGAAAGGGTAGATTGAGACCATCTTCTGGGACTTCCGGAAGACAGTCAGGTTATTAAGTTTATATTGCCTGGTATCTATTTTTTCTTCTGTTGGAAGACCATCAAAATGGAGGATGGATCAAAATAGATACTTTGGAATACTGTCAGAGAATATCTCTGGGTCCGCTCATGTTATTGACCATTTTACCTGTTGTGCAAGATTATAAAATTCAGTGTTGACTGATAGTGCTATTATAAGCATTATTTATTATTGCATCAAAATTAACAAAATGACCTTTTTTGCATCTTTATTTTCTGTTTTTTGTCTGTACATTTGACAGCTTTGCTGCCTTTTTTTTTTTAATATTGATTATTTATTTTCAATTTTTTTTTGAAAATTTTCTTTGTTATGGCAAAAAGTGTTTTTGATGAAAAATGCATTTTGTTACCCTAGTGCATTTTTGACAAGGTTTTAAGTTGGTGCATTATTCCTGAATTGGGTGCATTAAACTTGTCATGCTTCTCCAAGAAATATTGTTTGTCCTGTTTCATACATACTGTATGTATAATTATCTTGAATAATTTCTGTTTTTATAGACTGTGAATTTAGTGTTATCTTTTTAAACAGGGTGCAGTTACTGACAAAACAATTTGATTTATTAGGAGAATTCCTGTGCATATAGCTCTCTGTTGCCTTACTGTAATATTTTGCTTCTGACTCTGAAGTGCTCAGTTTGGCTTTAAATGGTGTTCATTTATTTTGAAAATTTTAGTGTTTGATTCTAATTTGACTAATAATTCTTCCAGTTACTCTCTCTGAGAAGATACAGTTTTATTCTGAGATTTGTGTTTTTACTTCTTTCTATTAATTCATTTACTTCATGATGCTAACCTACCTATTTTTCTCTATAAAGTAAAAAGTGTTTTAATGTTTAGTGCTAGTTAATCTTGTTTACAAATTTGTTTGAGATTTGAATATGGTTAACTGATTTATTTTTTACTAATTGAAAACAAATTTCTCTGAACATTATTTTAAGGTCATTAATGATTGCATGGTGCTATATTTCACTGTTAGTAACTTTCCTTTTTGACTGGCAGACAGTGCAGCCAATCCCAGCCAGGCATCAAACCTGAAGGCTCCTCCCACTCCAAGTTTAAAGAAAGGAGGTGCCAAGAAAGAAGTGAAGAGAGGAGTAACCTTCAAAACAGGGCTGATAGCTGACAGAGAGACGGAGGCCTATGAGGGGCCACTGTTGTCCATGGAGCAGATTAAACTGCCAAATGAGGACCTGACGGATATCATGTTTACCAAGTTTATCATGGCTTCCTATACTGAGGCTATGGGACTTACACCTGACAAAGGTAGCTTATAATATATCCTAATTTACTAGGATATACCAAGGAACCATGCTATTCAAAGCCTGTTAGAAGTTTAACATTATTGATTACACCAGTTCACCCTTTCTGACACTGAAAGGGGACAAAAGTAATATATATACTGGTAGCTGAAAGAAGCTACCCAGTGTACAAAATACTGATTGTTGCCTGTTAATAAAAGGTGCCTTTAAATAGCTTGTTCTGGATGATAAGATGAATTTTTCATCAGATAAATGGAGGATATGTCAGAGCAATAAGTATAGACCAGCAATTTATTTATGTAGAGATGAATTTTACTTAGCATTTTGTTGCTTAGCTTATCTGCCTTTAAACATACTCTGCATCATATATTAATAATATAACTAATAGAAATTGAAAGAGATCCTGACAAAAATGTCTTAACATATTTATAACCATTATTTCTTCCTTCTGTTTTTAACATTAACATGTTGGACCCTCTAGATATAGTAATTGTTGTTATCTTCTCCCCCCAGGCTATGTGGAGTGCTCAGAGGACATCTTGGATGAAGCCTTGCAGACCTGCCTGGCACTGTACAATGCTGGGACGTCCCAGAGACTGGATCTGGTCTTCTTCAAGGAGGCCATTCAACATATGGCTAGGCTCAGTAGAGTGCTGGTGGGTAGTCATTTATTTTATTTTTTTAATCCTTTTTTGATGATTTCTTGGCATGCTAACTCTATTTGTTCATTATGAGGATATACAGGGGTATGCACTTGTAAGTGGATTTTTCCAAGGCATTTCATTTTATCATCAGTTTTAACAGATTGCACTCACTGTATATAATAATAACATCTGTGACAATATTGCAGGCTATGACCAATGGTCACTCCCTACAACTGGGCATGAGTTACTGTACTGGACGTGCCACAGTGACCAGACTAGCCGCACACATAGCTCACTGCAAGGTACCGTATTGGCCAGCATTGTAGTTGGCCATTTGTCATTTCAAAACGATGATCTTTCTTTATCTCAGATATACATTCTTTCTTATTTCTTTCAAGGAGATATTAACACCAATTATGATGCCAAAGCATATGATGTACTTTATAAAAGTGAAATATAGAAAGAAATTTATGAAATGGTTAAAATTGAGACATACCAAAAGCTTACTTTAATTTCTGTCTATGTTACATAATATTTAGGTGACAATTAAGATTTATGTGGAGTTTTAGTATTGTTCTGACAAGCTATTTTTCTACTAAGTTTGATATAATCTTTCAGCTGTTTGAGCCCAAGCCCCAAGGAGACCTGGCCAGAAACAGAGAAGTTTTACGTGAGCACATGCGACGCTGTAGTCAGACGGCTGCCATTGTGGGAAAACCTGTCGTCTTGATGATTCATGAGGAACTGGGAGAGGAATGTCTGCTTGATGTGTGCTCATATATGGTAGAAGGTTAGTACATGTTTTGAAAATAATAAGACATTAATCCAGCAGACAATTTGAATAAGAATTTTAATTACCTGTCTGTCAATATTTTCTTAGGTACCTGCTTGGGTTATACACTACCAAGGATCTTCAACAAATAATTAGAATGAGAATTTTAATTTCCTATCTGTCAATATTTTCCTAGGTACCTGCCCCGGTCTGTACACTACAAAGGAACTCCAGCAGATAAATTGAATGAGAATTTAAATTCTCTATCTGTCCATATTTTCTAAGGTACCTGTCACCATCGAACTACAGGAGATAATTAGAATGAGAATTTTAATTCCCTATTTGGCCATATTTTCTAAGGTACCTGCCCAGGGCTGTACACTACAGAAGAACTCCAGCAGATAGCCACCCAGATGACCCCTGGTCAGGTCCAGATCAGGAAGGTGGACAAGGTGGAACAGACCTTCAATGACAAGTTCATACGGAGAGTCAAACAGAACCTGCACGTGGTGATCATTCTAAATTATTCAGGTACAGAGGTGATAACTTTCTGTGCTGAAGTGCATATTGATGTTGAAAAATTAATGCTTTAGATTTACTATTATGTAGAAATAATTTCTTACCTGCACCATAAAATTTAAGTAGAAATAGAGAGCGATTTGTTTATTATTTAATTGTTTTTAAGTATTAAGTTCAATTTAATCCACATTTATATTAGTTTATTTATTTCATAGTCATTTCAATAAAAATGCCTATTCAACATTGCCACAAGCTCCATGAGAATTTTGTACCATACGTATTTGCTCAACTCCTACTACTGCAGTAGTTAATATTGTTTGTTATTGGCCACCATTGCAGGTTCCACAGTGTACACCAAACACAGCCCCATGCACAATCTGCTGCGGAAGTGTCCCTCCCTGATACATCATGTGATCAGTGTGGATCTGTACAAACCCTGGAACCATGAGGCTTACGTCAAAGTTGCTGAGACATGGTTACGAGATGAGTCTTCAAGAGTAAGTTAATTCTTGTGGGATGAGTTATACATAGTGTATGATAACCTTTGAAATGACTGGCCAGTCATTTGGAAGTAAATCATCAAATTGAAATGAAAAAAACAAGGAATCCTAGTGAAGGGATGGGTTGAGCAATGATTCATGAGTAGGACAATATTGCTTTTTTCCTGAGGAAAATTCATTTTGGCAGGTAAATCCTGAGTACTTTAGGGTACCTGTAAGAGATGAAACATATATATGAATATATATATATATATATATATATATATATATATATATATATATATATATATATATATATATTTTTTATTATTATTATTCAGATACCAGTCCCATGGTCAGAAATCAACACATTAGAACAGGTGAAAGCCGTCTCCTCCGCCATGGCTTACATCCACAACTCCTCACGGGAGGCGGTAGAGAGGCTCTACTCACAGTACAGTCAGGCACAGCTCAAGTTCTACACCCCACTGACATTTATGGAGTTTGTCCACATCTTTAAGGTGGTGTCAGCAAGCATTGCCAAGAAAGAAAAGGTGAGGAGATTTTTAAAACTGATTGATAACCATATGGATTTCTATTGTTGAAGCCCACTTCTCTTATTCTTTACAACTGAAAGTTAATAAAAATAGTTTGATTTCTATTATATCTTTGTGGAGTTAAAAACAAACAAGCTTGAGTTATTTATAAATTGTAAGTCTTTAATCAAATTTTTGAACTTAAGAATTGTATGTATTTAATCAAAATTTTGTCTTGAATAGTTTATGTTTAATGTACATACAACAAGCATGACGGTGTACTATAATGTGATTTTACCTTTCAGAGTAAGATAGACAAGTACCAAGCAGGCCTTGAGAAAATGAACGAAGCCTTTGATTGTATCGCCAAGTACAAGGACAGAGTCTCTGAGTTACGACCTCGGCACAGAGCAGCGCAGGAATTGGTGGAAGGTCACGTGAAGAAAGTGGAGGAACAGAAACAGGAGTTTGTGGAGGTAAACATTATGTCCAGTTGATCTGATCTACTGATACTTAACAAATAGCTTGTTTTTGATGTGTTCATTTTACTTGTACATGTATTACACACACATACACTATCACAAATACACACACTCATATCAGACATACAATAACACGTATTGTATGTCTGATATGAGTGTGTGTGTGTTTGTGATAGTCATCTGGATAAAGATAAAGGTCCCCTCATTGGAATATTATTGGAAGCAAGGGGTTTAGGTTTGAGTCTACCTTTAATGGATAATATTATTTGTTTCTGTGTGTCTAAATGTCTCCTTTTTTTTCTCGCCACAGGCCAGAGAGCGCTGTAAACTGGAGGAAGAAAAGATAGCTGCTTTGATTGGTCCACTGGAAGATATGAGGAAACAGGCAGAGGCGGAGTTTGACAAAGTAATATATCATATTGGACAGTGTAGTGCTGACTGAGTAGTGGGCAGCATTGCTTCCTCCTTGATGGGAGTTTATATGTTATTTTTGTGACCCATATTTGTGAAGTCAGATTAAGATCAACTTTTTTAACATGTATTTTTATTGATTCATTTTTGCTGTTTCTTTTTTTTTTTTTTTGAAAAGATTTTGAATGCGTGAGTGATTGTGTCAGGGTGTGTACATTTATGTGTTACAAATTATTATACATTTTATATCCACATTGGAACTATCTGAATTTAGAAATTCATACCTTTTTTGCGTAGGTGAACCCCACATATTTTGCTGCTCTCAATGCCCTCATGTCTCTGAGTATTCACGACATAGACGAGATCAAGAGCTACAGAGCCCCGCCGGAGGCTGTGATAGAGGTCGTCAAGGTCATCTGTAGCCTCTTCTACAAACCTCAGGAGTAAGTATGGAACTAAATCAATATAGTCAAAATGGTCGTCTTTAATTTCAATTTTTTTTTTTTTTTTTTTCTATTTTTGTTTGTTTCTTAAATGATTAATTTCTGTATAGTTGTTTGGCTTTGCAGGAATTTTCATTTTCAGAATATTTTTAAAAAGCAATTAAGATGTTCTTTGTTTAGCAATATTTTATAAAACATTTTAATCATTTTACCACAAAACTTTCAGCATTTTATTTATTTATTGGAAGTATATTGAAGAAAAAATATATATAACTTTGTAACCTTTTATTCTGATTCAGCTGGGACAGCGGAAAACTCCTTCTCTCGGGAGAAAACTTCTTCAAAGACCTCGAATTCTACAACAAGGATGATATCCCAGAAGACATATTCAAGAAGCTGAAAGTTTGCACGGCAGACCCCAAGTTTCAGCCATCCTACATAGCCCAGTCCAGCACAGCCGCGGCCTCTCTCTGCCAGTGGATACATGCTGTCTTTGAGTATGGCTCCATCTATAGGACAATGAAACCCAGGCTCAGGAAGCTGATGGATGCTGAGGAAAAACTGAATGAGGTAAGTCTGATTTTTTCCTGTAGGCATGATGTATTTTTGAATCTGTATTGTCAAATGATTATAATTGTTATACCAAATGGATTTGCCAGATATAGACCAAGTTAATACACTGTTCTTCTACTTTAATGTAGGCTCAGGCCATCCTTGGTGAGAAGAGAGTAGAAGCCAACAGAATTAAGAGTGAACTAGAGGCCAGGATAGAGGCACACAAACAAGCTGTGAAGAAGGCCAAAACTATTGACAGGGAAATAAAGGTACCATAGGCAGATATTTTATGATAATACCATTAGAAAACTGGCATATAATTAAGCTTTATATGTCCTGTTTATGATTCATTCACGGGTACCTTGGAAAAAAGTAGTTTGGAATGTGCAATGGCAGAAACATGCAAGAGACAATGTAAGCGATGCAACAAAATTTCCAAATTCTAATATTGAACTGTTCGTGGTAGAAACTGATATATTTATACCATTTATACCATTTGTTTTTGAATCAGTGGAAAATATTTTTATCCTATATCACAGTTTCCATAATGTTGTTCCATATGATATACTGGTATGCGGGAACACATTTTCATTTCTCTGTAGGCCTAAACTAACAAAATAATTCCCATTTCCAGATGTTTGAGAACAAGATCCATGAAGCCACCACTCTGATGGACAACATGAGCATGCAGCACCGTCTGTGGCAACAACAACTGAAGCAATCTAAAAATAAACTGAAGACAGCACCAGGGGACTCCCTCCTCACTGCGGCCTGCGTCTGTTACCACGGACCACTTGACACTTCCACGCGGACAGAGCTGCTCACTAATTGGCTGGGGCGATGTCACATTGGGAATTTTGACCCCAAATTGAAAGCAGGGAAAAGACGTAAAGGGAACACATTGAGTGCAAAGTTGGATAATCTCCTAGCAACAACCTTGACCCCAAGTGCCTCTGAGCTGTCATTAAATGTAAGTCATCGTGAGGAGGTGAATCGTCTTCATGTCAAGCACACTGTCACTGAAGAAGAGCCCAGTATTTTGTCCAGTCCACCGTCTGTTGAGGGAAAAGTTTCACCTCCCAAGGAAGCTGTGGTGTACGACACAGGCTCTGTGTTTGTGATGGAGTCAAAACTACTATCCAACAACACTGACTATCTGGTGGACTTTGACCCTGTGTTGCATGCTGGGAAATCAAAAGGGTTGGTCTCTGTCCGTAAGAACTTCACGCTGGAAGATGTCCTAAGCACATTTGAGGAGTTATCAGACTGGAAACTGAAGAACATGCCCATCAACATGCACGCCATACACAATGCGTTGATCATGCGCGTGTGTTGTCATAATCGTAAGCACTGCTGGCCACTGCTGGTTGACCCTGATGGACAGGCGGAGAAGTGGGTAGGCATGCTGCAGGACAGCCCTAACTGTATCAAGGAGCAGGCTGTGGTGATCCCAGAGGATGCAGAGATATCTGATAGTGAGTAGTTAAAAGGCTCCTCAAGTTAAACATTAAATATTGCTAAACACAAGCAACACATTTGATGAAAAAATAATAATAAGACAGTTCCAAAATAAGAAAATACAAGTTGTCAATGTTTGTAGAATTTATTGTGAGATGCATTATCAAAAGTTTATTTATTTATTTGTATCTTTTTATATTTCATTAAATTTATGATTTATTTAGTTTTTGCATCTTTAAACCATAGATTCCATATGTTATTGAAAGTTTTTCTGTTATTAAAACAATCAGTCAAAATGTTGTGAAAGCAATTTTGAGTATGATTCCATGCTTTATTTCAAGTCATTTCAAATAAATATTCTTATCCCATTTTCCAGAGTCCACAACAACAGACTACACAACCTCGGATCGTCCCATCCCACCCAGCCGCGGCACTGCGGTCACAACTTCTGATGACGCTGACACAGAGGTGTCCAGGCTGAATGATGACACCAGGACAGAGACAGACAGCAATGTGGGCTCCAGAGCTCAGACCAGGTAGGGGTTGTATGTGTAGTATTTGGAGTATTGGCAGATCTCAGTGTGTTGAATCAGAGAGCAGTTATTTTCCTTCTTAAATTTTAACATCACTTAATGTATCTTTATACTAACAGTTTTTATATTGAAAGATAAAATAATTTATTTGTTTATTTGTTTAATTATTTATTTATTTTATGTGTGTGGTTTTTGTAAGCATGTGATATATATGGAAGGAAAAAACCATAATTGTGACATAAGGAATTTTTAGTATGTTTTAGTAACATAATTATGAATCAGGAATGATCAGTTAAAGTTTTTTTTTTCACTGATGTGTATTCTGTGCATCTATTAACTACAATTTGTTACAATCAGTTACTTATTTAAATACTTACTAACTCTTTCATTTAGGGTGTCGTTTAATGTTCGCTTTTTGTCAGCAAAGTCGAGGTAATCCCTGTTACCAAGCTGAGAGATATAGCCATGGAAAACGCTGCTTGAAATCTTGACTTGAGTTTAGAATGCTGTGGGTGGATTCTTCTTGGTTCTTTACTATTTCAGAAAAACTTCCTGGCTTTATGGTTAATTCAAGAGCTTCAAATCAACTTGATTTTATGAAAATTGCATTCATATTAGTTGCATGTCTAAAATTTTGTTAAACCCCCCCCCCCCAAAAAAAAAGTCATAAGTAATTTTTTAAAAAATATTTCTATCACTTGTACCCTGACTGTAACACTGTATAAAGATATTCTTTTGAACGGTGAAATGTTCAGTTAAATAAAAGCCAAAGTATTTCTTTGCAGTTTATTTTTTCTGCTCATGGCATGTTGAGATAAAAGTTGATTGGCTGAAAACAACTTTTGCATGGGGTTCCATTCTAAGAGCTGATTGGTTGATTGGTTTGGTTATTGCATGTGATGTTTGCAAAAGTGGATTGGTGGATTTTATTTCTGCATGTGAACTATTTGTGTTATTTTCAGTTTGATAAAGATATACATGAATATTTACAAAGATAATCAGCTGTTTATCTATGTGGTAGACATATATGTAATGGTTGTTTTCTTGGGTCTAAAATTGGCAGCCAGTATTTTAATTTTTAAAACCTTCATTAAGTTTCAAGGACGACCATTCCCTATGTCAAGTAATATCAATTTTGTTCTTTCTTTTTGTTTATGACCCTAATTTTTATTTCTTTTTCATGTGCGCATTTTTGTCCCTGAAAACCATTCTTAGATCTCTTTCCCCAGAGGAACATGAAAAACCAATATAACATAACTTGGCCCCTTGGCATTACACATCTTTTCTCATAAATCATGATAATAAGATGAATGACCTTCAACTTTGACCTTCACCCACCATATTTCAGTGTGTCTGGTGGCCTGGCCTCCAGAATGACCTCCACCAGTGACCTCCGACCTCTGACCTCTGTGACCAACAGCCAGGAGAATCTGAATATAGAGCTGGGGGAGAGTGTGGACAGACCAGAGAACAACCTGTGGGTGGTCCCTGGGGATGACCCCCAGATAGACACCAAGCTCATTAATGCGGTGGTCCATGGTAAATGATGTCTAGATTAATTGTAATATATTAATCAAATAGATAATTATTAAGTGACGCATACTATTTTCAAAACAGCGTGCAGGGGTTTGTGAGATGCTGCCATTTTGTAGTCCAAAGCAACATTTTTTAAATCATAATGTTCAAATCAACATTGAACATATTGCAGTTCTTTTTCCTAAAAAATTCCACCACAGGGAAAGGTTGGAACTGCTGGAATAATTGAACAAGGAGTTAAGTATAAAGTTGTTGTCAGAGATAATTTTAATTGTTTTATGTCACTGATCTTTCCAGGGATCACAGTCCTGGTGACCCACCTAGAGCGGCGCACTCTGGATCCTCTGTTCAGAGCTCTGCTGCTGAAGCAGTTCACAGTGGACAAAGACGGGAACAAGATCCTGAAGATAGGCGAGATGATGTTCTACTACCACCCAGACTTCTGTCTCTATCTCAGCTCTTCTGTGCCACTCTTCTTTAAAGGTACATGTATGGGCCATTTTTTTATCTTGCAGTCTTTATATTTGCTTACAGTATTTATTTTAATCACAGTGCAATACGTAGTTTGTATTTCAGGCACAATTTGGAGAAATCCAAAATCAGTGTGAAAAAAATTTTTTTTCAATAAATTTGAGGTTTGGATGCAAAGTTGTTGAACTATTGGTTTTTGAAGTTAAAACTGAAAACTGTGCAAAAAATAATAAGAAGAAGAATCAAGAGATCTTTTTTATGTGTTATTCTGCTCTAATTATTTCCTACATATCTAAGGATTCACTCTCACTCTGTTCCAGGTGATGGTATCTATGATCTCCCCATACAGAAAGTATCGGTCATCAACATGTCCATCAGTGAGGAGGGTGTAGTAGACCGCCTGCTGACTGACCTGATGAGGGTGGAGAAGTCCGAGTTTGAGGGACAGAGAAGATCCATTGAGGCAGATATGCTGCATCATAAACATGAGCTGAATGTGGAACAGGTGGGTGCTGAACTGCATGGGACTTAGAGGAGAATTTCATCAGTTGTGTTATGTAAGAACATAATAGTAATTTTTTCTTCAATCAACAGCTATTATTAAAATAGCTACTGGTCAGCCTCATTCCCTGATGAATGTGATTGAACCTTGAAACACCACTTCTAGAGGACTACAACATGTTAGAGACACTACATGTATCTCACTTTTCTCTGTATCCTGTTTCAGGAGACGGTGCTAGTGAAGACACTGAATCTGGAGACACCACTCCTGGAGGATGACACCATGTTAGAGACACCACATATATTACACTTTTCTCTATATCCTGTTTCAGGAGACGGTGCTAGTGAAGACACTGAATCTGGAGACGCCACTCCTGGAGGATGACACCATGTTAGAGACACTTCAGACATGTCAGAAGAATGTCAATGACAACCAGGAAGTCCTGGAAGAGGGGATGTACCTGAGGGAAAATCTTGAAGAGAAACGAGTGCACTACATCCCTGTTGCTACGCATGCTGCCATGTTGTATGACATCATCAAAATGATGGGCGTCCTGTGTCCCATGTATCATGTGACTTTCACGGTGTTCATGAAGATTTTCTGTGATGTGATTGATGCTAGAAATAGAGGCAAAGGGAGTCAAGGTGAAATGTCTTTGAAGAATATTTTCAAAACAGAGCAGTTGACCAATTTATCTTTTCTTTGTTATAAAACATAGAAATAGAAATTCCTATTGTCTTTTTTTACCGTAATAGATTTTAGTGTTGCATGAAAAATCAATGTAAAAGTTATCATACCTATTATATTATAGCATGCCCAGAAATATTATACAGCACATGAATTCAATTGTGAAAAAGAAAAAGGTGTAAAAATGCTGATTGTGGAAACCCTGTGAATGTTAAAGAAAGCTTAATGACTAAGACATTATAATAACTCACCTGTATTTACACCCAGGAGCACCCAAGGCAAGAGCCCAAGAGCTGATTGACTGCACCACTAGCGCCATCTACAAACATGTCTCCACCATGATGTTTGAACAACATACCAATCTGTTCTCCCTCCTGCTGGCTATAGAGAGAATGCGAGCCACACGCCAGCTGACTATCGAGGAGCTGGCACTGTTTATAGATGGCATAGACGGCTCAGATGTGGCCGACACTATTGTGCTGGACTATAAACCAAAATGGCTGCCAGACAAGGTATTCTTCTAGGAAAATTTATGCTTGTTCCCCTTTTTTTATTATATAATGATGATGAATTGCTGGATTTTGTATGAAATGTAAAATAGAAGGGCAGGATGTTGTTTTCTTTTATTTTGAGCAAATCTCCTTGAAACAAATCTCCTTGAATACTGCTTCAGCTATATCTTATTTATCTTATTATTGCTCTTTTGTTATCTTCTGCTGTATTATTTATTTATTTATTTATATCAGACATGGACGGAGTGTGCTGTATTAGAGGCTAACATCCCAGCTTACAAAGGTCTGAGGGCTTCCCTGGCTAAACATGACCAACAGTGGCAGGAGTATTTCAAGGTAGGGCACACTTGGGCCTTTTTTGACCTAGAAAACTGCAAGTCTTAATCAAAATTAATTAATCAGAGGACATATTTTCAGTAAATTCAAAAAGAAAACCAAAAGCAACTCATAGTATTACCAAAAGCTGCATCTGACTAAATGTACTAGCTATTAGTAGTATTACAAGTGAAGCGCCACCAAAACTCAACTGTAGTTTATAAAAATTGAATTATGCATTTTATATGTATGCTCTGATATATATAATATAATATAATATTATAAATAATATGAATAAAAATGCTGGTGTTATCATTATTTATTATTATTATTATTATTATTATTTCTCCCCCTGTCCAGTGTCCCGTGTCCCTGACCACCCCAGTGCCAGGAGGAGAGCTGGGAAACCTGTCAGTGTTCAAGAAGTGTTTACTGTGGAGAGTGTGCTGTCCTGACAGAGTGAGTACAATTTAATAGGAAGTGTCCCCCCCCCTCCCGTCCCAAGTCACAGTTTGACTCGGAAGAGGGAGGAGTTGTTTATCTCTTAGTATTGGGGAAGTGTCGTTCTTTACAGTAATTTGGAAGTATAGCATGTTTATGGTTTACAATTTTTAAAGAAAAGAGAAATAATGTATGCCTATTTTTCATTAATTTTTTTCAATATTTAGGTAATTTTAAACCCTTCTATGAATAGCTTTTGATTAGTATATACATAGCAGTTTTTTTTTTCTTTATTTTAATTAATTAATTAATTACTTTTCCAGCTGTATGAGATCTCCCAGGCTATGACCCTGTATGAGTTGGGAGGTGTGGTCCCCCCTGCTGACCACTTTAACATCAAGACAGTGTATACTGTGGCCAAGAGAAACCTGCCAGTGGTGTTCATGTTACCTAGTGGTGAGAGAGAGGAGAGACTGGCCACTGGAACCACAGGTATAGGAAGTCTGTGTGTGTGTGTGTGTGTGTTTTAGTGTATGTGTGTGTGTGTATGTCAAAGAATGTGCATTTTTGAGTATTATGTAATAAAGTAACAGAATTCAATTAATATATTAATGCATTGTCATTTATATTTTATACATAATATCCCTTGTGTCTACTTACCAAAGAACAAATAGTTGTAAAGCAACTAAGAACCTTTGTGTTATCCCAGGCTACTCTGTAGACCCAGTATTCCACATCCACCAGCTGGCCAAGGACATGAACATGGAGGGGAAGGTGCTCGTGCTCTCATGTGGCGTCCCCACACAAATGAGAGAGATCAAGCATGCACTGGAGGAATGCCTACACGCCGGCTACTGGCTGGTCCTCCAGAACTGCCACCTGGCCGAGTCCTGGTCAACAGAACTCTTGGACATCATTAAGGTAGCCGTATTTGGTTTTAAGTAGCCAGGGTGCTTAAAGTGGTCAGTTAAATTGGCCTTTTTAACAATTTCTAGCTCATGTCTAAGTTTGGTACAAAGCAAAAACTACCACTTAAAACTACTTTAAGTTGGTACATTTGTGTGCATAGTCTCTATCAAAATCATATTTTGAAACCAGTTTTGCCCTTAAATCATGGATATGACATTGGTCCTTGGGCACTTACCCTGTAATTAGTCCTTTCAGGCAGAGGGCGTCTGCACTTTTTAAGTAAAGGTAGCTTTATTAAGTAATGGTCACACTTGTGATGGGTAGAGACCAGTTGTCCAGCATCCAAGGGGGATTTTCATAATAAAAAATAAAGTTTATTATTGGCTGTTCTGAACAATTCTGTGAACTATTTTATTTACAGAGTATCCTCAGTGCCACAGCCCAACCCTTGTCAAGAAAGTCCCAGCTCAATGAGATGTCCGACTCTGAATCACCACTAATGATTAACAACAATGAGACACCAGATGGCAGCAATGTAGTCCACCCTGACTTCCGTCTCTGGCTGGTGACCAAAGTGGGAGAAGGGAGACTTATTCCAGGTAATAGAAATATTTCATTATAAGGAAAACTTTGTACTAAAAAAAAAAGTTTACTCTGACATCTTACTTTTGGAAAAAAAGCCACTGGCACCACAGGTATGGGAAGTGTGTGTGTTTTGAAGTGCAATCTTTTCCTTGAAATATTCCATTTTATTAAGCATGCAAATTATTTGAAGCAGAAGAGGTCAACTGTGGTAAAATTTTCCATATTGGTGATATACAGCCTAATACTTGTTGTTAATGTTGCATTCAATGACAGAGTATGAAAGCCTAAATGATTGCACAGATTGATATAAAAAAACCTCATAGAATGATGGATCAGTTGTGAAGCAGTATTTGTAATTGTAACTGCAATGTAGTATAAATTTCCTGAATTCATATTTTTTAATTTGAATTAAAATTTTATCAATTTTTCTGTACTTCCCAGGTCTGTTAATCCAGCATGGACTGAAAGTGTCCTGTGAGAGAACCAACAACTTCAAGAGTACCGTGGGACAGACGCGCCACCATGTCAACACGCTCCTCAGGAAGTGGGACGGGGAGACGGCAGAGGTTTGTTATAACACATTGGATTTTATAACATTTCATTATTCTGCATTATAGTAATGCTGACATTGGTTGTTGATACTCAGAAATTTTGGAGGAATTTTATCTAAGAACAGCAAGTTTATTTGTTGTTATGTAATTGGATTGCAGTAATATCGTATTATTCATAAATTATATTATGTTATATTTCTGCTGTCTTTTAAGTGTTCACAATCACTGCTTCAGTGGTGTATCTGGTAGTTATTACACACCCTGTCCAATATTTCTTTCTGTATATTACTGTTCATTATATCTATCTGTATATTATAACCCAGGTGGAGTCCCAGCAAAGATACCTTCCCGCCTTGGTCCTGTTGCACTCCATCTTACTCCAGCGGCGCGGGTACCACCGCAGCGCATTCAGCAGCTGCTACAGTCTCTCCCAGGCTGACCTCACCGCGGCAGTGGAGGCGTGGAGGATCTTACTGGGCACATGCTCTGACCTGAGTGGTATGCAGGAGATGACCTCTCTGGTGTATACTGGACACTGCCTAGACCAGCTGGACACTGGGATAGTCCTGGCTGTGGTCAGGGATGTCCTCAAGACTGAACAGGAGATAAACATGGTAAGGAGAAGGGATAGTTTATGTTTTGATTTGAAGGAGTTTTTTTGTTAGAACAATTAAGGGCATTTATGAAATATGTTATATTTTGTAAAGTATTGTCTTTGATTTATTTTATTTTTTCTCTAAGCTTTCATACCCGAGTACAGGCATCAGAATTTCCCAAATAGCTGGTGGTACATTCTCAAGTTAAGACTTCCCCTCTCTAATATTTTTATTTTGTTCATTATTCTTCATTTTATATTTTGTTCTTGTCTCCCCAGCTTCCAGACTCCAGCTCAGGGGTGAAGTTCCTCCTCCAGCAGCTGCTGGGGTCAGAGAGGGGCATGCTGGGAGGTTTGGAGGAACTCTGGGAACTGAATGCCTCCCACTACGGCCTGGCGGACGTCTCTGACCTGGAACTGTGCTCTCTCAGGAGTAGGTGAGTGGAACCAGGGGTCAAGATCCTGAATTGTGCTTCAGAAACTTTCCTCATTTTATCTTTTTTGTTTTTATTCGGAATGAGCCCTATAGCTCTTTGATTGTACTTAAAAAAATATTTATATATAAAATGTTTATTTATGTTTTTATTTATTTCCTGACACTATCAAATATGGGCCATTTTTGTGGTATGACTGGTGCAATTGTGTTCACAGGCTCAGGGATGAATCAGGAAGCTTTTTATATACATGCAGTTCTGTTGTAAATTATAATAATTTAGGAGCAGTTGTTCTCTGTTACCTGTAAGATCATTTATTTCCATCTTACAGCGTCCTGTCTGTCTCTGTCCTGCTGTCTCTTGTAGCCATTAGATAGTTTTATCCTCTGCTTTGATTGGAATAAAGAGCTTTCCTTCAGGTAATAAGGTGTGTTCAGACTTGTACCTACAGCGGTTTGGGTCTAAACATGTCCTGTGACAGGCAGATTTAATGCAGATTAAAAAAAAATAAACTGTTGTAGGTGCAGTGAATATCTGTGTGCAAAGAGAGGTCTAAAGAAAGGTTCCATTATGTCTCAGACCACCAGATCATGGTAGATTATTGCATTTTATACCCAGAACCAATCTAAGTCCATATCTGAACATGCTAGGTTCCTTGATTTACCCTAACGGGTTTTAAGTGAACTCCCCCAACCAAGATAAGAAATTTAGAGGGTGGTTTATGGCATAACATGGTGATATAGTATTATATCTTCATCAGAGTTTAACAAGGAGTATATGACATGCTGGCATCATTCACAGTTGGAGAGTTCAGATTGTGACTTTGATGGTAGATCACTCAGTACACACTGTCTGTATGGTGTCTTGAGAATTTACTGAAAATTCATCTTCATCATTCATGGATTAGAGATTTTAGGCCTTTTTTCTCCTCTGAGAGGGTTAAAGATAAGAGGTGAAAACTTGACTTTACAATATGTGGACTGTTTATGCTTTTTAAAGAATTACTGAATAATTTGCATAATCCCATGGTTCAGTATTTTTTTAACTTAAAAATGCCATTTTTGCTACCGAGCTCTGACAAGTGTTTGATGTAACATAGTAAAAGTGCAANACAATATAATATAATATTATAAATAATATGAATAAAAATGCTGGTGTTATCATTATTTATTATTATTATTATTATTATTATTTCTCCCCCTGTCCAGTGTCCCGTGTCCCTGACCACCCCAGTGCCAGGAGGAGAGCTGGGAAACCTGTCAGTGTTCAAGAAGTGTTTACTGTGGAGAGTGTGCTGTCCTGACAGAGTAAGTACAATTTAATAGGAAGTGTCCCCCCCCCTCCCGTCCCAAGTCACAGTTTGACTCGGAAGAGGGAGGAGTTGTTTATCTCTTAGTATTGGGGAAGTGTCGTTCTTTACAGTAATTTGGAAGTATAGCATGTTTATGGTTTACAATTTTTAAAGAAAAGAGAAATAATGTATGCCTATTTTTCATTAATTTTTTTCAATATTTAGGTAATTTTAAACCCTTCTATGAATATCTTTTGATTAGTATATACATAGCAGTTTTTTTTTCTTTATTTTAATTAATTAATTAATTACTTTTCCAGCTGTATGAGATCTCCCAGGCTATGACCCTGTATGAGTTAGGAGGTGTGGTCCCCCCTGCTGACCACTTTAACATCAAGACAGTGTATACTGTGGCCAAGAGAAACCTGCCAGTGGTGTTCATGTTACCTAGTGGTGAGAGAGAGGAGAGACTGGCCACTGGAACCACAGGTATAGGAAGTCTGTGTGTGTGTGTGTTTTAGTGTATGTGTGTGTGTGTATGTCAAAGAATGTGCATTTTTGAGTATTATGTAATAAAGTAACAGAATTCAATTAATATATTAATGCATTGTCATTTATATTTTATACATAATATCCCTTGTGTCTACTTACCAAAGAACAAATAGTTGTAAAGCAACTAAGAACCTTTGTGTTATCCCAGGCTACTCTGTAGACCCAGTATTCCACATCCACCAGCTGGCCAAGGACATGAACATGGAGGGGAAGGTGCTCGTGCTCTCGTGTGGCGTCCCCACACAAATGAGAGAGATCAAGCATGCACTGGAGGAATGCCTACACGCTGGCTACTGGCTGGTCCTCCAGAACTGCCATCTGGCCGAGTCCTGGTCAACAGAACTCTTGGACATCATTAAGGTAGCTGTATTTGGTTTTAAGTAGCCAGGGTGCTTAAAGTGGTCAGTTAAATTGGCCTTTTTAACAATTTCTAGCTCGTGTCTAAGTTTGGTATAAGCAAAAACAACTTCTTTTAACTACTTCAAGTTGGAACATTTGTATATTTAGTCTATATCAAAATCTTATTTTGAAACCAGCTTTGCCCTAAAGTCATGGATATGACATTGGTCCTTGGGCATTTACTCTTTATTAAGTCCTTTCAGGCAGATGGCTTCTGTACTTTTTAAGTAAAGGTAGCTTTATTCAGTAAAGGTCACCCTTGTGATTGGTACAGACCAATTGTCCAGCATCCAAGGGGGATTTTCATAATTAAAAATAAAGCTTATTGTTGGCTGTTCTGAACAATTTTATGCAATATTCTATTAACAGAGCATCCTCAGTGCCACAGCCCAACCCTTGTCAAGAAAGTCTCAGCTCAATGAGATGTCAGACTCTGAGTCCCCGCTGATGATTAATAACAATGAGACACCAGATGGCAGCAATGTAGTCCACCCTGATTTCCGTCTCTGGCTGGTGACCAAAGTGGGAGAAGGGAGACTTATTCCTGGTAATAGAAATATTACATTATAAGGAAAACTTCGTACTGAAAAAAAAGTTTACTCTGACATCTTGCTTTTGGAAAAAAGTTCATTTTGCAATCTTTTCCTTGAAATATTCCATTTTATTAAGCATGCAAATTATTTTAAGTAGAAGAGGTCAACTGTGGTAAAATTTTCTATATTGGTGATATAGGGTCTAATACTCGTTGTTCGTGTTGCATTCAATAAAAGAGTATGAAAGCCTAAATGATTGCACAGATTGATATAAAAATACTCATAGAGTGATGGATCAGTTGTGAAGCAGTATTTGTAATTGTAACTGCAATGTAGTATAAATTTCCTGAATTCATATTTTTTTTATTATAAATTAAAAATTTTGTCAATTTTTCCTAACTTTCCCCAGGACTATTAATCCAGAATGGGCTGAAAGTGTCCTGTGAGAGAACCAACAACTTCAAGAGTACCGTGGGACAGACACGCCACCATGTCAATACACTCCTCAGGAAGTGGGACGGGGAGACGGCAGAGGTATGTTATAACACATTGGATTTTATAACATTTCATTATTCTGCATTAATTAGTAATGCTGACATTGGTTGTTGATACTCAGAAATTTTGGAGGAATTTTATCTAAGAACAGCAAGTTTATTTGTTGTTATGTAATTGGATTGCAGTAATATCGTATTATTCATAAATTATATTATGTTATATTTCTGGTATCTTTTAAGTGTTCACAATCACTGCTTCAGTGGTGTATCTGGTAGTTATTACACACCCTGTCCAATGTTTCTTTCTGTATATTACTGTTCAGTATATCTATCTGTATATTATAACCCAGGTGGAGTCCCAGCAAAGATACCTTCCCGCCTTGGTCCTGTTACACGCCATCTTGCTCCAGCGGCGCGGGTACCACCGGAGTGCGTTCAGCAGCTGCTACAGTCTCTCCCAGGCTGACCTCACTGCGGCAGTGGAGGCGTGGAGGATCTTACTGAGCACGTGCTCTGATCTCAGTGGCATGCAGGAGATGACCTCTCTGGTATATACTGGACACTGCCTAGACCAGCTGGACACTGGGATAGTCCTGGCTGTGGTCAGGGATGTCCTCAAGACTGAACAGGAGATTAACATGGTAGGGAGGAGGGATAGTATATGTTCTGATTTGAAGGAGTTATTTTGGGAGAACAATTGAGGGCATTTATGAAATATGTTATATTTTGTAAAGTATTGTCTTTGAGTTATTTTATTTTTTCTCTAAGCTTTCATACCCGAATACAGGCATCAGAATTTCCCAAATAGCTGGTGGTACATTCTCAAGTTAAGACTTCCCCTCTCTAATATTTTTATTTTGTTCATTATTCTTCATTTTATATTTTGTTCTTGTCTCCCCAGCTTCCAGACTCCAGTTCAGGTGTGAAGTTCCTCCTCCAGCAGCTGCTGGGGTCAGAGAGGGGCATGCTGGGAGGTTTGGAGGAACTCTGGGAACTGAATGCCTCCCACTACGGCCTGGCTGACGTCTCTGACCTGGAACTGTGCTCTCTCAGGAGTAGGTGAGTGGAACCAGGGGTCAAGATCCTGAATTGTGCTTCAGAAACTTTCCTCATTTTATCTTTTTTGTTTTTATTCGGAATGAGCCCTATAGCTCTTTGATTGTACTTAAAAAATATTTATATATAAAATGTTTATTTATGTTTTTATTTATTTCCTGACACTATCAAATATGGGCCATTTTTGTGGTATGACTGGTGCAATTGTGTTCACAGGCTCAGGGATGAACCAGGAAGCTTTTTATATACATGCAGTTCTGTTGTAAATTATAATAATTTAGGAGCAGTTGTTCTCTGTTACCTGTAAGATCATTTATTTCCATCTTACGGCGTCCTGTCTGTCTCTGTCCTGCTGTCTCTTGTAGCCATTAGATAGTTTTATCATCTGCTTTGATTGGAATAAAGAGCTTTCCTTCAGGTAATAAGGTGTGCTCAGACTTGCACATTCACAGGTTTGGGTCTAAACATGTCCCATGACAGGCAGATTTTATGCACACTAGGTTTCCTTGATTCACCCTAACAGGTTTTAAGTGAACCCCCCAACCAAGATAAGAAATTTAGAGGGTGGTTTATGGCATAACATGGTGATATAGTATTATATCTTCATCAGAGTTTAACAAGGAGTATATGACATGCCGGCATCATTCACAGTTGGAGAGTTCAGACTGTGACTTTGATGGTAGATCACTCAGTACACACTGTCTGTATGGTGTCTTGAGAATTTACTGAAAATTCATCTTCATCATTCATGGATTAGAGATTTTAGGCCTTTTTTCTCCTCTGAGAGGGTTAAAGATAAGAGGTGAAAACTTGACTTTACAATATGTGGACTGTTTATGCTTTTTAAAGAATTACTGAATAATTTGCATAATCCCATGGTTCAGTATTTTTTTAACTTAAAAATGCCATTTTTTCCTACAGAGCTCTGACAAGTGTTTGGTGTAACATAGTAATAGTGCAATTTTTTTTTTTTTTTTTT
>NW_019774958.1:1082889-1100004 GCF_001039355.2 Lingula anatina | reverse complement strand
TTGAGATTTACTGCCCAAAAAAAAAAAAAAAGAAAGAAAATGTAACTATTTCTGTGGTTCAGAATTTTAATGAACTATGAACATCCTGCCAAGATTAGAAGTAAAAGTAGTGACCCTGTAGAGTAACAAAGTGCAGGCTGTCTGCCAGTTATCATATGAATGTATTTAGACAATAATTAATGACTGTGATGTCACATCTTCTAAATATCCCATCAGAGTTAAAATATTGCCAAGTGGTACAAAATGCTGACTAAAGATTGATTTAAGTAACAAAATGTCTTCAGGGCATGAGCCTATCAGTGGTCAAGTTGTCTTTTGGACTCCTCAATTTCAACTTTTGGACTGCCATTTATTTTTCATTTAATTATTATTATTATTATTATTATTATTATTATTATTATTATTAGAGCAAATGGTACCCGGATGACCTGTCTCATGAAAAAAATATATATTTGGACCCCCTATTGGAAAAGTCTTGTCTAAATCACGGAGTTCCATATATTGATAACATTGTATCACCTATGGAGATAAGATGTACTATGAGAGTCACATATAATGTTACATAGTGTATATTTTTATCACTGCTGTCATAACAGTTTACTTAGAAGTGTGTACCAGATGTACTACATGAGGGGGCAGAGAGCCTTTGATGTGGTTTATTAATGGATGTCTTATTTTAACATCCTGTAAATCCATGACAAAATTATTGCAGAATGATATGTTTCAGAATTAATCTTGGGAGTTGGCAACCTTTTTTATTTTCACACCTCAAGATCAAAAATGTTGCTGTTTCTAAGACATATTTCCACTTAAACTGGGCAGTGTCTTTTTCTATAGTTGTGTCATACAGCAGTTACTAAATGGTAGTCTATATGGTATTATATATATAGTATTATACTTGAGGGTATTGACATTTGGCACTTGCTTTTTTCTGCAATCACTCTTCATTAAAGGGATCTTCTAGCTAAAATTTATTTTTATTTCTGAGTAACCTGATCACTTCTTTTGCTATAGACACAGATGGGCTAATTTGAGAGTTGGCTTTTCATTTTCAAAGTAAGATATTTGAACTGATAGTTCTGAGTGTTTCTTTCTGGAAAAAATAGGGCATGATCTTTGGGTTAATTGTTGTAGCAGTTGCTGAACAGAGCTCAGAACATTGTGCAATTGGTGGTAAATAGCAGTCAGCTGCTCCTGGAAAGAAAAAATTGGACACTAACAGATGTTAACTATTTTCTTTTCTGAGAATTCAAGATTCTCGTGGAATCTGAGCCTCCTAACATTTTTGCACCAAGGCCATAAGATGCCTGAGTGGTTTAGAAGAAATGATTCAAATATACCTTGAGGGATTGGTTTCGGAGCATTTTTGTATATAAATATTAATTTTTTATGCCACATTACTTTGCATTTAGATGTATTTACTGAAACTGACTAACAGTTATAAAAATAGGAGAATGCATCTTTATTAGTAAGATTGACTTTAAAATTTTGAAATGAATCTATGAATAAATGTTGGTGCACCAATCAACAAGATTGAAAGAAAAAATTCTACTGATGACAAATTTTATATGATTTTCATTTCAGAATTCTTCAAAGGGAACTGACTCACGTCAGCGGGGTGTCGGAGTCAGTGGAGATGATGACAGGGTCGCAGAAGGAGATGGAGAGTAAGCTGGCCACCCTCCTGACCTTGACTGGTGATCTCCCAGAACTCCCTCAGACCAGCCGCGACCAGATGTACCCGCTGGATCTCTGCTTCCATTACGAGGTTGAGGGATACAGAAAAATTAATCTCCAATGTACAGCTAGACATTACTTTGTTACAGAAGGTGATACGTGGCGAGATTCCATCAACGCCTGAATTACAGGACATATTTTTATCCATCAGCGAAAATCAGGTCCCCAAGGCTTGGTTGATCTTGACCTTCCCAACGAGTAAACCAGTGATGAGTTGGCTGAATGATTTAAAGTGTGCTGTGGAACTGTTGACGAGTTATCTCAGTGAGGTTGACCGTCCTGCCACCTATAATTTATCAGCATTTCTGCGTCCTGATCGTTTCCTGCAGACAGTCTTACAGACACATGCCAGGAGGAATTTCCGTGATCTGCAGGCATTCCAGCTACAAGCTGAGGTAGGTTATATGCTGTATCACCTAACACAATTGTATATCTAACAGGCTGTCACACCTAACACAGATGTTCAACTAACAGGCTGTCACACCTAACACAATTGTAAATCTAACATGCTGTCACACCTAAAACAATTGTACATCTAACAGACTGTCACACCTAACACAATTGTACATCTATCAGGCTGTCACAACTAACACAATTGTATATCTAACAGGCTGTCACACCTAAAACAATATTCATCTAACAGGCTGTCTCAACTAACACAATTGTAAATCTAACATGCTGTCACACCTAGCACAATTGTACATCTAACAGGCTGTCACAACTAACACAATTGTTAATCTATTCTGTCACATCTAACACAATTGTTTATCGATGCTGTCACATCTAACACAATTGTTTATCTACGCCGTCACACCTAACGTAATAAAGCACATCACAAAATGCCACACATCAAACACAACCCTTGCATTAAAGGACCATCACCACTACCAGTTATACAGGTAACTCGCTTGTTCCTTGTTTTCAGTATATTACCACTGTACAGTGGCATATGTAGCTTATCTAGACAGTGCCAAAATACACACTCTAAGGCACACAAACCAGATTTGTATCAATTTCATTATATGTTAACAAACCAAAATTCTGTCATAGCAACTGGAAATTTATATAATAATTCCATTTTTTTTACTGTTCATTTTTTTCAAATCTACCACCAAACAATTCCCCTGAAAAGTTCCACCCACTTGTTCTATGTTATGTATTCTGTGGTTCTTCTAGTGAATTTCTTGGCACATGCTAGAACACCTACTGGGTGCAGAGGTGGATACGCCGTCTGCAAAATATTTTATCTTCTCATCAGTCAACGCCTTACATACGAAGTTTGATTTTTAACTCTGAGGGCCTGCTGTCTTTGATTATATGAAATAGTGTAGGTGGAGCTTATACAGGTCGATTCTGGAAGGAAGGTGTAAAATGAAAGAGAGAAAAGAACTTGTGTTCAGACTAAATGATGTGCTCAGTAATAAAAGTGGGTTCTTTTTCTTCCCCCCTCTCAACCTTTTTAAGATGACTTTTAGAAAGCAGGTAAATGATTCAGTTTAAGAGGAATTATGAGTGCAAAGGTCTCCACATGAAAGGGTAGAGCAATGGTGTACGGGTCTACCTGTGGATTAATTTGTTTATTCCAGTTCTTGAGATAAGATCGATGTGAAGTACAAAATGTTTTTAACATTTAGAAATAGGTGGAAAAAAAGAAGAGATTATTTAATGTTACTGGGTGGTTGATCTTTGTAAAAAGCCAAGTCTTTAGCGGGAGCAGTTTGATAGACCACTCTGTTTGGTTATCTGCTGTGCTGCAGTGAGTAAGGAACTGCTTAGAGGGTACAGAGAAAATTAACATCACTTGTGTGAGGGTGGAGAGTGTGACCTTAAAAATATGTTCATATTTGCTCTGTCTTTCTCTTTCACACACGCATACACATGTACTTCTCTCACACACCTATGTACACTCTCTCTCTCTCTCTCTGTCTTTCTTTCTTACACACGCATACACACACTGTTTTCTGCATGGCTTCCATTCAGATCCTTATACTAAGTAACCTACACAGCAACAGTGTCAATTATATCCAGGTATGTTTGCTAAAATGGCATAACTAGACTGACTTTTATAAAAACATTTGTTCAGTTGATGAAGTACATGTGTGTATTAGAAATGGACAGAGGGTGACGACAACGTAGGTTATTGAATTCAGATTTTGTATTTTTGTCCAATTTTTACTGAAATATGCAAAGATTACAGTTTGGAATTCCATAATTCCATTTTTTCACCAATATGTTTCATATAAAATCAGTGGTTTTTAACCGATGTTCAAACTTACAGCTTAATGAGTTGCACTCTCTTTTGACTTCTCACTGATGTTTTACTCATCATGACGGTTTAGTCAGAAATATTTATACTTCCAAGAATAATCAGTGAAAACCGTTTTCTTTTTTTCTCACTTTCCCCTTGGCAACCTTGCCAGCAAGTGCCTAAGGAAGCTAGTTTTGTATCATATTGACAGTTACACAGGTTTACAGTGGGGAATAGCTGGCAGAGTTCAGGACGAGGAATTCATGCTAATAGATTCTTCACATGGTGTTCTTGCCTAGCTGCGCAATCATTCTTGGCACGGGAAACAAAGACTGGAAATGTGCGAAGTTCCATTATTGGGCTCACAGACGATGAATCAGTCAAAGTGACGGTTTTAGAAATCTGCATTGGAAAAATTCTGAGCAGATTCTACCTGGGATCCTGAACAATTTTTTACTGCTTACCAATTCTCATCATGTCAGGTTCTAAACTTGGAAATTCCCTACAGATTAAGTGTTTAAAACAAATCTTTCTTCACTTAGGTTAGGTTAAGAGTAGGTTTATAGGCATCCCTTGCTATCACTTAGCTTGAATACAATATTTAAACAGAGTGTGAGATTCCTCTAAAATGGAGCAATGTGCATTAAACACAGAACTTCCTCATTTTATAATTATTTTGACTGACAAAAATTTTTTTTTACAGAAAAAAAACAAATATGAAATATAATATTCTTGCTTTCAAGAATAACTTTCCTCTCAAACATTTTAGTAAATTAAATTTACTTGAAAATTGTTACACTTTATTTTATTATTATTATTAATCATTATTTTTTTTTTTTTTTTTTTTTTTTTTTTTTTTTTTGCATCTTTATATTTCTAATTTTATTTATTTTTAAAATCTTTCAACTCATATACTCTTTATTTCATTTAAGGTTCTTCCAGGCAAGGCTGCCCCCAGCAGTCCCCCAGAGACGGGCGTCTACGTCAGCCATCTTCACCTTCACCACGCGGCCTGGGACACCGTCCATGGCATCCTGACAGAGGCCCCAGACACCACCCTCCCCTGCCCCATGCCTGTAGTCTGGCTAAAACCAGTCACACAGCTAGAACTGGACCAGCACCACCTGAAACACGGGGTGTACCCCTGCCCTCTGTACGTGTCCTGGCACGCGGGGGCTCTGGGAACGCGGAACCTGGTTACAAAGTTAGACATGCCCACGCTGTTGTCGCCGCATGAATGGGCCGAGAGACGGGTGTTCTTGTCTTCTAGCATACCAGACGCAAACTGATGTCATCTCTGCTTCAATCCCAGTGATGGGCATGATATATATTTAGTGTGAAGTAAATGATAACATGGGAGAATGTGGAAAACCAAAAGACAAAGTGGAAACATATTACACCTTTAAGGTGGAGTGTTCCTGTACACGGCTAGTCTAAGCAAACAAGAAGTACAGATATCAGTCACTAATTGAAGTACATGTGGTTTTCTGTTTAGAACAAAAAATATTCCCCAATTATTTATGGCAGTGACATAACATGCAGATGCATACTTGTGCTCAGCAAGTATTCCAGGTGTACATATGAGAAGTGCACTTTTACCACCAAAGGCAAAACTACATATTATAATCCGTCCCAGACACTTTCTCTTGAAGATGGTGCAGTGTGTTATTTCAAGTACATTAGAGAACCAAAGTGCTTTAATCAGATGTTTATATACATTGTATTTCTATATTTTATGTATTTGTATATAAGGTTTATCGAATGGGTGTTTCAGATTCTTTACAATATTTACAATCTAGATATTTTAAAGTATTCTTTGTACATTGTATATCTTATTTTCAAAAGAATTTACATCTACTATCTGTTGATTTTCAAGACAAAGGTGAAACCGCCATCGTATGCAAGTCTAATATCTTTCTAGTTTGCACACACTGTCAAATTCCATGCGTTCATTTACTATCACTATCAAAGCCAAAGAAATGCATGTTTTAGGACTTCTCTTTACTCGATTTTAGGAAAGCGATCAGCTACAATTTATATACATTCCTTTGCATTTCCATGGCGTTTTTTTTTTTTTTTAAGCAAAGTAGTTTCATTACTTGAAATTATCTTCAATGGGACAAAGATTTACAAAAGTGTGCTTTATACTGTTGCATACAGAGGGCTTTCAAGAAATGTAAGATTACATTCTGTATATACACTTGTCTCAGCTGTGATAATAGTCCGTCCTGTGAAATATAAACCTATTTGATGCATTTTATTCTCGAGTTTTCCTCTATAAAATAAAGGCAAACAACTTGCGTTATGTACTCTGAAAACTGTTATCTGAAATGAACCCTTCTGAATTTTTTTACTGACATCTGAAGACCATTCAATATGGCAAGGATTATTTTTCTTCATATTGGCCATCAGTTTGGCAAAAAAGGAAATGTATAAGGTAACCTTTTTCTTCCAAGGTAACGTTGTGAAAAGCATCAATTTTCAAAATTATCTGGGTAAAAAGGAATATGTAATTCCTACAAAGGACACCTTGACGTTCTTTCATTTTCCAACTAGCAATGAACCACCAAACCAAACTGTCTTTAGATAAGATGTTTATTTCACATTTAGCTGATGTACATTTAATTTTTTTGGAGTTAATTTTTTACCTTTTTGTAGTTTTTACTATCTGATTAATACCACTACCCAACATTTAGTATTGAAAAGACAAGACTACAGACTGCAACTATGACAGTATATACAGCTACAGTAACAACTAATGTTGTATTTACAATGATCCAGTTGCCTTGAAAAAGAGTTTTCAAGAGTTTACATCTTTGACAACAGAACTGGCACACAAAGTTTCTTTCTTCAAGTTTACAANATTGTACATCTAACAGGCTGTCACACCTAACACAATTGTACATCTAACAGGCTGTCACAACTAACACAATTGTATATCTAACAGGCTGTCACACCTAACACATATGTTCAACTAACAGGCTGTCACACCTAACACAATTGTAAATCTAACATGCTGTCACACCTAAAACAATTGAACATCTAACAGACTGTCACACCTAACGCAATTGTACAATTAACAGGCTGTCACAACTAACACAATTGTATATCTAACAGGCTGTCACACCTAAAACAATATTCATCTAACAGGCTGTCTCAACTAACACAATTGTAAATCTAACATGCTGTCACACCTAACACAATTGTACATCTAACAGGCTGTCACAACTAACACAATTGTTAACCTATTCTGTCACATCTAACACAATTGTTTATCTATGCTGTCACATCTAACACAATTGTTTATCTACGCCGTCACACCTAACGTAATAAAGCACATCACAAAATGCCACACATCAAACACAACCCTTGCATTAAAGGACCATCACCACTACCAGTTATACAGGTAACTCGCTTGTTCCTTGTTTTCAGTATATTACCACTGTACAGTGGCATATGTAGCTTATCTGAGCAGTGCCAAAAATACACACTTTAAGGCATGCAAACCAAATTTGTAATCAATTTCATTATATGTTAACAAACCAAAATTCTGTCATAGCTACTGGAAATTTATATAATAATTCCATTTTTTTTACTGTTCATTTTTTTCAAATCTACCACCAAACAATTCCCCTGAAAAGTTCCACCCACTTGTTCTATGTTATGTATTCTGTGGTTCTTCTAGTGAATTTCTTGGCACATGCTAGAACACCTACTGGGTGCAGAGGTGGATACGCCGTCTGCAAAATATTTTATCTTCTCATCAGTCAACGCCTTACATACGAAGTTTGATTTTTAACTCTGAGGGCCTGCTGTCTTTGATTATATGAAATAGTGTAGGTGGAGCTTATACAGGTCGATTCTGGAAGGAAGGTGTAAAATGAAAGAGAGAAAAGAACTTGTGTTCAGACTAAATGATGTGCTCAGTAATAAAAGTGGGTTCTTTTTCTTCCCCCCTCTCAACCTTTTTAAGATGACTTTTAGAAAGCAGGTAAATGATTCAGTTTAAGAGGAATTATGAGTGCAAAGGTCTCCACATGAAAGGGTAGAGCAATGGTGTACGGGTCTACCTGTGGATTAATTTGTTTATTCCAGTTCTTGAGATAAGATCGATGTGAAGTACAAAATGTTTTTAACATTTAGAAATAGGTGGAAAAAAAGAAGAGATTATTTAATGTTACTGGGTGGTTGATCTTTGTAAAAAGCCAAGTCTTTAGCAGGAGCAGTTTGATAGACCACTCTGTTTGGTTATCTGCTGTGCTGCAGTGAGTAAGGGACTGCTTAGAGGGTACAGAGAAAATTAACATTACTTGTGTGAGGGTGGAGAGAGTGACCTTAAAAATATGCCCATGTTTGCTCTGTCTTTCTCTTTCACACACGCACACACATGTACTCTCTCTCTCTCTCTTTCTTTCTTACACACACACACGCATACACACACCGTTTTCTGCATGGCTTCCATTCAGATTCCTATACTAAGTAGCGTACACAGCAATAGTGTCAATTATATCCAGGTATGTTGGCTAAAATGGCGTAACTAGGCTGACTTTTATTCAAACATTTGTTCAGTTGATGAAGTACATGTGTGTGTATTAGAAAGGGTGACGACAACGTATTTGAATTCAGATTTTGTATTTTTGTCCAGTACTGAAATATGCAAAGATTACAGTTTGGAATTCCATAATTCCATTTTTTCACCAATATGTTTCATATAAAATCAGTGGTTTTTAACCAATGTTCAAACTTACTGCTTAATGAGTTGCTCTCTCTTTTGACTTCTCACTGATGTTTTACTCATCATGACGGTTTAGTCAGAAATATTTATACTTCCAAGAATAATCAGTGAAAACCGTTTTCTTTTTTTCTCACTTTCCCCTTGGCAACCTTGCCAGCAAGTGCCTAAGGAAGCTAGTTTTGTATCATATTGACAGTTACACAGGTTTACAGTGGGGAAGAGCGCTGGCAGAGTTCAGGACTAGGAATTCATGCTAATAGATTCTTCACATGGTGTTCTTGCCTAGCTGCGCAATCATTCTTGGCACGGGAAACAAAGACTGGAAATGTGCGAAGTTCCATTATTGGGCTCACAGACGATGAATCAGTCAAAGGGACCGTTTTAGAAATCTGCATTGGAAAAATTCTGAGCAGATTCTACCTGGAATCCTGAACAATTTTTTACTGCTTACCAATTCTCATCATGTCAGGTTCTAAACTTGGAAATTCCCTACAGATTAAGTGTTTAAAACAAACCTTTTTTCACTTAGGTTAGGTTAAGAGTGGGTTTATAGGCATCCCTTGCTATCACTTAGCTTGAATACAATATTTAAACAGAGTGTGAGATTCCTCTAAAATGGAGCAATGTGCATTAAACACAGAACTTCCTCATTTTATAATTGTTTTGACTGACAAAAATATCATCTTTTTTTTCCACAGAAAAAAAAAACAAATATGAAATATAATATTCTTGCTTTCAAGAATAACTTTCCTCTTAAACATTTTAGTAAATTTAATTTACTTGAAAATTGTTACACTTTATTTTATTATTATTATTATTATTATTATTTCTTTTTTTTTTTTTTGCATCTTTATAATTCTAATTTTATTTATTTTAAAAATCTTTCAACTAATATACTCTTTCTTTCATTTAAGGTTCTTCCAGGCAAGGCAGCCCCCAGCAGTCCCCCAGAGACGGGCGTCTACGTCAGCCATCTTCACCTTCACCACGCGGCCTGGGACACCGTCCATGGCATCCTGACAGAGGCCCCAGACACCACCCTCCCCTGCCCCATGCCTGTAGTCTGGCTAAAACCAGTCACACAGCTAGAACTGGACCAGCACCACCTGAAACACGGGGTGTACCCCTGCCCTCTGTACGTGTCCTGGCACGCGGGGGCTCTGGGAATGCGGAACCTGGTTACGACATTAGACATGCCCACGTTGTTGTCGCCACACGAATGGGCCGAGAGACGGGTGTTCTTGTCTTCTAGTATACCAGACGCGAACTGATGTCATCTCTGCTTCAATCCCAGTGATGGGCATGAAATATATTTAGTGTGAAGTAAATGATAACATGGGAGAATGGAAAACCAAAAGACAAAGTGGAAACATATTGCACCTGAAGGTGAAAAGTTGCTGTACATAGCTTGTTTAAGCAAACAAGAAGTACAGATATCAGTCACTAATTGAAGTACATGTGGTTTTCTGTTTGGAACAAAAAATATTCCCCAATTATTTATGGTAGTGACATAACATGCAGATGCATACTTCTGCTCAGCAAGTATTCCAGGTGTACATATGAGAAGTGCACTTTTACCGCCAAAGTTTTAACTACATATTATAATCCATCCCAGACACTTTCTCTTGAAGATGGTGTGGTGTGTGATTTCAAGCATGTTAAAGAACCAAAGTGCTTTAATCAGATGTTTATATACATTGTATTTCTATATTTTATGTATTTGTATATAAGGTTTATCGAATGGGTGTTTCAGATTCTTAACAAATGTGCCTCATAATATTTACAATCTAGATATTTTAAAGTATTCTTTGTACATTGTATATCTTATTTTTAAAAGACGGAGATGAAATCTTCATCGCATGTACATCCAATCCTTTCAAGTTTACAACACACTGTCCAATTTCAAGTGTTAATTTACTATTACTATCAAAGCCAAAAATCACTAAAAAAACATGTTTTAGGACTTTTCTTCACTTGATTTTAGGAAAGTAATCGGTTACAATTTACATACATTCCTTTGCATTTCCACAGAGTAATTTTTTAAGAGTAGTTTTATTACTTGAAATTATCTCCAATGGGACAGTTTAAGATTTACAAAAGTGTGCTTTATGCTGTTACGTACAGAGGGCTTTCAAGCAATGTAAGATTAGATTCTGTATATACACTTGTCTCAGCTGTGATAAACATAATAGTCCGTCCTGTGAAATATAAACTTATTTGATGCATTTTATTCTCGAGTTTTCCTCTATAAATTGCATTTATATACTCCAAAAACATTAGAATCTGAAATGAACCCCTCTGAATTTTTTTACCAACATCTGAAGAGCATTCAATACGACAAGGATTATTTTTCTTCATATTGGCCATCAGTTTGGCCAAAAAAAAAGTACAAGGAAACCTTTTTCTTCCAAGGTTGTGAAGAGCATCAATTTTCAAAATTATCTGGGTAAAAAAGAATTTGTAATTCCTACAAAGGACACCTCGACTTTCTTCCCTTTTCAACTAGCAATGAACCACCAAACCAAACTGTCTTTAGATAAGATGTTTATTTCACATTTAGCTGATGTACATTTAATTTTTTTGGAGTTAATTTTTTAGCTTTTTGTAGTTTTTACTATCTGATTAATACCACTACCCAACATTTAGTATTGAAAAGACAAGACTACAGACTGCAACTATGACAGTATATACAGCTACAGTAACAACTAATGTTGTATTTACAATGATCCAGTTGCCTTGAAAAGAGTTTTCAAGAGTTTACATCTTTGACAACAGAACTGGCACACAAAGTTTCTTTCTTCAAGTTTACAGAAAATACCGATCATCACATTGAAGTGTTTTTTTATACGTGACCAAAAATAATAATAATATACACTATACAAGCACTGCAGTTGCTCCACATTTGAATGCCAACAAAATATTTCCAGGGCATTTCTGCAAACAGGAAAGTTGTCATTCTTTCATGTACATCTCATTTCTACTTAAAATTTCTCCCAAGGAACAATTCCCAGTTCCAGTATTTGAAATCCTAGATGGTTACAATGAAACACTTTGCCCTTAAAAACTTTGTACACCAGACTTGAAAATCAATAAACAAAGAAAAATCAACTAAAGACGTACATGATGCTTTCTCATATCACCCATTTGTTATAGAAAAATAAGTTAGATTTGTTAAAATAGTGCTTCGTCTTCTACCAAATATCTAATATTAGACAAAACTTTAAATTATGACCCTCATTATCAATAATATCATTTAAAAGTGATTATCCAAGCTTTTAAAATGAACAGAAAAAAAATCAGCAGCCAGGCTGAAAATAAAGTTGGGGGGAAAAATACAAATTGAAATAGAACAATTTCATCTACAGTTAAAGGTTTTCCATTAACAGAGGACAAGGACACAAAACATTACAATTGGGACATACATGGGACAAACCTACACATTACAATGTCAACACTTATCTAAAACTCTGCCTCTTAATGCTTTCAAAACTACCATCAGCATTTGCTGTTGCAGTAAACAAAACACAAGAAACTTGTCTGAAAATAATCTGCTATGACAAAAATTTACAAATCCTTATCACTTGTTGTTGTCCTAAAGGAAGCAGGGTACAAGTGATCCAAAAAGAAACCCACCATGAAAATCAAATTTAATGGGCTGTGTTTCTTTTAGTATAAAACTGAATAGTTAAGCAAGAAATCTACAACAGGCTCAACTTTTCAAGCTATTTCAAATATAAAAGAAAAAGATTGGCAAATGCTGATTGACAAACTTGTAACCTTTTAAAAGCAGCATTTTTCATAATTATATGCTGCCATATGTTCCAAGTATATAAGACAGCACTGTTCTCAAAGACAATGATATTCTACAAAAGAAAACGTTATAAAGACAATGCATTTATCTCTAAATATCTGCATATTCTATACTAATTATCTCAATCACAATAGTCTAGAGTACAATTATAGAGAGTATGAACACTCAAGAGTTCTTTTTTTGTTTTACAAGTAACTATACATAGATATATACTTATATACAAACGGTTTAAAGAAATGCTTGGTTAGCTAGCATTGATCAAAAACTAGTCTTTAATACAAGCACAAAAGTGCCAAACGTTTTTTCTTCTCATTACTGATTTAATGTATGGATTACAATCATGTACAATTTCTAAAATCTAAGTGAAAGAGCTCACTCAATTGTAAATATCCAAATCTTTGTATGCAGTATTTCAATGATACTTCAAACATATGTTCTCCTCACATTACAAGATACTCAAAAGTTCATCAATGTATATGATAGTATGTTTCCACATATATGTACAACAGAGGCAATGGAAAACCTTGCCTTCTCTTTAAAACAACAGAATGCTTGCTGCTCCAAAAACTTTACAACATTTCCTCCTTTTTTTTTCCTTGCTTCATTCAGCTACCACCTTTCAGGCCATGTGTGACTGACAATAATTAGGTCTAAGTGACTAATAATAATAAAAATAACAATATTTATAATAGTGAGCTACAGGTCTAAAGTGACTGCTAACATTACAATGACTCTACGACTACAGTACCTAAGAACACTCCTGTTATAACTGGTTGCTATCTGGGGTCGGGGGTGGGGTCAGGGGGGTGATGATCATCTGGTCAGATCTCTCGGGACTAGTGAGAACATTGATAATTGTACCATTGACCGTTTTACGGACCAACTGAGGTGGTTGTTTGGAATAACTTAAATGACCACAATGTTGTGGCTGCTGATGATGTTGTTGTTGACGTACTGGAGTTGTTGTTGTAACAGCTACTGGGGTCTTGTAATAAGCTGGAGCCTGGGCATCAGTGGCATACATGGTACGGTGGATAGGAGGTTCCATATGTAGAATACTGCCCTAGAAAGAATGGCATCCCTAAAGTTTAAGTAACCGGAGGCGGAAGCATGCACAGCAAGCATATGGCAATGGCAGCAAGAACACTGGCAACAAATGTTACATACAGCAAGCAGCTGAGGTAGTTTACGGCAAAGCAGCAACTGATTAAAGCAACAAGCAAATATTAACAAGCAAAATGTCTAAATTGGAAATGCAATTAACATTCTAAAGCATCCATCAATTTTTTTATTAAGAAGATAAACATAAGTATATTTCAAAGTACAGTTAGTCAAGGAGTTAGTGTAACATTTCTGTTGAAGTAATAAATCTATTCCTCAAGCTTCATATGCCCAAAATGATTTTTTGGTGTTAAATAGTTTACAAAATGGGATTTTACATCAACTACTACTAGCCAAACACTGCCATTTATCCTAACAAATATAGTTATATAATTGCACAATGTACCATAAAAACCAGCTGCCCCTAAATTTTCTCCCTGATACACAGTGTGAAAAGGGGATAACTACCTGGCAACAGTAAGTAAACAACCAGTAAAAGTACTGAAAACAAATCACATGTTGGCATATCTTCAGTCTGAAGCACCATCTTTCTTCCACATACATGCAATCATGCAAATCAGAGCTGGTTCCTATACAACTAGCAGGTGCCCCCCCCCCCCCCCTTTCCTTCCTTTACCTTTTCTTTATCAGCATAGTCATACATGTCATGCATCTCCAGCAACATCCTATTCCCTGCCCTTTACCACAAGGTATACTAATCAAGGTACTAAATATATAACATGTACTATGTTACGGTACACGGTCCTTTGAACAAAGGAAGATTAATGTACAGATTCCTGCAGTCCACTTCCATGTTCACCATCTTGCACGGCTGATCAAAGCACACCTTATGAACACTCTTTAGATCCCCCTCCACCCCAATCCTTCCTGCTTGAACTGATCAGTTATCTTTGAACATGCAATGCCACGATGTACCCATGCAATCAGTCTGTACATGCTCTGGTGATACATTACCATACAGTCACTGCAAAAATACTGTATAAGGTACTAGCTGAAGCTGTAGTACAAGTAAGCAGGTATCACTGGGTGGTATGAAGGAACAAAAAACTTTCCCAGAAAGTTCTATCAGCAGACACCAGGCAGGGCAGTCTTTCTCCCTATGATAACTTGATCTGGACAGAGATTACAGCTGTCTGATTTTTTCCTGTTGCACAAAATGGGCAAAGAAAGGTGGGCTCTGATTATTCTTGAGGGAGAAGAACTTGCTTTGGTCAAATGGACCAGCTGAAGGATTTGCCAGTACAAAACTCACATGCACTGGCTAGTTGCCTTGGGCTTCACCTGCACCTTGGTTCTGACTGTGTAACACATTAATATCCAAAATTGCAGGGCACTTACAGTATTCAAAACAGGGGAACATCTTTAGAGAGGAAAAAGACAATAAAACAAATGACACCTGCTTTTTGAATTTGGTGCCATACCATTATGCTATTCTGCAGTATAAACAGGTTGTGGAGAAATCAAAGCATTTCTTTCACCTGAATATGCTGCTGTAATAGATAACAACAACCTGTACAGTACATCACACATACTGGGCCAGGATAGATCACCCACTTCACATTTCTCTTGCTGGAAGAGTTTGGGAGATCTGCCACCAGATATGCTTTGATTTGATGTTTCATGGGAAATCAACCTTGATATGTCAATAAGATAATGTGGTACCCCATGTGTTTAGAGCCTTTAATGCAACAGTAAGTGTTTGCATAGACATCATTCTACTTATATTGGCAAGAAGTCCTCTCCTCCCACATTTATGAGATTTGCTGAATTTGTTGTAATACCAGCAACCTCTAACTGAACTTTACTTATGCTATGTATCAATATGCAATGCATATCCACAAAATGAATACTCTCTTCAAGGACAAAAACATTTTTCCTACTAAATCCTTCACTTAGATGTACAAAACAGGTAAATTAAGCCCCTGTTTTCAGGATCCTTGCCTCATCTATCATTTCTCTCTCAGTAACTGCCCCAGGCCCCAGTTTTTTCCTCTCTTTTTCTAATACAAATGTTTTGGCTACCTTCAAGAACACCTATCTCGTGTGCCCCTTTTTTTTTTTCTTTTTCCCAAGAGATTCATTATCTATGCCAGAAAGATAACACTACCTGGAGTTTTTAAAACAATAAATCAGTCTTTTTGCCAAAGGGAAAGGACAACCACCTCTGCAACACAATTTTCCCCCAAAGATGCATGAACTCCATACCAAATAAGGTGTAAGTAAAAAAAGAATACACCTGGAGCCGAGCTATTAGCACAACACTCACAGGCATGGATGGGTTCAGTGACATTTCAAAGATGGGCAGAAAAAAAAGAGCCAATTCTCATACATCAGGGAGGAACAGCTATGTGGGGGTCGTAAGCAATTACCAAAGATGTTAAGTAAGAAACAAATGCTATCTCCTCTCCTCTCTGATCATATCAGAGGAATTCAGGCACTTGCACTGCCTGTCTGCTCCAGAGATCACCACAAGATAGGGCAGATAGTTAATAGCCAGGTTATTTCTGTAACTGTTCCAAGCAAATGAAGACATCCCACAGATTTATAGCCAGTGATTTAGTGGTTTTTCCTCTGAGTCTGTGATGATATAATGACACACCTTGTTGTGGTAGACCCAACAGGTATTCTCCATCCTGCAGTGGGGAGCAGTGTACACAGCACTGCCCTGTTCAGGTGTGTTAACACTACACATCACTGCCCTCAGCCCCAGCAGGAAACACTCAGCAAGACAAACTTCCTAGAATCTGGGCTTTTAATATAACTTAACTGCAACCTAAAGGTTACACATGCTTTTGTCTAGATAAGAATCAAATTCTACTATTTTTTCACTTCCTTATTTCTTTTCCTCTTTAATACTAATAATTTTTCCTTTGTATCAATAAACTATTGCAATTGGACTCTTATGTGAAGCAATAAATCATCAGATTAGAACTAGTCCGTGGGCCAAATACCGAAACCCTCCCCCCCCTTAGTGATTTTCGTTCACTGTGTTTTTCTGATAGCTTAGGTCCTTAGCTTTTATTTTCTGCTTGTTTGCCATTAAACTGGTGGTGGGTGTGTGTGCTACAGCCGTTGCCATGGTAACACACGGGTTAAAAATTGACATTTCTGAGCCCAACAAAATCTAAAATATTTCAAATACATAAACTAAATAGAATTCAAAATCGTTCTAGACATGTAGTCTAAGATGTGCACTATACCTAACGATGAACAAAATTTTCCAAGATGGCGGCAAATCCAAGATGGCGGCCAATTTTTGCTGTTTTTTAAGAAATTTTGATAATTTTTAATTTTTTAATTCTTATTTAAGTATTAAAGAATTGCAATATCTGGGATATTTTGATGCACCAGTGTAGCATGGAATCTCTACTTTCTGTCTGCAGTGTTTGTTCAAGGTGCAATCTTTTTATTGAGATGAAAAATCCTGAAATCCAACATGGCTGCCACAAAACAAGTCTTTTA
>NW_019774958.1:1049200-1081068 GCF_001039355.2 Lingula anatina | reverse complement strand
ACCACCCTGAGCTTCAGAGCTAACTTGACACTAACCTTTTCACTGTAGCCTATCTCCATCGTGTCAAGTAACCTCTGACCAGATTCGAGTGCCCCCGCCGCCCGCCAATCAAATTTAAAGCCCGCACTCAATGACTCATTGAACGATCTAGCCAATGAACGCGAACGAGTCAAAGCGCGCTTTGTTCAAATCCGGACCAATCAAAGATAAGGCTGAATATCAGGGACTTGCCGTAACCTGTGGGCAGCACGCAAAATACATCATCCCTCAGTAGATAATGATGCAGGGCATCATACTGCTCTGGTTTCAATTCCGATATACTCCATGCTTTCTTTGTGTACGGTTATGCACTCGGAACTACTCGGATGTCTCCGCACTCGACAATAACTATGTTGTTAGTATGGAGCTTGCGGAATCAGCCGAGGATTGCCGATTGACGATCAACCAATCAGCGTTTTCACCAAACTTTGGTGAAAAATTTTGAAACATGGATTCGATTGGCTTATATAAAATAGGTCAAACTATTTTCGTCAGAGGTTACTTGACACGATGGAGATAGGCTACAGTGAAAAGGTTAGTGTCAAGTTAGCTCTGAAGCTCAGGGTGACCAGAACAGACTCTGAACCTCACTGATGAGAATTGAGAATTTGGTAGGTAATCTGTCCATTTTAAAGTCATAAATTACAAGTTCCCCCATCTTATCTCAGTGATTTAACTTCAAGTAAAGCAAATCAGAAAATGAAGTTGTTTTAGAAAAAGTTCAGGTAAACTTCTGGAAGAATAGTACTAGACTTGACCTGCCCTGCTCTATAGGACATTTAAGTCCTATCAAACTAAGTGAAAAATGACAACTGGACTGTAGCTAAAAGCAGTATATATTCCATCCACCTCACAGTGCTAGCACTGAAGCAGCTGTTGTCTGACCTGGTAACTTAGGTCAGGCAGTAAGTACTGCAGGTATGCTTCATTTACAACACCTACTTCAAAACTATACCAGGCATGTGCTATATTAGACACAGAGCTGGCAATCCAGCGAATTGCAGTTAGTTCTGGAAATACTTTATCTCATCTGAAGAAGACAAGATTACTTTGTCGGGTGTGCTTCATTTCTTTGGCTATTACTTATTGTTTCAGTGAAGATCTGAAAAATTTACATTCCGTAAAGCCACTAATTGTCTAAAACTAACTCAATTTGGAAAGATGAACTCCAGTGCCCAGAAAAAAAAAACTCAGTCAGAGACCTAGCTGTAGCCCCTGGAGCATGCAAGGCAATTACCTCTCACAACCCTGCCTGAACTCTGTAGCTCTGTTATGTCTGGCTGGAATTACATCTTTAACATACTGAACAGGACAGCACAAGTCCTAATATGGAAGTTTAAATTTAAATGACCACGTGTGGTTCTTTTATTTTGCATTGTCTGTCATGAAAAAAACTTTTAAATTAAGTAACCATCTTTCAGATTTGTTGCCACATTTACTCTATTTCATCTGTCAAATCTTTGCCAGTAGGTAAGGATTAGAATTTCTTTATTAGTCTGTGATGGGAATTCCCAGCCTTTGCTCATTACCACTAACATCATAATACATCAAGAATCCATAATAAAATCCTCACCATGGGCCAGCATAACAAGACACCAGGGGCTGTTGATGGACAGCTAACATGTTTGTATTTCATGAGACCTACACACCTGACTACCTATAACATAATTAAAGATCACCCATCCACAATGCAGGCCACTATGCCAGGAAACTGGGCCACACTGGAGCATTGCCAGATGTTGGCACCTGACTGCTTCCTAAAATAGCTCTACTTCTCCAGCTGGTGTACTATTCCAGGCAGGGGTTTCCCCCGTTTTCCTGAGCCATAAATGGCACAGTGTAATCCAATGCTGTTGATGAGGTCACCAACTGGCAAACTCCACTGAGAACAAGGCTCCAGTGATCTGTGCCTTCAAAGGGAATACCTTGAAAATTTTGAGGACTGTCCTAGTTGTTTAAAGAAAAATCAAGGACTTTCAACCCGAAACTCGGCTAACCATTGACATTAATTACATATCTCCTTTAGTTATTGCGATCAAGCTTTGGTGAAGAGGTTTTACTGATGAATTTCACACCATGAGGTCTCTAAGTAAACGGCCTTTTTCTAATCGCATTATTATTATTTTCAGAATACTGCAAATAACATTCCCAACATGTTTTTCTTGCCATTTTCAGAACCCATTATTCACCCCTAGCTGGCACAAATTTTAAGCTGCAATATGATTCTGTAACTGCGCAGCACCTTATGTAATTACAGCACTGTTTACCCTACCAAACATTAGTCATGACACAGAAATGCAGGTGAGCTATTCTCTTCTGTATACCACTTGGCAGAATTGGGCTGTTACACTGGCAAGGTGCATGGAGTTGCCCTTTGCCTGTTTTTCACCTGTCTGGAGTTTATCATATCTTGATCTTCAAGTTTGGGGTTGGTTTGTGTAAACTGTTTACAGACAGAGCTGCTTGAAATCTGATTTTTCACAGTATTGTAAATAAGCACAGAGCATTAGGGGCTGATCTTTTACCTTTAACACATTGCATTTTTTTTCTCCTTTTTTGTCTTTAGTCTATTTATAGAATTTACTTTGATTCACGGTGAATTCTAACAACCTACCCCTACATACATCATTTGCAAATACTAACTTCCTTGTAAGCTACATGTACACCCTGTCTTCCTATCTTAATCTTTTCACAAAGGAACTCCACTTCTACCGAATCCTTAACACCATCACCTACTTCCCTTTTCACTACCTGTCAGTGCCATTAAGCAGGTATGCTCTTTCTCCTGTCACAGTATGAAGTACCATGGAGCTAGTTGAGCATTAAGCTACCCCAGTCCCCTATATACCCTAGTCTAGATATACTAGGTGTCCCCCAGGTTAAAGAAGCGCACACACTGCAGAGATGCCCCACTTACCACAGGTGGCTGGTAATACTGGAGATGACCAGGCTGGTACAGCTGGGGCTGGTGGGTCATCAGATACTGCTGCAAGGAGAATATGACAATGTGTTATTTACTGAATATTAATATTACACAATATTATTGAAATATAACTCTGTAACAAACCTTATCAGCCTGCTGACCCTATGGACCCTACAGTACAAGGATCAATTGACCCAAAGCAGAAATGATGGCCAGTAATTCAAATTCAATAATTTAAATTATTAAAAATTTTACAGGTGGGCTTTTAATGCCCTTTGACAAGTACAACATTAACATCAGTGCCTGATGTTAACAGTACCCCAATTTGAAACATTGCCATAATTTAATATCAAAATGCACATCAGTCATGAAACACCTGTGTTTAAATTAAAGCACACATTTTCCCCCTCTTTTCCATACCGAAAAAATCCCAAACCTCACACTACCCAAATATTACAAAATACCTCAGCTTAGAAATTCACTTTTATACACTTTCACTTATACACACTTGCTCCTCTTTACAACCCATATTATAACATCTTCCCCCCTCCCTCTCCAAAGCCCTGTTTGCCAACTAATTGGGGCATGTAATGTTTACTGCCATATTACCTCTTACAAGTCTGCAAATGCTTCAGAACTGACAACCTTCATTACAGGTGAATGTAAAGTGGCATTTTAATTGCATCTTCCCAACACCAATGTGAATGGTGATCAAAAATGTTGGTAGTTCTGATAAATAATTTACTGAAATAATGAATCTTGTTTTCACTGGCTAACACTTTTTTCCCTAAACATTCTATATGTGTATAAGAGAGAAAGAAGGCAGCAGAGGTGTCTGTTTGGGGGGGATAGTTTATATCACATTGGCACTGTGCCTTAGTGTCTGCAGTGTTTTATTTGTAGAAGCACCTAAAAAAGTTTCAATTTCATGTTTTCCAAGAGACCAGAGTGGTACGGCTGCCTGACCTTCCCAGGCTAAGTATCTTTATCTCCCCACATCCCAACTCTCCACATCAAGGCAGCCAGGAAATTAAGCCATCATGTATCAACTGGGAACTCCAAGGAACACAGATGGTTAATTTATCTCCCAATAGAACATCCTTTCTTATTGATGTTGCCAAACTCCTCAGGTACATCTCTCTGAACCTCATATAGATCACAGCACACATCAGCCCAGTATGTACTACCTGTCTAGCTGTGGGTTTGAATCACCTCATAGCATTGCTCCAGTCAATTATATAGAAGACTGGGTACCTTGGAGGTTTTGGTAAACAGACATGTGGTCTAAATTTGAGAGCTCAGTGAAGAGATAAATGAAAAGCTGTTGCACTTGTGCATATTCCAGGAAGAGAAGGGGACTAGGATTTTTCAACATTTCCCAATANTGTTGTTGACGTACTGGAGTTGTTGTTGTGACAGCTACTGGGGTCTTGTAATAAGCTGGAGCCTGGGCATCAGTGGCATACATGGTACGGTGGATAGGAGGTTCCATATGTAGAATACTGCCCTAGAAAGAATGGCATCCCTAAAGTTTAAGTAACCGGAGGCGGAAGCATGCACAGCAAGCATATGGCAATGGCAGCAAGAACACTGGCAACAAATGTTACATACAGCAAGCAGCTGAGGTAGTTTACGGCAAAGCAGCAACTGATTAAAGCAACAAGCAAATATTAACAAGCAAAATGTCTAAATTGGAAATGCAATTAACATTCTAAAGCATCCATCAATTTCTTTATTAAGAAGATAAACATAAGTATATTTCAAAGTACAGTTAGTCAAGGAGTTAGTGTAACATTTCTGTTGAAGTAATAAATCTATTCCTCAAGCTTCATATCCCCAAAATGATTTTTTGGTGTTAAATAGTTTACAAAATAGGATTTTACATCAACTACTACTAGCCAAACACTGCCATTTATCCTAACAAATATAGTTATATAATTGCACAATGTACCATAAAAACCAGCTGCCCCTAAATTTTCTCCCTGATACACAGTGTGAAAAGGGGATAACTACCTGGCAACAGTAAGTAAACAATCAGTAAAAGTACTGAAAACAAATCACATGTTGGCATATCTTCAGTCTGAAGCACCATCTTTCTTCCACATACATGCAATCATGCAAATCAGAGCTGGCTCTGATACAACTTGCAGGTGCCCCCCCCCCCCCTTCCTTCCTTTCCCTTTTCTTTATCAGCATAGTCATACATGTCATGCATCTCCAGCAACATCCTATTCCCTGCCCTTTACCACAAGGTACACTAATCAAGGTACTAAATATATAACATGTACTATGTTACGGTACACGGTCCTTTGAACAAAGGAAGATTAATGTACAGATTCCTGCAGTCCACTTCCATGTTCACCATCTTGCACGGCTGATCAAAGCACACCTTATGAACACTCTTTAGATCCCCCTCCACCCCAATCCTTCCTGCTTGAACTGATCAGTTATCTTTGGACATGCAATGCCACGATGTACCCATGCAATCAGTCTGTACATGCTCTGGTGATACATTACCATACAGTCACTGCAAAAATACTATATAAGGTACTAGCTGAAGCTGTAGTACAAGTAAGCAGGTATCACTGGGTGGTATGAAGGAACAAAAAACTTTCCCAGAAAGTTCTATCAGCAGACACCAGGCAGGGCAGTCTTTCTCCCTATGATTACTTGATCTGGACAGAGATTACAGCTGTCTGATTTTTTCCTGTTGCACAAAATGGGCAAAGAAAGGTGGGCTCTGATTATTCTTGAGGGAGAAGAACTTGCTTTGGTCAAATGGACCAGCTGAAGGATTTGCCAGTACAAAACTCACATGCACTGGCTAGTTGCCTTGGGCTTCACCTGCACCTTGGTTCTGACTGTGTAACACATTAATATCCAAAATTGCAGGGCACTTACAGTATTCAAAACAGGGGAACATCTTTAGAGAGGAAAAAGACAATAAAACAAATGACACCTGCTTTTTGAATTTGGTGCCATACCATTATGCTATTCTGCAGTATAAACAGGTTGTGGAGAAATCAAAGCATTTCTTTCACCTGAATATGCTGCTGTAATAGATAACAACAACCTGTACAGTACATCAGACATACTGGGCCAGGATAGATCACCCACTTCACATTTCTCTTGCTGGAAGAGTTTGGGAGATCTGCCACCAGATATGCTTTGATTTGATGTTTCATGGGAAATCAACCTTGATATGTCAATAAGATAATGTGGGTACCCCATGTGTTTAGAGCCTTTAATGCAACAGTAAGTGTTTGCATAGGCATCATTCTACTTATATTGGCAAGAAGTCCTCTCCTCCCACATTTATGAGATTTGATGAATTTGTCCTAATACCAGCAACCTCTAACTGAACTTTACTTATGCTATGTATTAATATGCAATGCATATCCACAAAATGAATACTCTCTTCAAGGACAAAAACATTTTTCCTCCTAAATCCTTCACTAAGATGTACAAAACAGGTAAATTAAGCCCCTGTTTTCAGGATCCTTGCCTCATCTATCATTTCTCTCTCAGTAACTGCCCCAGGACCCAGTTTTTTCCTCTCTTTTTCTAATACAAATGTTTTGGCTACCTTCAAGAACACCTATCTCGTGTGCCCCTTTTTTTTTCTTTTTCCCAAGAGATTCATTATCTATGCCAGAAAGATAACACTACCTGGTGTTTTTAAAACAATTAATCAGTCTTTTTGCCAAAGGGAAAGGACAACCACCTCTGCAACACAATTTTCCTCCACATGAACTCCATACCATATAAGGTAAATGTAAAAAAAGAACACACCTGGAGCTGAGCTATTAGCACAACACTCATAGGCATGGATGGGTTCAGTGACATTTCAAAGATGGGCAGAAAAAAAAGAGCCAATTCTCATACATCAGGGAGGAACAGCTATGTGGGGGTCGTAAGCAATTACCCAAGATGTTAAGTAAGAAACAAATGCTATCTCCTCTCCTCTCTGATCATATCAGAGGAATTCAGGCACTTGCACTGCCTGTCTGCTCCAGAGATCACCACAAGATAGGGCAGATAGTTAATAGCCAGGTTATTTCTGTAACTGTTCCAAGCAAATGAAGACATCCCACAGATTTATAGCCAGTGATTTAGTGGTTTTTCCTCTGAGTGTGTGATGATATAATGACACACCTTGTTGTGGTAGACCCAACAGGTATTCTCCATCCTGCAGTGGGGAGCAGTGTACACAGCACTGCCCTGTTCAGGTGTGTTAACACTACACATCACTGCCCTCAGCCCCAGCAGGAAACACTCAGCAAGACAAACTTCCTAGAATCTGGGCTTTTAATATAACTTAACTGCAACCTAAAGGTTACACATGCTTTTGTCTAGATAAGAATCAAATTCTACTATTTTTTCACTTCCTTCTTTCTTTTCCTCTTAAATACTAATAATTTTTCCTTTGTATCAATAAACTATTGCAATTGGACTCTTATGTGAAGCAATAAATCATCAGATTAGAACCATTCAACATTCTAGTGTTTCTAATTGGAAACTCACAGCAAGACTAGTTTTTCTGCAGGCCATCATCATTAAAATAATCATTTCCGATAGCACTTATGTTCCATTTTCATTGACTGCCCAAAATGTCCTAACACCTGGCATGAAAACAGACAACCCTAATGTCAGTGATTCTATAATCTCTGCTATCTGGCACAGCAAGATATGCAAGCGATATTGCCCCCAATTTCCATGAAATCAAGGCTTTTACTGCATGTACCAAATAAATGATATCAGTGCATATTATACAACCACTGTACCCTTCCAGTAAATCAAAAGTTTGTCACTTTTAACCCCAGAAACTGCTGTGATATCATTAAGCTGCACAATTTTTCAAGGAAATTTGATTTCTTTTAGACAATTTGAAATGTCACAAATCTTCACTAAATTCAGTACCCATTAGAAGAGTTGTGTACCATGCCAAAGTACAGAAAGCAGCCAGCTGTTGTGAATACAGAGTTATAACCAAGCCACAGAAGATGATGCCAACACAGCAAATAGGAAAACCAATCAGCATTAGCTAGAGTCTTTCTCGATAGCACTTCAATTTCAAATACCATATCTCATTAATTATTACTCTTATTTTATGGGGTTATTGTATTAAAGTAAGAAATATAAATACAACATACATATTGATACTATAATAATTGTTATCATGAGGTATATAAAATTGAACTTACAAATCACCACCATAAAATATATAGCAAATAGGGAGATTTTCACAATATACACTCAGATTGGGATCCTGGATACATACAAATACATCAGTGTTTATACAATCCCAGATTCGTAGACACTTTTCACAATTCCTCAAACTGCAAGTATAATCCCCAAGTGTAAGAAGTCTCAGAACCCGTACAGTACCTCAGCAGGGGCAGCTTCCATCATGGCGGCCTCGGTGACATCAGCTGGCTGGTACTGTGGTGGCTGGGCGTACATCAGCTCTCCTGGGGCCTGCAGACCCTGGAGTTGCTGAAGCTGTGCTGTAGGGTACAGACCATAGGGGCTAGCTGTGCCAGGACTGGCCTGGAGGGGGGAGAGAAAGAGACTGTGTGAGTTCTTTTATTACATGCCTTATTAAAGACAACTGTGTAACTCACTTCAGTGATGTGTTATAAGAATCATCTTAATGCTTTTACATTTTGCCTCTTTATTTTTGTTCAGATGAAAGCTATCATCAGTAAGTTAGTTCAGCAGGTGACAAAGAGCCAAGTGCTGTCAGAATTTCACTTATAAAACTGATTTCTTTTTTCTTTTTTTTTTATTTACAGCACTTAAAATGTTTAGATCTGTCTTAACTTATTATTAACAACAGAGTGATGCCTGTAAACAATGCGAGCCTAGCTGTCCTCTGTAAAATACACGTAAACATGCTGGCTACCCTCAGCAGAATGAAAAGTTTGGCAACAAATTGGGTGCAAACTTTGGTGGCAAGAAGTTTGAAAAAAGTTTTCATATCCTTTCAAATCTAAAACAAGCCTCATGAAATTGTATGGTAAAATCCCTTCTTGCTAACTTGAAACAAATTTGCAGCAAAACAGATTGCAAGAAGCCTAAGATTTTGCTAAGGGCACTCCTTCATTTTGTCAACTTACTTGTGGTGCCCATCTCCAGGGTGCCGCGGCTGTGGTCCACTGGTGTTGTGCACTCTGAAATGAGGACAAAGAAACCATTATGAAGAGACACCAGCCCATTGCAGCAGGTGTGTGTAGCTGAGACTGAGGTAGTAGAGCAATGTCACTTCCAGATCAGTGCCTTTTATGGATGTGATTGCAAGAGAAGAGACAGCAAGTGCACAGCTTGGCTTCTCTACTGCCAAGATTGGAATTCCAGTCTTTTCTGTTGAAAGAAGTTGAACATGCACTCAGGCATATTCAAGGCAAAATTTTTCTTCTGTTTATATAGTTTATATATAAAGTTTTTGTTTCAAGCATTTAAACTGATGTTCACATTTCCTATTTCTGGTATATACTGAAATGATTTCATATCATTCAGGAAGCAACACTTGCTGATATTTCCTTTAAAAATGTTAATTTTCATTTTAATTTTCATTCATCATTTTAAACCCAAATTGTTCTATTTTAAAACATCAAATCATGTCTCTTAATTTTGTGTGCACTAAACTTCTCTTCTTCACAACCTACTTGTCCTAGGAAAAAAATACATGACTGCTGTTGCAACAAGGAAATTAAGAAGAAACATCTTAAAAGCAAGCATGAATCATCCAAACAATGTGTGCTATATATAATGACTGCTGTTGCCAAGATACTAAGGGGTCATCTAATGTTACAGTAATTATAAATAACAACATCAATAACGGTCAAAACAGTACCAGCTTTCATATGAACTTGTTCAATGTTTAATTTTGTGAATGCCTCCTCAAGAACAAAACCAATTCAAGTATGGAATCCTTTTAGTACAAAACAGTTAGGTAGGTATTGAACAAAACTGAAAAAGCCTGTCATAATAATAATAATAAATATCATGCACTTTTTTATATTAAAAGAACCCCACAATCTTGGTAATGATGACAATAATAATAATAATGACGAATAAAATAATGAAACAAATCAGCATTCAAAACTTTGAACTTGTGAATTAACCAACACCGCAAAATAAAGAACACATGCACAGGGCTTCATCCTGACGAACCACATCAGCTCATCCAGAACAGTAAGATAACCAACGTGTCTAAACTAACAACTCTGCACAGACAAATACTGTATTACCCCTTACCACATCCCATATCATTCAAGGCCCTAGAGATACATGTAGCAGCTCATAGCTCTGAAATGGTGGATATTTTGGTTTATATGAGGGGACATATTATTTTATTGAAGGAATTCTCTGGGCTAAACAAATTTAAGTTTAAATTTAAGGGAAGACAACTGAACCTTACACATACAATTATTTTAATTTCAACTGACATTAAAATTGATATCTATTGTCTATAGGAAATATTTTATATCATTCAAGCAAATTTAATTTATGAAAAGAAGAAATCTTGTCTTTACCTATATATATATATATAACCTACCACTAAATAAATCATTAAACACCCCCAAAAAAGCTGTTAACTAGTAATATGAACACCATTTCAAGATCATTTCAGATTATGATTAAGCCCACGTGCCCTTATGTTCTGTAGCAAAAACTTCATCTGGATGAGATATTTTCAGCAATTTATACCAGAACAGACTCTGAACCTCACTGATGAGAATTGAGAATTCGGTAGGTAATCTGTCCATTTTAAAGTCATAAATTACAAGTTCCCCCATCTTATCTCAGTGATTTAACTTCAAGTAAAGCAAATCAGAAAATGAAGTTGTTTTAGAAAAAGTTCAGGTAAACTTCTTGAAGAATAGTACTAGACTTGACCTGCCCTGCTCTATAGGACATTTAAGTCCTATCAAACTAAGTGAAAAATGACAACTGGACTGTAGCTAAAAGCAGTATATATTCCATCCACCTCACAGTGCTAGCACTGAAGCAGCTGTTGTCTGACCTGGTAACTTAGGTCAGGCAGTAAGTACTGCAGGTATGCTTCATTTACAACACCTACTTCAAAACTCTACCAGGCATGTGCTATATTAGACACAGAGTTGGCAATCCATTGGATTGCAGTTAGTTCTGGAAATACTTCATCTCATTTGAAGAACTACAGAAGACAAGATTGTGCTGTGCTTTATTTCTCTGGCTATTACTTATTGTTTCAGTGAAGATCTGAAAAATTTACATTCCGTAAAGCCACTTAAAGCCACTAATTGTCTAAAACTAACTCAATTTGGAAAGATGAACTCCGGTGCCCAGAAAAAAAACTCCTAGAGACCTAGCTGTAGCCCCTGGAGCATGCAAGGCAATTACCTCTCACAACCCTGCCTGAACTCTGTAGCTCTGTTATGTCTGGCTGGAATTACATCTTTAACATACTGAACAGGACAGCACAAGTCCTAATATGGAAGTTTAAATTTAAATGACCACATGTGGTTCTTTTATTTTGCATTGTCTGTCATGAAAAAAACTTTTAAATTAAATAACCATCTTTCAGATTTGTTGCCACATTTACTCTATTTCATCTGTCAAATCTTTGCCAGTAGGTAAGGATTAGAATTTCTTTATTAGTCTGTGATGGGAATTCCCAGCCTTTGCTCATTACCACTAACATCATAATACATCAAGAATCCATAATAAAATCCTCACCAGGGGCCAGCATAACAAGACATCAGGGGTCGTTGATGGACAGCTAACATGTTTGTACTTCAAGAGACCTACACACCTGACTACCTATAACATAATTAAAGATCACCCATCCACAATGCAGGCCACTATGCCAGGAAACTGGGCCACACTGGAGCATTGCCAGATGTTGGCACCTGACTGCTTCCTAAAATAGCTCTACTTCTCCAGCTGGTGTACTATTCCAGGCAGGGGTTTCCCCGGTTTTCCTGAGCCATAAATGGCACAGTGTAATCCAATGCTGTTGATGAGGTCACCAACTGGCAAACTCCACTGAGAACAAGGCTCCAGTGATCTGTGCCTTCAAAGGGAATACCTTGAAAATTTTGAGGACTGCCCTACTTGTTTAAAGAAAAATGTAGGATTTTCAACCCGATACTCAGCTAACCACTGACATCAATTACATATCTCCTGAAGTTATTGCGATCAAGCTTTGATGAAGAGGTTTTACTGATGAATTTCACACCATGAGGTCTCCAAGTAAACGACCTTTTTCTAATTGCATTATTATTATTTTCAGAATACTGCAAATAACATTCCAAACATGTTTTTCTTGCCATTTTCAGAACCCATTATTCACCCCTAGCTGGCACAAATTTTAAGCTGCAATATGATTCTGTAACTGCGCAGCACCTTATGTTATTACAGCACTGTTTACCCTACCAAACATTAGTCATGACACAGAAATGCAGGTGAGCTATTCTCTTCTGTATACCACTTGGCAGAATTGGGCTGTTACACTGGCAAGGTGCATGAAGTTGCCCTTTGCCTGTTTTTCACCTGTCTGGAGTTTATCATATCTTGATCTTCAAGTCTGGGGTTGGTTTGTGTAAACTGTTTACAGACAGAGCTGCTTGAAATCTGATTTTTCACAGTATTGTAAATAAGCACAGAGCATTAGGGGCTGATCTTTTACCTTTAACACATAGCCTTTTTTTCTCCTTTTTTGTCTTTAGTCTATTTATAGAATTTACTTTGATTCACTGTGAGTTCTAACAACCTACCCCTACATACATCATTTGTAAATACCAACTTCCTTGTAAGCTACATGTACACCCTGTCTTCCTATCTTGATCTTTTCATAAAGTAACTTCACTTCTACTGCATCCTTAACACCATCACCTATACTTCCCTTTTCACTACCTGTCAATGCCATTAAGCAGGTATTCTCTACTTCCTCCTGTCACGGTATGAAGTACCATGGAGCTAGTTGAGCATTATGCTACCCCAGTCCCCATATCCCCTAGACTAGATATACTAGGTGTCCCCCCAGGTTAAAGAAGCGCACACACTGCATAGATGCCCCACTTACCACAGGTGGCTGGTAATACTGGAGATGACCAGGCTGGTACAGCTGGGGCTGGTGGGTCATCAGATACTGCTGCAAGGAGAATATGACAATGTGTTATTTACTGAATATTAATATTACACAATATTATTGAAATATTATTCTGTAACAAAACCTTACCAGCCTGTCGACACTATGGACCCTATCAATTGACCCAAAGCAGAAATGATGACCAGTAATTCAAATTCAATAATTTTAATTATTTAAAATTTTACAGGTTGGCTTTTAATGCCCATTGACGAGTACAATATTAACATTAGTGCCTGATGTTAACAGTACCCCAATTTGTAACATTACCTTAATATAATATCAAAACGCACATCAGTCATGAAACACTTGCGTTTAAATTGAAGTACACATCTTCCCCCTCTTTTCCATGCCGAAAAAAATCACAAAACTCACACTACCCAAATATTACAAAATACCTCAGCTTAGAAATTCACTTTTATACACTTTCACTTATACACTCTTGCTCCTCTTTACAACCTATATTATAACATCTTCCCCCCTCCCTCTCCAAAGCCCTGTCTGCCAACTAATTGGGGCATGTAATGTTTACTGCCATATTACCTCTTACAAGTCTGCAAATGCTTGAACTGACAACCTTCATTACAGGTGAATGTTAAGTGGTATATTAATTGCATCTTCCCAACACCAATGTGAATGGTGATCAAAAATGTTGGTAGTTCTGATAAATAATTTGCTGAAATAATGAATCTTGTTTTCACTGGCTAAGTCTATTTTTTCCCCTAAACATTCTATATGTGTATAAGAAAGAAAGAAGGCAGCAGAGGTATCTGTTTGGGGGGGATAGTTTATATCACATTGGCACTGTGCCTTAGTGTCTGCAGTGTTTTATTTGTAGAAGCACCTAAAAAAGTTCCAATTTCATGTTTTCCAAGAGACCAGAGTGGTATGGCTGCCTGACCTTCCCAGGCTAAGTATCTTTATCTCCCCACATCCCAACTCTCCACATCAAGGCAGCCAGGAAATTAAGCCATCATGTATCAACTGGGAACTCCAAGGAACACAGATGGTTAATTTATCTCCCAATAGAACATCCTTTCTTATTGATGTTGCCAAACTCCTCAGGTACATCTCTCTGAACCTCATATAGATCACAGCACACATCAGCCCAGTATGTACTACCTGTCTAGCTGTGGGTTTGAATCACCTCATAGCATTGCTCCAGTCAATTATATAGAAGACTGGGTACCTTGGAGGTTTTGGTAAACAGACATGTGGTCTAAATTTGAGAGCTCAGTGAAGAGATAAACGAAAAGCTGTTGCACTTGTGCATATTCCAGGAAGAGAAGGGGACTAGGATTTTTCAACATTTCCCAATACCAATCCCATCGATATAAGAAGTCAAGAGCTGATGTACACACACATTACCCCAAAAGCCATCATAATCACCATGTCCATGTTGTCATTCTTACATATACCTGATACCTACAGACACTGTTAACTATAAAGTTACCTGTGGCTGAGCAGGGACAGCAGCTCCTTCTGTCGTGGGGAAGACTGCCATTCCATTTTGGTAGGTAAATGGTATGCCATTCTGAAACATGATTGTCCCTGCCTGGGGGATTGTGCTCTCTGAAAAAACAGGGTTAGAAATGAGAGAATCAAGGTGTATAAAGTGACAAGCTTGCTAAGAAAGAAAGTAATCTTTAGAGAGAAAACTGCCAGTTGTTTTTTTACATAAAATTACATTTCTTAGTAGTATAACAATTTTTACACTAACAAATGCCTGTTTACCATTTTAAGTATCAATAGCTTAATTATGCATAAAATATATTAGTGATTAACTTTTCTATTTATTTCTCTATTTCATTACATCATTTTCTGAGATCAGAAACCTGTAATTTAGCTACACTTACCATAAAGCCTGGGAAAAGCCTGCTGCAAAATACAATATATCAGCATTACTGTGCAATGCAATCAGAATGTTTACTACATAACAACTAGTTGTTTGAGCCTTTACTCGATTTATCAGAACCACATGCTGTTATCATCATTAAAACAATTCATCAAACTGAATGTACACCCTTCCCTTTCCAATTTTTTCCTGTTATGGAAATTTTACAATAAATGTCTTCAACTTACCTGTTTTCTAATGGCAGGGCCAATGTTCAATTTCCTGTCTTTAAAAACCAGATTGTCACTTTGCTGAAATATCAACAAGAGATTCAAAATCAATGGATAATATTTAAAATCAAACTTTAATTTTTCTTTTATTTATTGGGTAAATCAATTGTTTTAATTTTTTTCAAGTATAATATGTAAGAGATCTCTGAACACGCAATTCAGCTGGGCTCACCTCAGTTTTGATAATTTTTTCAGCATCTTCCTGTGTTTCAAAAGTTACAAAGCCATACCTGAAACAAAGGTGAAATGGCAAATGTTTAGTGTAAAGAAACTGGAACACCCCACAACAATTTATCAAGTCTAAGAATAACTATAAACAAAAGTCACAATTATTTCAATCAGCAATTTTAGATGGAATTAGAGTATGTGAACACTTCAGTATAATCTTTAAAAGATTTTTTTATCATTTTGGGATTTCTTCACTTTTTAGCATTGGATAAACAATTATAAAAGCAAACCCTGGTGCATTTGCTCATCACAACCCATTAGTTTCAAAGAAATAATACTCTCTATATCTCAACTAAATAGCTTTTAATGAAACTTGCTGACATATACATCCCAGGGAATAAACTCTCTACATCAATAAGTGACAATGTCAGTTCATATTCAATCTTCAACCTTTTTTCAAATCCTTTACTTCAAAACACCAAAGCCATTAAAATGTGGTCTGTTTGAAATGCTGAAGAATATACACCATCTATTCTGAGGGGGAAAAAATGAAGATGTTGACAGCACTCACCCTTTACTTACACCTGCCCTGTCAGCTATAATCTTGGTGTCTTTGACAGCACCAAATGCAGAGAAATAGTGCCTCAACTCTTGCTCTGTTGTCTGGAAGAAATAGGAGATATTTATTTCACTCTCAGGCTATAAAACGAAAAGGCTTTACATAATCATTATCACAATTATTATTAGGTTTATTACTATTTTTGTTCACAATTTGCCAAAAAAATGACTTTCAGTTCTGTACAACAAGGAAACAATCCAACTTGTGAAATACATCACCAGATAGCTTGGTAAAAAATATTAGACAATCTGTACAACTTACATTTGGTGCTATCCCTCCCACAAATATCCTGTTTGGTATCACAGTCCCATACTTTGGTGCATGTGTTATCCCAGTAGGGGTGCCAGGACTAGGACTTGGGGACTGGGAGACCGACTGGGTATCCGAGGACACAGACTAAATAAATATTAACACACTGGTCACATAGCATTAAAAGGCATTTCACATATCATAAATAAATGTTTCACATAGCATAAATGAACATTTCACATAATTATCACAAAATATAAAATGTTTCACATATCATAAATACTTTTTTATATAATGAAAAAATAATAATAAACATTCGGGTATGGAGTAACAGAATGTTTGATAACCCATCCACCCCCTTTTTTCAGTAGTATTTATTTCCCAATTGCAATTTTCAATACTTCAATACTTATTTTTCTACAAATCCTGTCATTCTTTTATCTCTTTTACAAATATAAAGAAAAGAAATCTGCTAGACAAAGGAAGACTCCCATTTATCCAGAGTATTTCACAAAATTACCCTTATATATTTTAAGATACTTGCTAATAAATCACAACATTCCTTTACTAGACAATGGAATGTTTGATAGCATCCTAAAAACACTGGTAAAATGGAGTTAAAATTTTTCAATTTGCCTTATTTCAAAGTCGGAATACAGGCTTTTAACAGATTATAAATAGTTTGTGTGCATATCTTTTTCAAATGCCCATGCTTCTCATCACAATTAAGACATCAAATCATGCCCATACAGCAGTATTCCATCTATTTTCAATAATTTCAAATCTGAATTTGAAATATCAGACAAACTTACAATGCTATTCCCTAAGTAAAGATTTGCCATTTGCAAATGAGGGAATATATTACTTAAATTGACCCTCAAGCAATGATAGAGGAAAAGATTCTTTTCTGCAATGTTCACAGATGTTTTACATCATACTTTCTTGAAAACTTGCCTAGAAATATTACAAAGTAACAATCACAAAGATATACTGACATCCTGTATGGCATCTAACTAGTGACTACATCTCACATCCCCACACTGTTTACTCAACACTGGTAATATGGGGCACATAAAATTATTCTTTATTTTAAAACTTTGCTGCAAAAATCAGAACCCATTCTTTCAGTCCTCATTCACAAACTAACAAGTGAGAGAAGAGTAGCAATGCAGGGCATGTTGATGTGGGTAATTATCATTATTTTGCTGGGGGACTCGGGAGAGGGGGGTTTGGGGAGAGGGGCAATACAGTAAAAACCCCTAACCCTAACTAGATAAGTACACTGGGTCATTATACCTGTCAATGGTCAAGGATACAGGCATTACTCATACATATGTTGTCACCAATTTACAAGTCATCAGCAATTTATTGCTTCAAACAACTGAGCCTGAAGCTATTTGAATTTCTCAACTCTGCCCTATAATGATTTTCGTACCATTTACTATATTAGATACCAAAATGAGTAACAACCATTCAAACTCACTTTTCTACCGTTTTATGAGACAATAAAATGTTTACATTTTTCATATTTTATTCAATGCATTTCTATCACTCGAAAGCTTTACATCGTTTGCAAACTGGGGTTGCCCATGAAAACAGACAAGTTTGCTGAGTGATCACCAGAAAGTTGGATAAAAATAGCCCGACTGTTGCACCTATATGAAAGTTCATACCGGGTAGTAAACGCAGTTTCAAGCTGTTTCAGATACTTAAAATATTTATTTCTTCGCCAACTTAGTTAAGGTAGATCACTTTAGTCCATCTTCAAAAAGATTCGAGTACATCTGCCAGTAAATCATTTCACGCAGCCAAACAATTTATCAGTGAAAGCCGCCAAATTAATATTTTATTATTATTACACAAGATATAACGTATAACTGACCTTCTGCTAGTTCAAAAGAGTAGGAATACTTCCCTTGTAACATGAGCAGGGAAACGCGTGCGATCTATTATCTGGATTACTAGCATCTACAGCGAGGGAAATTTGAGACGATCGGAGCATTGCCATTTTAGCTCGGAAGAGCTGATGAATATGCGCCGAAATATATCTGCTGAACAGACAAAGATCGTGGAATATTTTTCAATAAACAAGGCTATGATTTCCAACATCTTGCTCAGTTTATCAAGAAATCGTGAACTTACCATATTAATTCAGTGAAAAATCCTCCAAATTCCGAGTGAACCAGTCGCCGATGGATCAATAAACACAAATCGCGGACCACGAACTCCGTGCACTGCCGACAACTTCTGCTTCCCGGCGCAGTCCTTTCCTGGAGGGGTGAAAGGATGGGGTATTCCAATATGCCCAAATTTTACCTCTGGGTCTTTTTTCTAAAACTATTCCTCAGATAGCTAAGTTCTGAATCATTAAACTGTACAAATTGTTATTTTTGTGATTTCTCTGTAATTACTGAATTTTTTTCATTTACCGCAAAATTTATGTCCACTTTTCTGATAGATAAACTCGGCCGTGAGCAGGCGACTGCCATCAATCATGTGGTCTGGGCACGTGCCGGGGAAGTTTCCCGCCCACAGGCTGACAAGAAAACTGTTTTTATCGGGTTTATAAATCTTTAGATGCACTAAGCCACCTGGACAAAGGAATTTGACTCTTCTACATGAGTATAGGTGTATCTTCAAATCTTGAGCCACATTTTATGTTAGAAAATATGAAAACATTCCGCAGGTAGAGATGGACAGATGTTGGGGGAACTCATTGACACCCCCGCCATTTTTGTCACGTGCGTCAATATTGGTCACCAGAAGATTAGCACTGCCTGAGTTTCTGTTTGATTCTCAGAAAAATAAAGTGGATAGTTCATCAAAAATAAATGGATAGCGCAAGTTATTTTTTGTCAGTCGTTTTCATTGCTGTTTGCTGAGAATAACAGTTTTGTTTTCAAAGTCTGGTGATTTTGTCCTTTTTCAAAAAGGAGGACATCGGGGGAAATGGACTTTTTTTTTCGTGGAATTTAGTGATACAATGTAAATTTAGAGCAAGCAGTCAGAGTGAGGGGGGCAGTTATTTTTTCACATCGCGTTGACTGTGTAAGCATGGGCGAGTAGTCCTATTTGAGCAGTCTTGTTATGTANTCTCTCTTTTACAAATATAAAGAAAAGAAATCTGCTAGACAAAGGAAGACTCCCATTTATCCAGAGTATTTCACAAAATTACCCTTATATATTTTAAGATACTTGCTAATAAATCACAACATTCCTTTACTAGACAATGGAATGTTTGATAGCATCCTAAAAACACTGGTAAAATGGAGTTAAAATTTTTCAATTTGCCTTATTTCAAAGTCGGAATACAGGCTTTTAACAGATTATAAATAGTTTGTGTGCATATCTTTTTCAAATGCCCATGCTTCTCATCACAATTAAGACATCAAATCAAGCCCATACAGCAGTATTCCATCTATTTTCAATAATTTCAAATCTGAATTTGAAATATCAGACAAACTTACAAGGCTATTCCCTAAGTAAAGATTTGCCATTTGCAAATGAGGGAATATATTACTTAAATTGACCCTCAAGCAATGATAGAGGAAAAGATTCTTTTCTGCAATGTTCACAGATGTTTTACATCATACTTTCTTGAAAACTTGCCTAGAAATATTACAAAGTAACAATCACAAAGATATACTGACATCCTGTATGGCATCTAACTAGTGACTACATCTCACATCCCCACACTGTTTACTCAACATATGGGGCATATTATTCTTTATTTTAAAACTTTGCTGCAAAAATCAGAACCCATTCTTTCAGTCCTCATTCACAAACTAACAAGTGAGAGAAGAGCAGCAATGCAGGGCATGTTGATGTGGGTAATTATCATTATTTTGCTGGGGGACTCGGGAGAGGGGGGTTTGGGGAGAGGGGCAATACAGTAAAACCCCCTAACCCTAACTAGATAAGTACACTGGGTCATTATACCTGTCAATGGTCAAGGATACAGGCATTACTCATACATATGGTGTCACCAATTTACAAGTCATCAGCAATTTATTGCTTCAAACAACTGAGCCTAAAGGTATTTCTCAACTCTGCCACATTATGATTTTCGTACCATTTACTATTTTAGATACCGAAAGGAGTTACAACCATTCAAACTCGCTTTTCTACCTTTTATGGAGCAAAAAAATGCTCCAATGTTTTCATATTTCATTCAATGCATTTTCTATCACTCGAAAGCTTTACATCGTTTGCAAACTGGGTTGCCTATAAAAACAGACAAGTTTGCTGAGTGATCACCAGAAAGTTGGATAAAAATAGCCCGACTGTTGCACCTATATGAAAGTTCATACCGGGTAGTAAACGCAGTTTCAAGCTGTTTCAGATACTTAAAATATTCATTTCTTCACCAACTTAGTTAAGGTAGATCACTTTAGTCCATCTTCAAAAAGATCCGAGTACATCTGCCAGTAAATCATTTCACGCAGCCAAACAATTTATCAGTGAAAGCCGCCAAATTAATATTTTATTATTACACAAGATATAACGTATAACTGACCTTCTGCAAGTTCAAAAGAGTAGAAATACTTCCCGTGTAACATGAGCAGAGAAACGCGTGCGATCTATTATCTGGATTACTAACATCTACTGCGAGGGAAATTTGAGACGATCGGAGCATTGCCATTTTAGCTCGGACCAGCTGATGAATATGCGCCGAAATATATCTGCTGAACAGACAAAGATCGTGGAATATTTTTCAATAAACAAGGCTATGATTTCCAACATCTTGCTCAGTTTATCAAGAAATCGTGAACTTACCATATTAATTCAGTGAAAAATCCTCCAAATTCCGAGTGAACCAGTCGCCGATGGATCAATAAACACAAATCGCGGACCACGAACTCCGTGCACTGCCGACAACTTCTGCTTTCCGGCGCAGTCCTTTTCTGGAGGGGTGAAAGGATGGGGTATTCCAATATGCCCAAATTTCACCTCTGGACCTTTTTTCTAAAATTACTCCTCAGATAGCTAAGTTCTGAATCATTAAGCTGTACAAATTGTTATTTTTGTGATTTCTCGGTAATTACTGAATTTTTTTCATTTACCGCAAAATTTGTGTCCACTTTTCTGATCGATAAACTCGGCCGTGAGCAGGCGACTGCCATCAATCATGTGGTCTGGGCACGTGCCGGGGAAGTTTCCCGCCCACAGGCTGACAAGAAAACTGTTTTTATCGGGTTTATAAATCTTTTGATGCACTAAGCCACCTGGACACAGGAATTTGACTGTTCTACATGAGTATAGGTGTATCTTCAAATCTTGAGCCACATTATTTGTGAGAAAATATGAAAACTTTCCGCAGGTAGAGATGGACAGATGTTGGGGGAACTCCTTGACATCCCCCGCCATTTTTGTCACGTGCGTCAATATTGGTCACCAGCAAATTAGCACTGCCTGAGTTTCTGTTTGATTCTCAGAAAAATAAAATGGATAGTTCATCAAAAATAAACGGATAGCGCAAGTTATTTTTGTCAGTCGTTTTCAATGCTGTTTGCTGAGAATAACAGTTTTATTTTCAAAGTGGTGATTTTGTCCTTTTTTAAAAGGAGGACATCGGGGGAAATGGACTTTTTTTTCGTGGAATTTAGTGATACAATGTAAATTTAGGGGGGCGTCTCGATAGTCCGAAGGTTCATTGGTCCGAAGGTTCATTGGTCCGAAAAGTGGTAACATTTTCATCGATTTTTTAATCAAGGGTTCATTGGTCCGAAGGTTCTATGGTGAACATTCGGACCAATGAACCTTCGGACTATTGAACCTTCGGACTATCGCTACGGCCCCTAAATTTAGAGCAAGCAGTCAGAGTGGGGGGGGGGGGGGGCAGTTATTTTTTCACATCGCATTGACTGTGTAAGCATGGGCGAGTAGTCCTATTTGAGCAGTCATGTTTTTATTTTATCACTGTAAAAATTATTTATTTTCACCTTTTTCATATATTATTGCTATATGTGACCAAAATATGCCATGACTTCAAGGAGCTGACCCAAATAATATTGTTTTAATAAATCTTCAATGCACGTTTGAAGTGTTTTAAATTGAATTAAAACTATAATTGTTCATTATCAGTGTTAAATATATCGCACGGCGAAAGCATTCTTTTTAATCCAGCGTTTAACGCAATTAAGTTACTGAATCTACATTTATTAAAGATGTTAAGATGACCATTTGCAGAAAATATATAGGCCTATTTAAGTCTACCTCTTTTTTGTGCTGTCTACAAAGAGAGCTAAGAACAATAATTATTTTTGTTAAAATAAGACGTTAATAGCCTAACCAGCACTGCAAATCTGAGAAATTAAATGTAGGCTTACTATCCGCGTTTGACGTTGCCGCAAATTCATATTTTTTTACGTCTACGTGCACTGTCCAACCTCTAGGGCCTAATCTTGTCCAACTCAGACCTAAAAACTCAAATGATAAATTCATAGCAGGGTCTTACCTGATGTCGACATTTTACTCCTGAATGAAATGCCGAATTTTTGTTCAGGGACGGGTCGAACAAATGATTCGTGAGTAGGTGAAAATTAAGGGCTACTTTTGCCCCGAAGAAAAATTTTTGGCAAAAAACCGTTAGAGTAGGCCTACCTTTAGCCTTATTACGAAATTTAAAACAAAAAAGAAAGAAGCTAGGTAAGCGTAAACACGAAAATACCTACGATTTCAAGAGAGGCTGAAAAAAAATTAGTTTCACTTAGGGGAGACCGGGGCTAGTTGGCCCAGTTAGACACGTTTCGCCTTGTAGAGCCAACTAGGAATAGGTTAGAGTAACAAAACCGGTTTCAAAGTAAGCCCCATGAACTAAGCTACGTATGCAACGTCATTATTTTTCAAATAGGCCCTATAATGCCAGATGGCTCACAATTTGACAAAAGACGCAGTTGGTGTCAAGGGTCGGGGCAAGTTGGCCCCCTATACGAAAATGAAGTATATATCCCATGTAAACGCCTTGAAATACATTTTTATACATTTTTAATTTATTAAATTGATTTTTTAGAGTCTTTGATGAATAAATAGTTCAAATGAGGCAGATTTATTGAGGTTTCCGTACGTCACGTTGTGGGGGGGGGGGTGGATGTGTTGCAAGAACCAAAATATCTATCAATAAAATTTGTTTTGTTTTAATTAAGAATTAGTATTATTAATGGTATAAAGCAGGTTTTTAATGAATGAAAACGAATAATAAATTTTCGTTTTAAAAGAAAGTAACAAATTCAGTTTTAAACCATTGAGTTTTGTTTCATACATGATCTCTAGCTAGGGAGGGGTGGAAAATCCCCTTGGGACCACATATAACACTATAAATACAAAGGGAATCCCCTTAAAATGAATTAAGGCAAAATAAATGTTTTTCTAAGGAAAGTTCAATGGATTTACTTTTTAATACATACAATCAACAGAACATTTCTAATATAAATTTTCGAAAAGACACCAGAGAGCAAATTTAATGAAATCAATCAGACGGTAAACACCGGCAAGCTTTGTCAATTTCACCAACTTGTTTATTTCAAACAGCGATGCGCGCAAAGGATTGTGGGTAATATGAGGGTCCAACTTGCCCCGAGTCTAGGGGGCCAACTAGCCCCTCATGCACCTTTTTTATTTTAAAGGATGGCAACCATTTATGATGCTAGAATGAGCAACGGTGATATATCTCAGTGAAACTTGAAATAATGAGCTTCAGTTTGATGCCCTATACATATATTATATTCGATCAAAAGCCTTTGAAAATAGATTTTTAATTCTGATAAACAAAATTACTTTTAGGTGCAAAAATCGTTCATTTGGACTCACCGCTTAAGTAAAACTTTTTAACGGCCGATACTTCCTTAGCATTGTAGGCTACGGTCACTTTACAAGAGTATGTGACCAATTTTTTTACCTCGTAGTTACTTTTTCGTAAATTGACGGGGGGCCAACTTACCCCGGGGTCCAACTAGCCCCGGTCTCCCCTATTTTAAAGGCCCTTTGAGCGTCAAACCTTCATTTATAGGCCTACAAAGTTTAAATTTCCTGGAGATTTCCACAAGCTCCCCTTATTACTCAACAATTATCATTTCTAAAACTGTTCACAGAATTACTGTAGGCCCTACGTAAAGCGATTTTTTTTAATTCCCATTTTTTCTAGTCTGTTACTTTGGACATCGAGTTGAGAGCATATAGGCAGGTGAGCATAACTCGTGGCAGTAAAGACGAGGAAATTTGGACCTGAGAACGGATTTATAGGTCGTAATATTATTAACAGGGGCCCTTGGGTATTTTCTTTAGTGAAAGTTAAAGTGAAAGTCACTTTTTATTTTCCGAGATGCGTTTTTATTTTCCTTGATGATTAAGATAAACATTGCTTTAACTACCAGGATATAACCTCACCAAATAGGGGCTTTAATACTAGAGGTCCATGGCGCAACGTTTGCCTGTAAATATCTTTGTTATAGATTGAAACGAACATCCGAATTGGAAACGGGCAAAAACAACAAAAAGTAAAATCCTCTTTTTTCTCTCCCTTATCCCGTGTTTAGGCCTAAGCCTTTCTCGAACGCTGCTAGGGCCCGTAGCCAGCAATTTCAACGGGGAGGGGGGCTTTTTCTGAAAAAGTGGACCTTTTCGCCATTAAACCTTCATGTACCCACATGAAATTTTATCCAGCGGGGACCTTTTCCCTGTAAAAAAAAGGGGGAGGGGGGTACTTTTAAACCCCCTCCCTGGCTACGGGCCTGCAGCAACAACAAAGCGATCGAACAAGTGCGAGATCATTCTAGTTCTTACGAAGACTTCAATGGACTTTTATGGGTATATCAACAGGGTCGCCAACAGCACCATATTGGTCAAACATTAAGAGCCAATTTTTTTTTTTTTTCTAATTAAAATTAAAAATGGAAAAGGATTTAGGCCCTTAAACATCGATCTAATCCAAGTTAAGAATCGAGTTGAGTAGGCCTACTGATTAACGCCAAGATTAAAATTACATTTTTAAGAATATTACGATTTTTGCGGATGAAACTTGAAAGTCCAACTTGAAATGACAAGAATCGGCAATAGAATATGAGCTGAATACGCTTACGTGTTGTCAACTAAATAGGTCTAATGTTGGCTAATTTTGATTATAAAAATGCTAACGCCATCTCGGCAAAACCGAGTTATATCGTAATAAGTGTATTATAAAGTTATTGTCGTCACTAAAACTGGGACTTCTTGGCTAGTCCGTTCAACACACTTCCTACAGAGAACACAATTTTCTCGTAACAACCCGACACAATGTGTCTCAACTACTGCAATCATTTTCACTATCTTCCCATTTCTACAGATTACTATGGCTTTAAAATATACTACAAGCAAGGAGTTATAACTCCTTGCTACAAGCATCTTGAACACATATGTTATCATACAGGTTTTAACAATGTTCTTGGTGTTGTAAAGACACACATCTCCCGTTAGAAGGTACATGTAACTATGGTCAACTGCATCAATTTGACGAAGTAAATTTAATTCGCAGCACATAGTGGAAGTAGGGGACTGCGGAAAAGGGCGACTTTTCCAAACTGAGCAAAAAAAGGTAGACAGGTAGTCTTGTGTCATCTGCTTTCACTTTTTAGACTGCAGAAAGAATGACTAACTTGACTCAAATTAAGAAAAAATAATCAACAAAAAAGCTATACGTGGAAATTATTTGAAATGTTTCCGGTTTTATTGACAAATGATCGTCTATATAAACTTATTAATATACATTGTACTTTCATCCAGACTCTTTTTACCCGTGGACAATCATTTAAAAACCATTATTATTTTCAGATAAAGCCAAGTTGGCACAGGGATTGAACAGCAGTTATTAATATACGTAATATATACAAAGCAGGCCCGTAGCCAGTAATTGCAAAAGGGGGGTTCTTTTTCTGAAAAAGTGGACCCTTTTCCATAAAAACTTCATGTACCTAGATCAAATTTTACCCAGAGTGGACCTTTTCCCAGCAAAAGGGGTGGTTCTTTCCACCACCACCCCTGGCTACGAGCCTGCAAAGAAACCACAAAGCTAGATAACCAGGGTTGCTGACAGTGCACATTGACACACCTTAATCAGCATGCCTACAAACAATGTGAAGGGTTCTTTGTGTAAACTTAGCAAGCATTTGTGTGGCTGGGAATGGACATCTCCAATAAATATGTCACATTATAGGCCCTTTGTGGTGACCTCTATTGTCAAACAAATAAACTACGTACCTCTACATACTGAGTGCTGATTGAAAATAATTGAAACATCAACAGTATCCACTTCGTCACATACTAAACATGTATAAAGCTACTCCCTGCTAATTATTTTGATTAGCCTCATGTACAAAAACAACATGTTAAAGACATTAAATAAGTTAATATAACAGAATACATGGTAAGCCAAAAATAAAACTAATTTTTCAAGACTTTTTTTACCTATTAGACATAATGTTTCTACCTCAAAAGGCCATGCTTCCTTGGTTATAAATATTTATTGTCATTAGAAATTATTCATCGTTTTACCATCTTATCAAGCATAAACATAACATAAAAACATAATTATACTATCAGTAAAATTACATAACATAATAACAGATTATTAATCAAGGATTGGTTTCTTGGAATCAGTAGGCCCCTATTTACATCATGCAGTAGTTTTACTGGTTCTATCAGTCATAACTCTCAGGGAGGGGGGTTATCCCTTTCGCAAGCCCCAAAGTACCAATCAAAATTAATCCAGTTAACTAGCCATGAAAAAGAGGTAATAAATTGTCAATACCTGAAACTGTAGTACAGACCTAAGGATCCCCTGTGGAGTTAGTTCACACAAGCTTGGTCACTCTAGTACTAACTCATTCTGAACAGACCTCGAATCAGAACAGATATGTTTAACAGTATATCCAGAATCAGCAGTATAAGTAAAATGAGCAAAACTATCTTTGTCCATGCTATGTGCTAAAACATTAATATAAGAAAAACTATCACATTTTGTTAAGCAAGTGTACTTGAGAGTTACTGGTAGCCTTTCTTCAAGAAAAAACATGACTTTTGATATATATATATATATATATATATATATATATATAAATATATATATATATATATATATATATATATATATATAATCCACCTGGCAATTGCTTGGAAGGTGATTTTTGCGTATGACAAAAAATACTTGTGAACCACCTGTCAGCAAAAAGATTAAGCACTGTTCATGTTTGTTTTTGATATCGTCATAGATTGAATAGTTATGTATAGAACGTAAACAATATAAAAGCAATATAACATACTTCCTGGCGTGTCACATCACCCGTTTTCCAGACTTCAGTTACCATTGCTCAACTGTGTAATACTCCTTCAGTGTGCAAACCACAATAACATTCATAAAGGTAAAATAAAATAAAAATAGATTCATAAAAAACGTAAGTTGAAGGTTAATAAGTTAATTAATACATATTGGACAATTGCATCTCAATTTCACATTTGTTTTTTTTTTCTTTGTTAAGTGTACAAATAGGTGCTTTCATATTAACAGTGAATTTCATGATTACTTTTATGGTTGAAAAATATAAATAGTTTTTTTTTTTTTGTTTTGTTTTGTTTTTTTATTGTTCAGTGGTCAAGAGTTAGTAATATATTTAACATCATCTCATACAAAGGGAACATAACAAAATATTCAGAAATATGCCCTGTCAGCTGTTCTTCCACCTGCCCCAGTCAGCTGATTACCAAATTTTCACCCTTCCTCAATATTTTCACTTTTGAGCTTTCTGTGAAGCATTGACTATGATCCATTCAAAGAAGTTTTGACATAAGTAAATCCAGCCAATCAGGACATCTTTAAATTATCCCTCATTGTCATGAAGGTGTAAGTTGTGGTCCAATCAAAGGATCAGTGACAATAATAATATGAGCCAATCATATGTCCTTTTACAAAACAAAATGTCAGCTGCAAACCAATCTAAACACTTTACTAAGCTGTTAATTTTCTTTTGAAAATATCTGTCATGATAGTGCCAACTGTACTGCTCTCAAAATTAGAGGTAGCAAATAATAGGTGATGCAGCCATCAAACCTTCAAGATTAAAGGTCCTCTGTTCTTGTTAACATTCTTCCAAAAATAAATTGGGAAATCAAAAACTGGTTTCACAAGTCACTCTTCGAGTAGTTATTACTACTAAAACATAATACTATGGCTGTCCTGTGAACGTATCAGATAGAATACATGAAAACCTGCCCTTGAGTTCCAGTGAGGATTCTTTAAAAGTGTCAGCTGTGTTCCAATCAAAATAAGTGTAACAAAATCCATTGGACAAATAATTCACCAATCATACATCCTGGAAGTGAGGATCCTTAGAAGTGTCAGCTGTGAACCAATCAAATCAGATGTAACAAAATTAAGTGAGGATTCTTGAAAGTGTCAGCTGTTTTCCAATCAAAATAGGCGTAACAGAATCCGTTCAACATATAATTCATTTCTTTACATATATAAGCATCACCCACCAAATTGTCTGCTCTGAGCCAAACAGCTGAGAGGAGAGAGAACAGAGCCACATTCTCCAATCAGAGAACAACTAACAAAACTTAATCATCCAATGATATTCAAGCTTTCTGGACCTTCTTTGAAGCCATTTGCAGTTTGTAGTACATGGATTGCATGGCCATGAGTTCAGAGTGCGTGCCCTGTTCGTGCACACGTCCACTGTGTATAACAGCTATTTGATCTGCATTCTGTATTGTAGACAGTCTGTGAGCAATCACTATACATGTTCTGCCCTCCTGGGCCTTGTCCAATGCCTCCTGTACAATCTGAAATAGTAAATAAAGGGTGATTTAATATTTTACGATACACAAACATGCATACATCTACATACCATCTCATATTCAACTTGAATTTGATGGAATGCACAACCGTATGGTGTTATGAGAGAAAAAGAGAGAGAGAACGAGAGAATCAAAGACAGAGGAAAAGGTGCTATTACTGTGGAGATAGGGAAGGCAGACTTGCAGAGAGAGTGAGAGATTTTCACAAACAATTCCATGTCCCACCTTTTCACTCTCCGTGTCCAGAGCTGATGTTGCCTCGTCCAGGAGCAGTATCTTAGGATTTCTGACCAGTGCCCTTGCAATGGCCACCCTCTGTTTCTGACCACCACTTAACTGGGCACCCTTGTCTCCCACATTGGTGTCATAACCCTAGAAATGGAAGACAGAGTCTGAATTTGAAACAGGGCTTTGCTCAGGATTGGGGTTACAGGCCGGCCAAAATTACCACCTGTAATTTTCTACAAAATTTCAGGGAGTCCAAGTATGTCTTAAGCCATCATATTTCCAAAAAAGCCCATAAGCCGTCCAGCTGTCTCTGAACATATAGGCCGTTCGGTGATGCTGTCCAAATGACAGTTGGATGGTTTGCTGGGAAAACCCTTCATCAGACATATTCTTTGTATGTGAATTTTACAACTGGAGGCCAGATTTGAATGTGATGTGAATTTTATGATCTTAGGATTTAGGAAATTTCAACTCATCACCCACCTACTATGATGCATGTATGACACTTAACAGCTAAAAAACTTTAAACTACCTGTACATCAAGTAAATAGTACCTAAGTTTAAAATTAAAAAGTAAATGTCTTAAATTTCAAAGGACAGCATTAAATTTAACAGTACAGCATCAAGTCAAACTAGCTGGAATCATAAAAAAGGCTTCCTTATTTCTTTAAACAAGTATTCAATTAAAGTAACTGGTTTTAGTAAAAAAAAAAAAAATGAAAAATGAAATTACACCCAACTGACCATTGGCAAAGAAGAAATGAAGTTGTGGATGTTGGCTGCTTTAGCAGCTTCTATAATTGCCTGCATGGGAACCTCTCTGGAGTTATCTCCGTACGCAATGTTCTGAGCGATGCTGGTGCCAAACAGCACAGGTTCCTGGGATACCAGGCCGAGCTGTCCCCTCAGCCACTGCAGGTTGAGATCCTTGGTGTTATATCCATCCAGGGTCTGAAACAGAACACAGTAAATATTTCAACATGAGAGCAAAAGAAACTTAAGTACATATTTAAAAGTATAATGCAGGTTTTTGCTCCTAAAGGGATCATAACCAATATATTACCTTATTGCAGAATACTGAAATACATGTATCTTTTTTCCTTCTGAAGAAGTCTTTATAGGGAAATCTAAATCTTCTTCCTTTTTGAAAAAATCTGTTGGCAGATGTAGGATTTTTTACCCCTGAACCTAATAGCTAAATTTATTCATTGGAAGATTTTGCCTTTCTTATTCCTTCCCTGTACCTATTAACTTAAAAAAACTTCTTTTTCGTATGTTATTCTTTCAAAATGCAACAAATTAAAATAATGTTTCTTCAGTAATCAATTTTTATATTCAATTTATTGTATCAATAGGAACAAAATGAAACAATGTTTCATAATGCTCGTCAGCAAATAAAAATCATCTTCTGTAAGACACAGTAAGACATAGTAAGACATGTATACTGACCACTTGTCCCTCCACAGGGTCATAAAACCTCTCAATCAGCTGGATAGTGGTGCTCTTACCACACCCACTGGACCCCACCAGGGCCAGCGTTTGACCAGGTTTAAGGGTCAAGTTAAGACCCCTGAGGACCTTCACTTCGGGACGTGTTGGGTACACGAAGCGAGCATCTTGGAAACGAACCTCACCAGCTATGTTGGCCTGGAGACAAATAGGTAGAACTGTCTTGTAAATAATTCACTAAATATTATTATTTGTACTAGATTTATTTATCTATTTTAGTCACATATATTTGAAATAAACTTACTAAAAATAATAAACAACATATGGTCACTTCAATACATACTTCTCTGTGCCCAAAAATGTCTTCGCAACATTAGGTATAATAAAAATAAATGAAAAAATGTGATGGCTGCTTCAGTTTAAAATGAAAGAATGAATGAATGAATGAATGAAACAGGCTTAAAATAAAATATCTTTCTTCAGTTCTATTTTAAAGACTCTCTTGGCTTCCAATGCTACCTTTCCTTTTCAACTTACCACGGTCTTTCCATCTTGGCAAGAAGAATCAATGGATGGTTCACGATCAAACAAAGCAAACAGTTTGGCAGCAGCTGTCTTGGCCTTGCTGTAGTCGGGGGCAAACCCAGATGCTCTTCCAACAGCCATGCCTCCAAATGTTATGGCACCAAAAATCCTGAGGGGAAAATATTCATTGAGTAACGTAATAATTTAAATGTTTCATTAATGAATTTAACAATAACAAGATTTATTTTTATTTTTTGTATTTATAATTATTATTATTTATTTTACTTTCTTTTTCTTTTTTTTTTTTTTTTTTTTGGTGGGGGGAAGTGGTAGAAGTGGGAACCAATAGGGGTTCCTATGAAACTAAAGGGTGGGGGTAAGGGGAAGACATGATGAGTATCTCTGGGTAACTGAAAAACTACCTGCTTCTTACCTGAAAACATTCTGAAACTCCTGAGGGGAAATATTCTTTGAGTAAGGTAATAATTAATGAGTTATTGATGAATTTTGCAATACAAGGATGCTGTGTTTTTTTTGTTTGTTTGTTTGTTTTTGCTTTTTTTTTGGGGGGGGGGGAAGTGGAG
>NW_019774958.1:1023182-1048633 GCF_001039355.2 Lingula anatina | reverse complement strand
TTTTGTTTTTTTTTTTTTTTTTTTTTTTTTATTTTTTTTTTTTTTTTTTTTTTTTTTTTTTTTTTTTTTTTTTTTTTTTTTTTGTGGGGGAGAAGTGGAGAACAATAGGGCTTCCCCTAAAATTAAGGGGTGGGTAAAAGGGGGAAGAGATAAGTTTCTCAGGATAACTGAAAAACTACCTACTTAGCTCCAGTTTCACAAAAAACGAAAGTCAGTTCCCTGGCTTAGTTGACTAGGATTTCCATGAGAGTGCTGTTACACTGCTCCATGTAACCTTGGTAATTAAGTTCTTAGCCAGGGAACCTGACTTAAGTTTTTTGTGAAAACGGGACCTGCTTCTTACCTGAAAACATTCTGAAACTCCATCTCGCCAGTTTGAACCAGGTAGGCACCGAAGCTAAAGGCTGCGGCGTATGCAAAGAAGATGATACACTGGGAAAAGGCATACGTAACCCCTGACACGTGACTGTTGCGACGTCCAGATCTGAAAAATTGAAATAAATGTATTAAATTTATTTGAAACATATCCCCATTAAATACCAAAATTTGGGAATTTTTTTTCACTACAACACTGTTAAAGTCTGTAATAATGTGGGTAAAAAAATCACTTAAGCATAACAAAGAGAGAAAAAGGTGCCTTGTTACAGCATAACTGATACATTTAAAATTCATATTCAAGGAAAATTAGTATTGACCAGAGACTTGTTACTTGAACTTACTGGTAAACCTCTACAAAATGGCCACTGTATTTGTCTGCGAAATGCTTCTCCTTCGTCAATGCTGCTACTGTACGCATGTTCTCAATGGCTTCAATAGCAATCTGAAAACAGCATCTCCAGATGAAGTAGGCAAAGTTCAAAATATAGATATATAAAAATGTGCCTAAAAACCAATTTATACATGTACTTAATTATGTTTAAAATTTTAGTCTCTCTCTATCACACACACACACACACACTCACACACACACATACAAACACACACAAACACAGACTGACAAACATGCACACATTTAACCATTACAATTCTCCTGTCCTCACTCCTTTCTCAATGCCCTCCTTTTATTCAACCCCCTCTCTCTCCTTCTCTCTGTCCCTCTCTCCCTTCCTCCCTTCTCCTCTCTCTCTCCCTGCACTGCTCCTACCTTCCCTCCCTCCACCAGTGCCACCTGGTCCCCTCTGCTGTGCCCCATGAGCAGCCTCATCTGGATCAACCCAGCGGCCACCATGATGGGCAAGAAACCAATGATCACCAACGTCAACTTCCAGCCGAAGATGAAGGACATCACCACCGCCGTCCCCATGTTGGCTGTCGACTGGATCATGGTGGAGAGACGACTTCCTGTGGCGCCATTGACAGCTGAGGCGTCTGTTGCCAGACGTGCTGTCAATGCCCCGACTTGGTTGGTGGGTTCGTCAAACCATCCAATTTCCTGAAATAGAGAATCAAAAATAAAGCAGTTCAATTACGGCGATGATATTAATTTTACAGAGTGTCAAGATAGCGGCCAGATAAGGTGATATCTGCTGACCTTTAAATTACCTTTGTTAAACCTAACTTTTATCACTCCACATTCATGAATTTAATTATTTTGAAAGTTACGTAGTCAAGTTTCAAGTCAATAATTTTCACATAAACTCTGCTACAATTCTGTATTCACTGTCCAGTGATTCAACACAATATTCTGACAGTTTTCAAGATGTTCTGAATGTTTCATTTACGGCATGTTTTCACTCTTGGTCAACAGTTAACACTCACCTGTCTGAGCATGGACTCAAAGGCCATATGTCGCAGTCTCTTGGTCAGCCTCTCCCCTGAGATTCCAAACATGGTCCCCTGAAAAACAAGTTCATCAAATCATTTATGAAAAATTCAAATAAGATGATGATATCATAAAATTTGATCACAAGCAAATAAGAATTAATATTTGTGAAGTTACTTGTTGGATTGTCTCAAACTAAAATCTTAATTTCAACCCAACTTTTATAGATATATATCAATGACTTTATTTCCACCTTTGTACTCAGTATAACAATATAATGATGAATAATTATAATTATAAAGGGCATACTTACCTGAATAGTTTGAAAAGTTGCAGAGACTAATCCTACAGCAAAGATAAGACCACAGAACAGAGTCATACTGGCTGCCTGCTCCTCTGGGTCCACTATGGCAAACACCTGTGAGATGACAGAAATAGTATAGAAATATCTGCTTACTTCTAAACTGTCCTCACCTGTACTGTATTTATCTATTAATTTACTTAAAGGGATAATAACTCTTCGTATGAGATCTATACTTCACAATAAAAACANTATGCGTTTGACGCGTTTGACGCTGCCGCAAATTTATATTTTTTACGTCTACATGCACTGTCCAAACTCTTATCATGTCCAACTCAGACCTAAAAACTCAAATGACAAAATCATAGCAGGGTCTTACCTGATGTCGACATTTCACTCTAGATCTGGAATGAAAAAAATGGGGGGCGTCTCGATAGTCCGAAGGTTCATTGGTCCGAAAAGTGGTAACATTTTCGTCGATTTTTTAATCAAGGGTTCATTGGTCCGAAGGTTCATTGGTCCGAAAAGTGGTAACATTTTCGTCGATTTTTTAATCAAGGGTTCATTGGTCCGAAGGTTCTATAGTGAACATTCGGACCAATGAACCTTCGGACTATTGAACCTTCGGACTATCGCTACGGCCCCAAAGAAATGTACATGTCGGTCTAAACGATACAGAAACATTTAAAACTAAATTATCGAATTAAAATGCCGAATTTTTGTTCAGGGACGGGTCGAACAAATGATTCGTGAGTAGGTGAAAATTAATTAAGGGCTACTTTTGCCCCGAAGAAAATTTTTTGGCAAAAAAAACGTTAGAGTAGGCCTACCTTTAACCTTCTCACGAAATTTAAAACAAAAAAGAAAGAAGCTAGGTAAGTGTAAACACGAAAATACCTACGATTTCAAGAGAGATTGAAAAAATAGTTTCATTAATTTTAAAGGCCCTTTGAGCGTCAAACCTTCATTTATACAAAGTTTAATTTTCCTGGAGATTTCCACAAGCTCTCCTTGTTACTCAACAATAACCATTTGTAAAACTGTTCACAGAATTACTGTAGGCCCTAGGTAAAGCGATTTTTTTAATTCCCATTTTTTCTAGTCTGTTACTTTGGACATCGAGTTGAGAGCATATAGGCAGGTGAGCATAACTTGTGGCAGTAAAGACGAGGAAATTTGACCTGAGAACGGATTTATAGGTCGTAATATTATTAACAGGGGCCCTTGGGTATTTTCGTTACAGTGAAAGTTAAAGTGAAAGTCACTTTTTACTTTTCGAGATGCGTAGGCTATATAGGCCCTAGATCTATCTATTTAACGTTCATCATAAGCGTCATTCGTGAAACACCCCGTTCATGCTACTGGTGAATACGACTTTTTCATCCTCGTTCTTCCTGAAATGAAGTCATTACAATTTGGTGATTCGTGATTTTCAATGAAATGTGAATAAAGGTTTATTTAATGTGGATTGTGATTTAATGCCTTTATTTTCCGTGAGCTGTGATCACTACGCCCCCCTCCCATGGGACCCCCTCTTAACTTTTGCGGATAAGATGTAGGCCTACCTTGATGATTAAGATTACATTACATTAACTACCAGGATATAACCTCACCAAATAGGGGCATTAATAATAAAGGTCCATCGCGCAACGTATGCCTGTAAATATATTTGTAGGTAGATTGAAACGAAAATCCGAATTGGAAACGGACAAAAACAACAAAAAGTAAGATCCTCTTTTTTTCGCCCTTATCCGTCGTTTAGGCCTAAGCCTTTCTCGAACGCTGCTAGGGCCCATAGCCAGCAATTTCAAAGGGGGAGGGAGGTCTTTTTCTGAAAAAGTGGACCTTTTACGGTTTTACCATTAAACCCTCATGTACCTTCATGAAAATTTAGCCAGAGGGGACCTTTTCCCTGTAAAAAAAAAAAAAAGGGGGGGGGGGGGTACTTTCAAACCCCCTCCCTGCGGGCCTGCAGCAACAACAAAGCGATCGAACAAGTGCGTGGTCATTCTAGTTCTTACGAAGACTCCCATGGACTTTTATGGGTAGGCCTATATTCACACTGAATCACAGGGTCGCAAACAGCACCATATTGGTCAAACATTTAGAGCCAAACTGTTTTTTTTTTTTTTTAATTAGAATAAAAAATGGTAAAGGATTTAGGCCCTAAAACAGAGATCTAATTCAAGTTAAGAATTAGGTTGAGTAGGCCTAATGAATTACGGAAAGATTAAAATTACATTTTTAAGAAAATTTCGATCTTGCGGGTGAAACTTGAAACGACAAGAATCGGCAATAAAATATGAGCTGAAGAGGCGTACGTGTTGATCAGTAGTTGTCAACTAAATAGGTCTAATGTTGGCTAATTTTGATTATAAAAATGCTAAGGCCATCTCGGCAAAACCGAGTTATATCGTAAGATATAAAGTTATTGTTGTCACTAAAACTGGGACTTCTTGGCTAGTCCGTTCAACACACTGCCTATGGAAAACACAATTTTCTCGTAACAACCCGACACAATGTATCTCAACTACTGCAATCATTGCCACTTTCTTCGCATTTATAAAGATTACGATGGCTTTAAAATATACTACAAGCACCTTGAACACATAGTGTTATCACACAGGGTTTAAGAATGTTCTTGGTGTTGTAAAGACACTTCCCGTTGGAAGGTACATGTAGCTATGATCAACTGCATCAGTTTGACGAAGTAAATATGATTCGCAGCACATAGTGCATGTAGGGGACTGCGGAAATGGGTGGATTTTCCTAACTGAGCAAAAAAGGCACGATAGCTAACGTAGTCTTATGTCATCTGATTTCACCTTTTAGGTTGCAGAAAGAACAATTAACATGACTCAAATTAAGAGAAAAAAATCAACGAAAAATCTATACATGGAAATTATTTGGAATGTTTCCTGTTTTATTAACAAATGATCTTCTATATAAAGGTATTAATTAATATACATTGTATTTTCATCCGGACTCTTTTTACCAGTGGACAATCATTAAAAAATCATCATTATTTTCAGATAAGACAGTCAAGTTGGCACAGGGAGTGAACAGCAGTTACTAACATACGTAATGTACACAAAGCAGACCCATTGCCAGTAATTTCAAAAGGGGGGTTCTTTTTCTGAAAAAGTGGACCTTTTTCCATAAAAACTTCATGTACCTAGATCAAATTTTACCCAGAGTGGACCTTTTCCCAGCAAAAGGGGCGTTTCTTTCCACCACCACCCCTGGCTACGAGCCTGCAAAGAGACCACAAAGCTAGATAACCAGGGTTGCTGACAGTGCACATTGATACACCTTAATAAGCATGCCTACAAACAATGTGGAGGTGCTTTGTGTAAACTTAGCAAGCATTTGTGTGGGTGGGAATGGACATCTCTAATAAGTGTCACATTATAGGCCTATTGTGGTGACCTCTATTGTCAAACAATTGAACTATCTCTATGTACAGAGTGCTGATTGAAAAATAATTGAAAGATCAACAGTGCCCACTTTGTCATACACTAAACATGTTTAAAGCTACTCCCTGCTAATTATTTTGATTAGCCTCATGTACAAAAACAACATGTTAAGGACATTAAATAAGTTAATATAACAGAATACATAGTAAGCCTAAAAATAAAACAGATTAAAATTTCAATACTTTTTTTTACCTATTAGACATATTATTTCTACCTCAAAAGGTCATGCCTCAGTGGTTATAAATATTTGTTTTCATTAGAAATTATTCATTGTTTTACCATCTTATCAAACATAAACATAACATAAAAACATAACTATCAGTAAAATTATGCAAAATACACAACATAATAATTGATTATGAATCAAGGATCGGCTTCTTAATTAAGTTACTTTGTAATAATAAATATCAGTATAACTATGCAAGAACTGAACAAATTCTGAATCAATTACACAGTAGGCGACTTTTTACATCATGCAGTAGTTTTACTGGTTCTAACAGTCATAACTCTCAGGGAGGGGGGTATCCCTTTCGCAAGCCTCAAAGTACCAATCAAAATCACTCCAGTTAACTAGCCATGAAAAAGAGGTAATAAATTGTTAATACCTAAAACAGTAGCACAGACCCAAGGGTCCCCTGTGGAGTTAGTTCACACAAGCTTGGTCACTCTAGTACTAACTCATTCTGAACAGACCTCAAATCAGAACGGCTATGTTTAACAGTATATCCAGAATCAGCAGTATAAGTACAATGAGCAAAACTATCTTTGTCCATGCTATGTGCTAAAACATTAATATAAGAAAAACTATCACATTTTGTTAAGCAAGTGTTACTGAGAGTTACAGGTAACTTTTCTTCATGAAACATGACATTTTATATATAATCCACCTGACATGTGCTTGGAAGGTGATTTTTGCGTATGACAAAAAATACTTGTGAACCACCTGTCAGCAAAAACAGTAAGCACTGTTCATATTTGTTTTTGATATCGTCATAAATTGAATAGTTATGTATAGAATGTGAACAATATAAACACAATATATCATACTTCCAGACATTTCCAACTGCCAGTTTTCCAGACTTCAGACACTGTTGCTCAACTGTGTAATACTCCTTCAGTGTGAAAAAAAAAACATTCATAAAAGTAAAATAAAATACAAACACATTTATACAAAATGTAAGTTGAATGTAGGTTAATAAGTTAATTTTTACAAAATGGACAATTGCAACTCCATTTCGCTTTTCATTTTTTTTTCTTTGTTAAGTGTACAAACAGGTGCTTTCAAATTAGCAGTGAATTTCATGATTACTTTTAAGGTTGAAAAATATAAATAATGTTTTTTTGTTGTTGTTGTTGTTGTTTTTTTGGTTTTTTATTGTTCAGTGGTCAAGATTTAGTAATATATTTAACATCATCTCATACAAAGGGAACATAACAAAATATTCAGAAACATGCCCTGTCAGCTGTTCTTCCACCTGCCCCAGTCAGCTGATTACCAATTTCACCCTTCCTCAATATTTTCACTTTTGAGCTTTGTGTGAAGCATTGACTATGATCCATTCAAAGAAGTTTTGACATAAGTAAATCCAGCCAATCAGGACATCTTTAAATTATCCCTCATCGTCATGAAGGTGTAAGTTGCGGTCCAATCAAAGGGCCAGTGACAATAATAATATGAGCCAATCATATGTCCTTTTACAAAACTTTTATGAAAATGTCAGCTGCAAACCAATCTAAACACTTTACACAGCTGTTAATTTTCTTTTGAAAATATCTGTCATGATAGTGCCAACTGTACTGCTATCAAAATTAGAGATAGCAAATAATAGCTGATGCAGCCATCAAACCTTCAAGGTTTAAGGTCCTCTGTTCTTGTTAACATTCTTCCAAAAATAAATTGGGAAATCAAAAACTGGTTTCACAAGTCACTCTTCTAGTAGTTATTACCACTAAAACATACTACTGTGGCTGTCCTGTGAATGTATCAGATAGAATACGTGAAAACCTACCCCTGAGTTCCACCAATCAAATGTCACTTTAGTGAGGACGCTTGAAAGTGTCAGCTGTGTTCCAATCAAAATAAGTGTAACAAAATCCATTTGACAATAATTCACCAATCATGCATCATGAAAGTGAGGATCCTTATAAGTGTCAGCTGTGAACCAATCAAACCAGATGTAGCAAAATTAAGTGAGGATTCTTGAAAGTGTCAGCTGTGTTCCAATTAAAATAGATGTTACAAAATCCATTCAACAAATAGTTCAATTCCTTACATACAAAGGTATCACCCATCAAACTGTCTGCTCTGAGCCAAACAGCTGAGAGAAGAGAGACCAGAGCCACATATTCCAATCAGAGAACAGTTAACAAAACTTAATCATCCAATGGCATTCAAGCTTTCTGGACCTTCTTTGAAGCCATTTGCAGTTTGTAGTACATGGACTGCATGGCCATGAGTTCAGAGTGCGTGCCCTGTTCATGCACACGTCCACTGTGTATAACAGCTATTTGATCTGCATTCTGTATTGTGGACAGTCTGTGAGCAATCACTATACATGTTCTGCCCTCCTGGGCCTTGTCCAATGCCTCCTGTACAATCTGAAATAGTAAATAAAGGGTGATTTAATATTTTACGATACACAAACATGCATACATCTACATACCACCTCATATTCAACTTGAATTTGATGGAATACACAACCGTATGGTGTTATGAGAGAAAAAGAGAGAGAGAACGAGAGAATCAAAGGCAGAGGAAAAGGTGCTATTACTGTGGAGATAGGGAAGGCAGACTTGCAGAGAGTGTGAGAGAGATTCACAAACAATTCCATGTCCCACCTTTTCACTCTCCGTGTCCAGAGCTGATGTTGCCTCGTCCAGGAGCAGTATCTTAGGATTTCTGACCAGTGCCCTTGCAATGGCCACCCTCTGTTTCTGACCACCACTTAACTGGGCACCCTTGTCTCCCACATTGGTGTCATAACCCTAGAAATGGAAGACAGAGTCTGAATTTGAAACAGGGCTTTGCTCAGGATTGGGGTTACAGGCCGGCCAAAATTACCACCTGTAATTTTCTACAAAATTTCAGGGAGTCCAAGTATGTCTTAAGCCATCATATTTCCAAAAAAGCCCATAAGCCGTCCAGTTGTCTCTGAACATATAGGCCGTTCGGTGATGTGTCCAAATGACAGTTGGATGGTTTGCTGGGAAAACCCTTCATCAGACATATTCTTTGTATGTGAATTTTACAACTGGAGGCCAGATTTGAATGTGATGTGAATTTTATGATCTTAGGATTTAGGAAATTTCAACTCATCACCCACCTACTGTGATGCATGTATGACACGTAACAGATAAAAAACTTTAAACTACCTGTACATCAAGTAAATAGTACCTAAGTTTAAAATTAAAAAGTAAATGTCTTAAATTTCAAAGGACAGGATTAAATTTAACAGTACAGCATCAAGTCAAACTAGCTGGAATCATAAAAAAGGCTTCCTTATTTCTTTAAACAAGTATTCAATTAAAGTAACTGCTTTTAGTAAAAAAAAAAAATTGAAAAATGAAATTACACCCAACTGACCATTGGCAAAGAAGAAATGAAGTTGTGGATGTTGGCCGCTTTAGCAGCTTCTATAATTGCCTGCATGGGAACCTCTCTGGAGTTATCTCCGTACGCAATGTTCTGAGCGATGCTGGTGCCAAACAGCACAGGTTCCTGGGATACCAGGCCGAGCTGTCCCCTCAGCCACTGCAGGTTGAGATCCTTGGTGTTATATCCATCCAGGGTCTGAAACAGAACACAGTAAATATTTCAACATGAGAGCAAAAGAAACTTAAGTACATATTTAAAAGTATAATGCAGGTTTTTGCTCCTAAAGGGATCATAACCAATATATTACCTTATTGCAGAATACTGAAATACATGTATCTTTTTTCCTTCTGAAGAAGTCTTTATAGGGAAATCTAAATCTTCTTCCCTTTTTGAAAAAATCTGTTGGCAGATGTAGGATTTTTTTTACCCATGAACCTAATAGCTAAATTTCATGTTATTCATATTGGAAGATCTTGCCTTTCTTATCCCTTCCCTGAACCTATTAACTTAAAAAAACTTCTTTTTCGTACGTTATTCTTTCAAAATGCAACAAATTGAAATAATGTTTCATCAGTAATCAATTTTTATATTCAATTTATTGTATCAATAGGAACAAAATGAAACAATGTTTCATGATGCTCGTCAGCAAACAAAAATCATCTTCTGTAAGACATAGTAAGACATGTAGACATAGTAAGACACGTAGACATAGTAAGACAGATATACTGACCACTTGTCCCTCCACAGGGTCATAAAACCTCTCAATCAGCTGGATAGTGGTGCTCTTACCACACCCACTGGACCCCACCAGGGCCAGCGTTTGACCAGGTTTAAGGGTCAAATTAAGACCCCTGAGGACCTTCACCTCTGGACGTGTTGGGTACACGAAGCGAGCATCTTGGAAACGAACCTCACCAGATATGTTGGCCTGGAGACAAATAGAATATTATTATTTGTACTAGATTTATTTATCTATTTTAGTCACATATATTTGACATAAACTAACTAAACAACATATGGTCACTTCAATGCATACTTCTCTGTGCCCAAAAATGTCTTCACAACATTAAGTATAATAAAAATAAACGTAAAAATTATGTGACGGCTGCTTCAGTTTAAAATGAAAGAATGAATGAAACAGGCTTAAAATAAAATATCTTTCTTCAGTTCTATTTTAAAGACTCTCTTGGCTTCCAACGCTACCTTTCCTTTTCAACTTACCATGGTCTTTCCATCTTGGCAAGAAGAATCAATGGATGGTTCACGATCAAACAAAGCAAACAGTTTGGCAGCAGCTGTCTTGGCCTTGCTGTAGTCGGGGGCAAAACCAGACGCTCTTCCAACAGCCATGCCTCCAAATGTTATGGCACCAAAGATCCTGAGGGAAAAATATTCATAGAGTAAGGTAATAATTTAAATGTTTCATTAATGAATTTAGCAATAACAAGTTTTATTTTTATTTTTGCATTTATTATTATTATTTATTTTTCTTTCTTTTTCTTTTTGGTGGGAGGTAGTGGGAGAAATGGGAACCAATAGGGGTTCCTATGAAACTAAAGGGTGGGGGAAAGGGGAAGACATGATGAGTATCTCTGGGTAACTGAAAAACTACCTGCTTCTTACCTGAAAACATTCTGGAACTCCTGAGGGGAAATATTCTTTGAGTAAGGTAATAATTAATGAGTTATTGATGAATTTTGCAATACAAGGATGCTGTGTTTTTTTTGTTTGTTTGTTTGTTTTTGCTTTTTTTTTGGGGGGGGGGAAGTGGAGATCAATAGGGCTTCCTCTAAGATTAAGGGGTGGGGGGTAAAAGGGGGAAGAGATTAGTATCTTAGAATAACTGAAAAACTACCTACACAGCTCCAGTTTCACAAAAAACTTAAGTCAGTTCCCTGGCTTAGTTGACTAGGATTTCCATGACAGTGCTGTTACACTGCTCCTGATAGGGTAAGATGTGCCCATGTGACCATGTAACCTTGGTAATTAAGTTCTTAGCCAGGGAACCTGACTTACGTTTTTTGTGAAAACGGGACCTGCTTCTTACCTGAAAACATTCTGGAACTCCATCTCTCCCGTTTGAACCAAGTACGCACCGAAGCTAAAGGCTGCGGCGTATGCAAAGAAGATGATACACTGGGAAAAGGCATATGTTATCCCTGACACATGACTGTTGCGACGTCCAGATCTGAAAAATTGAGATAAATGTATTCAATGTACTTGGAACATATCCCCATTAAATACCAAAATTTGGGAATTTTTTTTCACTACAACACTGTAGAAGTCTGTAATAATGTGGGTAAAAAAAATCACTTAAGCATAACAAAGAGAGAAAAAGGTGCCTTGTTACAGCATAATTGATACATTTAAAATTCATATTCAAGGAAAATTAGTATTGACCAGAGACTTGTTACGTGAACTTACTGGTAAACCTCTACAAAATGGCCACTGTATTTGTCTGCGAAATGCTTCTCCTTCGTCAATGCTGCCACTGTACGCATGTTCTCAATGGCTTCAATAGCAATCTGAAAACAGCATCTCCAGATGAAGTAGGCAAAGTTCAAAATATAGATATATAAAAATGTGCCTAAAAACCAATTTATACATGTACTTAATTATGTTTAAAATTTTAGTCTCTCTCTATCACACACACACACACACACACACTTATCCATTACAATTCTCTTGTCCTCACTCCTTTCTCAATGCCCTCCTTTTCTTCACCCTCCTCTCTCTCCTTCTCTCTGTCCCTCTCTCTCACTCTGTCCCTCTCCCTTCCTCCCTTCTCCTCTCTCTCTCTCTGCACTCCTCCTACCTTCCCTCCCTCCACCAGTGCCACCTGGTCCCCTCTGCTGTGCCCCATGAGCAGCCTCATCTGGATCAACCCCGCTGCCACCATGATGGGCAAGAAACCAATGATCACCAGCGTCAACTTCCAGCCAAAGATGAAGGACATCACCACCGCTGTCCCCATGTTGGCTGTTGATTGGATCATCGTGGAGAGACGGCTTCCTGTGGCGCCATTGACAGCTGAGGCGTCTGTTGCCAGACGTGCTGTCAACGCACCGACTTGGTTGGTGGGTTCGTCAAACCATCCAATTTCCTGAAATAGAGAATCAAAAATAAAGCAGTTCAATTACAGCGATGATATTAATTTTATAGAGTGTCAAGATACCAGCCAGATCAGGTGATATCTACTGACCTTTAAATGACCTTTGTTAAACGTAACTTTTCTCACTCCACATTCATGAATTTAATTATTTTGAAAGTTAGTCAAGTTTCAAGTCAATAATTTTCACATAAATTCTGCTACAATTCTGTATTCACTGTCCAGTGATTCAACACAATATTCTGACAGTTTCAAGATATTCTGAATGTTTCATTTACGGCAATTTTTTCACTCTTGGTCAACAGTTAACACTGACCTGTCTGAGCATGGACTCAAAGGCCATATGTCGCAGTCTCTTGGTCAGCCTCTCCCCTGAGATTCCAAACATGGTCCCCTAAAAAACAAGTTCATCAAATCATTTATGAAAAATTCAAGTACACAAGAACTTGCAATAAGATGATGATATCATAAAATTTGATCACAAGCAAATAAGAATTAATATTTGTGAAGTTACTTGTTGGATTGTCTCAAACTAAATCTTAATTACAACCCAACATTTATAAAACTATATCAATGACTTAATTTCCACCTTCGTACTCAGTATAACAATATAATGATGAACAATTATAATAATCAAGGGCATACTTACCTGAATAGTTTGAAAAGTTGCAGAGACTAATCCTACAGCAAAGATAAGACCACAGAACAGAGTCATACTGGCTGCCTGCTCCTCTGGGTCCACTATGGCAAACACCTGTGAGATGACAGACATAGTATAGAAATATCTGCTTACTTCTAAACTGTCCTCACCTGTACTGTATTTATCTATTAATTTACTTAATTAACATATTAATCTTATTATTAATCATAGCAAATACTTTTACATGGTATCATAGTTTGTTAGTATACATGAATCTAACTGTCCATCCTCCCATCTATTTATCCGTTTTAGATCACTTTTACCCCAGTATTTTCTTTTTATCATGTGTGTATTATAATCAAAGTTTATTTATTTTAGATATAAATTTTTAAGATTCCCCGAGTATGCAATAGTATGACGAGATCAATTCAAACTTCTGACTATTACACCAAGTGACATATGCTTTAATATCATTTGTTATCAAAATATTTACTTTGAATGACAAATAAAACACACTTTTAAGATCTCTCCCATGAGAATGGCAAAGCAGGGATGGGCAGCCCCTGTGAAAATAGCACTAAAGCAACCAATCAGAATGAAGGGCCACTCAGGCGAATTAAGACGCATGATTCTCTTCAGTGATGGTTCAGGCAGTTTTTCTTCAATTTCTTTCTGAAAAAATAAACAAGCAAGCAATTTAAAATTTTTGACCTTATGACAATGAGCACTGGCTATAAATATAAATCATACATTTCTTTCTACACAAGTACCCGACAAAACAAACAAAGAATTTTTCTGGCAAAAACACATTAATTTTTTACCATTGTTCAACTTTATATAACTTATCATAAACTGACTGCCCAGGGGACTTGATTTATATGTGATTTATATCTGACAGAAGTAAAAAAAACTATTTAGTAAGTTTTCATCAAATAAAAAAAAATTTTTTTAAACATTTTAAAAGCCCACTGATGAATGAAACAAGGTAACAATGAAGCAACTCAAATTGGTTTTTAATAATAATAACTGAGTGTGACAATCAAATTATGAAATCATAAATCAGATGTATCAAACGGATATAAAATAAAAATCAAAAATATATTAATAATCTTTGATCTGTTTCGGCACTTGGACTGTCTCAGTGAAGTGATGTTCATCCTGGGTTTCAAGGGTTGATTTTCTTGGAAACATCAAAGGTATACTAATCACGGGGGTGAAATTTCAGTGACATCTGACAACGAGGTAAGTATCTTATAATTATGTGTTAATGCTTAAAACATTGTGAAACAAAAAAAATCTAAAAAGGAAAAAAATTGATAAGGACTGAGTGGGAACCCCAACTTTAAACCTCACCTTCTGACCCTGATTTTCCTAAAATATTTATTAAATTATATATAAAGTATAAGTTTTGAATTTTCCATAATATTAGTTTCAAGAAGGTACAGACACAAACAAGCACTGTCAAAAATGTGGACTAAATTCTTAATTATAAAGACAGCTATGAAGTCTAAATAGACGAAAATGATATTTTATCGCTTCATGATTTCTAGACACTTTTTGGATATTTATTTTTTATAAATATATATATTTTATATTTATATTATATATTTTATAAATATATTTTTATATTTATAACAACTTTATTAATATCAATATAACAAAATGAAACATATCTACCACACACAAAGCTTAATCACAGGAAATCTTGTCCACATCTTACCTCCAGCTTTTCCCGGTCTATCTCTTCTATGCGATGGGATTCTGCCGATGTCATACGACGAAAACTTGCACGTGATCCACCACTCTTATGACTGCGTACACTTCTGCGCGAGGACATACGCTGGATCAAGTGCCTTCCAAAGTCAGACAATGCGGATTCTTCCTCTTTACTCCCAGGTTTAAAGACGTATTCCTCCACCATCTCTTCCAGATCTGTAAATACAGCAATGGTAAAATGTCACTGTCTGACTCTAGTTACAACAGAACAAAAATAGTGAATTCAACTTGGTTTTATCCCTATATATTGCTAGAATTAAGGAAAAACACTATACCATTATTACATAGTGGTTTTGAGACAACTCTGACGGCTATTATAATGAAAATGTAGTCGACCTCAGAATATCAGAAACTTGTACTGACTAGTTATAAAATTTAGCACTCTAAAGAAAAATGAGTTAAATTTATCTCACTATAAAACATAAGAGTTCATGGCAATAGACATCACTGCCTGTCATATTATCGTTAAAACTGTACATTTTAAAAATAGGAATTGTAACCTCAGGGCCATAGCCTGAGATAAATGTGTGTGTGTGTGTGCATACGTGTGTGTGTGTGTGTGTGTGTGTGTGTGTATTTGTGTACATGTGTGTATGTTTGGGGGAAGAGCAACTGTGTAGGCAACGGCTTAGACAGATCTCCACACGGGAAAGATAAATGACGTAATTATAAAGGTGTCTGTAGCCTGTCCCAGTACAGTCTTTGGCTATGAACTATAAAGTAGTTTCAGTGATATATGAAATACCTATAAAACATTAAAGGGAAAGGGTAGGACCACTGTGTTTATAAAAAAAATTAAACAGCAAAACAACATTTCATCTACAATACACATCGGCATTGGAAAACACTTTCTATAATACAGGGAATTCTAGCTTTAGAAATGCAAAATACAAAAATAAGTAAGAAAATGATAAATAAATTCAGTCATTTAAAAAAATGGGTATGTCAACCATTTCCGGAGTAAGGTTAAATATAAGCTCCTGGCATTACTCAAATGCTTTGTAGCACCCTTTACCTAAAGCATTTTTTCTTCTAATTTGCTTTTCTTTTTAATTTGAGCCCATTTCACAATTTGAAAATACAATTCACATTCAACACCAAAGCAAGTGAGCAAAAAATAACTTCATTATTATTATTTTATCTTAAATTTTTCAGCACCATGTTTCGCTAAAGAACTTTAACTCAAAGTATCTCTTAACTACCCAGGATAGATCTGTAACAGTTCACTTATTAAAAAAAATAAACACTGCTGGTCTTTAACAAATATTTTCTTAGTTTTAAGTGAAGCTCCTGTCCTAATATGATTGTCTTTTAATGATCTACTACAGATGCATCCCAGGTCAAGATAAGAAAAATGTTCAGTTTAAAAACAAGACCAATTCCAACTTCTTACTGTAGTTATTTAGTGAAACAATGCCAGAATTTTCAACCCTGAAGCCTTTCACCACATGCCTTGCAATTCAATAATCAAACAATGCTGACATTTTTTAAAAATTTCTTAACTATATAAACCCTTTCACCACGTGCCTTGCAATACTATACAATAATCAAACAATGCTGCCTTTTTTGCCATTTTCTAAACTGAAAGCACCATATCTGCATTTCACACATTATACCTACATGCAGGGCAGAATGAACCATCCTTGTTTCCTTAAGAGTGGAAATAACCATGCAAATTATATTGTATTAAACATATATATATATATATATATATATACTTCTTTAATGGGCATCGAAAAAAAAAAACCCTAAAAACAAATGATATATAACAGAACCAACTAATAATAAGCAAGATAACAAATGTCAAGCAGATGAATAACTTATAAACAGACAAATGAAAACAGAAGGTGTGGGCTTCTGGAAACAGCAGGTTCATTTGGTGCATTGTCTGTAAAAAGGTGACATCGAAAAAGGGTGATGATGAGGGGTCAGGCTCACATAGCTATTATTAACATAATGGCCATCATTAGAGTGTCTTTTGCTTTATTCTCCTGTACAGATCTAGACACATAAAACAGGTTTGGCAAAGGAACCCTGTCACAAGAAACTGTTTAGCAACAAAGGGTTTGTGAAACTGACCCCGGCTTTTTGTAAATAAATACTAACAGTCATCGTACCATAACATACTGATATCCTTTTTTTTTTGTTTTCCTCAGACCCAAAGCAATCTTTGTAAAAACATGAAATAAGAAAAGCACTTGCCCTATCTCTTAACCCCCCACTCCATCAACAATATCACTCACACCATAAAGATGGCGCTAGTAGAGAAATAAGGCAGAGTGTCTGGTCTCTGATCATTGCTTTCATCCCTGTGGCTAGAGATCTATTATTGATGTTTGCTACATATCACCATACGGTCATTACCAGGTCACAAACATACTTCATTGAAATTTTTGATTATCTGTACAAACTTGTTCCTTCATGCAACAAAAAATATTTAACGTAATGACATCCAATAATATGGAATATTGAATTCTGGGTAATAACCACTGTCATGCAAACATATATATTCCTGCATGCAACGATACCAAAACGGGGTCTATAATCACAAAACATGCACACAATGGGTGATAATGTATTCATATGTGTGTGATAACATGCACCCATACGGCAATTTACTCACAATACGAGTGTCGGGGAATTTCCTGGGAAGAAAATGTGCTTGCATCATCCGAGCTGTCTACATAGAGATGTATATAACAATATCAGCCAGAATGTAGCAATAATGTGTTGTGTTATAAAATGTCCACAAAGAAAACTTACACTTACACTGCTGAAGTTGCCAAGAAAATATAAATATTTTACAAGTCAATAATTACAAATAAGCAAAGGAGAGAGAAATAACTGTTCAGTGGTCAGAGAAATTAATTCTTAAAAGGACAAATTGGCAAAAAGCTGGCATGCTACCATCAGCATACTATTTTCACAAGTAATGACTCAACCAGGGGGTGTAGCACCTCCAGAAAATACAGCAACTTTTTTAGCATTAACCAAAAGTTAAATTTCTCACATGAAATCTCCATGTAGATATACATCTACCTGATTACATTAATTTTTGGCTTTATCATTAATTAAAGATATTATTTATTGGGCAATTTAACATAATTTTGATGCAAGCTCTCAGTGAAACTGTGAACACATAGTAATATGTCCATGTCTAGTTACACTGGTCTTGGCGTCAAGTATCAAATTAACACTAGCATCATTCTTTACAATTAAAATTAAATTAATTTACAACTAAAAGAGCATCAGAAAACCATAAAGATATGTAAAACAAATGGAAATTAGTCATTAACTAAAATTAGAGAAATGAATTATTATTTCATAACAAATAAACTATAAAACTACCAAAAATATCAAACCTTGGCTGATATTTCTTAACTACTAAAAATACCAGTCAGCAATCCTGTTATATGACACACTATATCCTGAAGATATCATTCAAACTTATCAATCTACACATTTCAAAACATTAAAAAAATCGCACTATGATGAGAAGTAAGAGAGACATACCTTCTTCCTCTGACTCGTCTTCATCTTCCACTCGTGTCTGTAAACACAAATATTCACTTAAATACCTAAATATTCAATTATACTTAGAAAAATATGCTGATCAAAGTTATCAAGGTTTCATAGAATTGCCAAAACGTCCTGCCAGACAAACCTTAACTACATTGTTTACTAGCATATGGACAGCTTCTATACTGTATATTACAGAAATAATAGGCTATCAAATCACATGTAAAAACTATGCGGGAAATCTTTGATCATATCAAATTGTGTTTAAGGCTACTTGTATCTGTACCAGATATATTTCATAATATCAGTTATTAAATTGTATTAAAATATGAATTAAAATGTCAGTATTGTATCAACTACAATCCATACTTATGCCCAGTGGTGTACCTGTGAGGTGACCAGTTGAAAGTACAGCCCCCTGTGGTCCATGAGTTCATCGTGTGTACCTATTTCTACCACTTTGCCATCACCTATCCCCACAATGAGGTCAGCATTCTTGATAGTTGACAGGCGGTGAGCTATGATCAACGTTGTGCGACCTTCACTGGCCTGAATATAAATGTATCATAAGTACATATTATACTTCTTTTACTACTACAAATATTACCATTACATGGCTTAATTAACCTTCCCTCAACTAATGATATCCAGATGCATATTTAAGGGGTCATTACTTATTCTTCATATTTTCATAACCAGGCAGGCTACAGGCATAATGATGAAGAGAGAAGTAATTATGATTCATGTCACATATGCATTATCAATACAATTTAAGTGTGCATCTTCTTTCATGAATTGATATAAAATGGAATGTTTTTTCTGCCATTTGAATGTATTCCCCAGTTCAAATTTTTAAGCACTAAATTTATTCTACAGAGTCCTACCTCATTCAGCAGTCTCACCTTATCAAGTGCCGCCTGCACAATAGCCTCACTCTCATTATCCAATGCAGAAGTGGCTTCATCTAAAAGCAAGATTTTTGGGTTCCTCACCAATGCCCTGGCAATGGCAATTCTTTGTTTTTGCCCACCACTTAGCTGAGCTCCTCTCTCACCAACCTGTGTCTCGTATTTCTGTTTGTAAAATATCAGAAGATTAACAGTGAAAAAGTGCCATATTTATGTTTTCATCTAACAGCTACAACTATGTAATTTTTATTTCTAGCTAGACACCGTCACCTGAGAATGTTGCCACAGGAGAAGAGAGTCTTTGCAGAAAAAGTGCCAAATTCTAAAATAGTTTGCAGGACTGCCACATTATTACATTCATGTCCATTTTCTTTTGACTGAATTGTTTACACTGTATGAGATATTAAATAAAATGCTTTAACATGTATTTATCTATGAATTTTGAGGACAGAATGGTGGAAATGCTGAATTGTCCTCCATTCCTAAAATTTATTTTTGAGAATTGGTCTTTGATAAGGCTGAATTTGTACTCAACATTTATTTTCAAAAATATATCTTCTAAAAATTACTCTAAGCAGTGCATGTACACCTGCAATTCATGTGATGATTATGAAGAGAAAGAAGAAAATTTTACATGTTAAAGTGATGTTACACCTATCCCACAAGATGAATGGACTCATTTTATAAGACTTGCCTACAGAAACATGACTTAAAATTCCTGTCATTCTATAAAGAGGCACTTAAATTTTTTTGATTTAGGAAATTATGCTTATACCTGACACATTTCAGTAGGTAACTACCCCACAATCAAAAACATTCTCGACATTATCTCTGGTTAATTTGTTTAGAATTCTAAGGCAAAAAGGCACCCTAATCTGTTTGTCGAGTATTCACATAAATAAACCTAATAGTTCTTGTCACCATTGTAAGTGAACTCCAGTTCCAAACTTGACTGTCTTCTCACCTGCCAATGTGAGTACCAACCTGTGGTAAAGCCATGATGAAGTCATGAGCATTGGCTTCTCTTGCCGCCTGTTCTATCTCAGCATCAGTGGCGCCCTCTTTGCCAAAGCGGATATTTTCTCTGATGGTGGTAGCAAACAGCACTGGCTCTTGGGAGACCACCCCGATATTTTGGCGCAGCCATTTGACATTGAGAGAACGAACATCGCGGCCGTCTATCTTCACCTGTGGGTTGTAGGAGAAATATGTTTACATACATTTATGACATGACCAAAGTCAGGTACTCTTTTGCACATATCCCCAAAAAGTTTTATATTCTGACACACAAACATGCAAGCACCAACACACACCTTTCTTCTACTCCTTACAACAACCATAACACATAAATTAATATTTACAAGAAAACTAGTAAAGCACTTAGAGAATGCAGACCACCCTTAAGGCAGTTCAAATTTCATTATTGATTGATTACCTCGGCCAAGGAGGTTATGTTTTCACCCCTGTTGGTTTGTTTGTTTGTCTGTCATCAACATAACTCAAGAAGTTATGGACCAACTTTGATGAAATTTTCAGGAACTGTCAGAAGTGGGCCAAGGAACAGATGATTAGTTTTTGGTGGTGATCTGGATCAATAATCAATCAATAATCATTGTCATTCAATGGATCACCACTACGATGTAATCAATTCTTAGTTGACCCATTTCTGACCCACCTTGAAACTTTCATAAAAATCTGTCCATTATTTTTTCATATTGTAGCTAACAGACAACCAGACGGACACATGGAGCCAAACACATCATCTTGGCAGAGGTTATGGTACATATCACCAAACAACAAAATGTTAAAACAATATTACAGCTTTGACCTACAGACCTGCTTGGCTGCAGGTCAAAATGACAAATATAACCAATAAAAAAAAACACTCACTGCTCCTCTGATGGTGTCATAAAACCTCTGGATCAGCTGTACTGTGGTGCTCTTCCCACAACCAGAGGGCCCCACCAGTGCCACCGTCTGCCCAACATTGACCTTGAAGGAGAGACCTTTCAGAATCTGGAAACCACAATTACAATATATCATAAAAGTCACACAGTAAAGTTTATAGTCATTTTTCTCTCGAGTGATACCAGAAATAGTAAATAAACAATAAAGACATAATAAATCAAATTTCCTGTCACTTAACACTACAAATCATCAATAGTCCATACCACTTTAATTTGGTGAGGTCCGCAAAACATCATATTGACCTCAGTTAAAGTAAAAAAAAATGTAAAATATTACTGTAATATATTACTGCTAAGTCACTGACCTTTTGTAAAAAAATATGTACTAGGACCAATAATTTTTTTAATTTTTGGATGTAGCCATGAACTCACCTGGACGTCAGACCTGGAAGGATAGTGGAACCCAACGTTATCAAACTCCACATTTCCCTTGACATCCTCAGGCTTCAGGCCCTCCTCAGATCTACTGTCTATCTCTGGGACCTGAACATGGATAATCAATTACATAAATAAGTTTACAACAAATACCTCTTCAGTGAACCAGTGGCTTCGGTTTTTAATTTTGTTGGAGATAAGAATGGAGGATTTGAATATGAAGAGGCGGAGAAGTTGGAAAAAAATATGGTCAAGGTCTCTCTCACCTGGTCAATGATCTCGTACACTATGGCAGCGGCTGCCCTGGCGTTACCAAAGGACTCCAAGTTGGGGGCGGCGTGACCCAGGGACATGGACCCCATTAGGACACCAAAGAATACCTGCAAAGGAAATACAAAATGATACTTTTGAGTTAAATGATAATTTAAATTTGAGAAATGACAGCAACCCAATCTTGTACTTAAATAACAGACAGCCACGAATTAAAAAAAAAGTGCAACAAAATGGACTGCCCATCCGCACTGACCATTAGCAACTGTCCTCCAGAAAAACCCTCATTTCTGATCAGTGTCCCGCCGTAGTAGAAAGCCAGGGCAAAGGCGCTGAAGATGATGATCCAGATCATTCCCTGGCCCGCCCCTGAGATGATGCCTTTCTTGATCCCAACTTTCTGAGCCTCCTGGAGGTTAGCAGAGTACCTAGACAATACAATAGAGGGCATTAGCAGAGTACCTACACAAAACAATAGAGGGCGTTACTTCAAGGTGATCCAGGCAAAAATCATGTGATATGATAAATTAAACATATGTACCATCAAGGGTTTTGTATTTGCCTGGTGTTTTTCCCTTAAAACCCAAAACTAAATAATAAAAGACTACAAATGTAATGCTTTCATACTGATTACTAGTAACAATAGCAATATTTAATATGAGTTATTACTATTTTGACCCATGAAATTTGCCTCTAAATTGTCTCTAACAACTAGATTTCTCTGTACCTTTCCACTTCTTTCTTCTCTCCCCCGAATGCGGCCACAGTTCGTATGGCTCCCAGCACCTCCTCCGCTACTGCTCCCGCCATTGCATACGCCTTCAACTCTGTGGCAGTGAACTTACGCATGGACTGGAGTTTAAAATGAAGTATGTTACGTAATTCTTTGGTTGTTCTTTAATATCAAATCTTATAATATCAAAAGTGTAGACTCTGAATAATCCAGGTGTAGTTGTGATTAAGCAAGGGATGGAAATTAGACCACATACTGGACACTAATGAAGAAAAGTATATAAGCTTGCTACCACAAACTAGGTTAACTAACTAACTAGGTTAACTACCACTAACTAGGTTGACTGTTGTCATATGCCAGACTGCACTGACTGTCCACTGGTCCTATATGACACTGGACAGGTGTAAGTGACAAGATGAACATGGTGACGTGTTTCCAACTACACCTGCCTTGTTGACAAGACAATCCCAGCTTTTAGCCCAGAATATAACATATATACGGCTAATGCGTTGGAGTACACGTGTACATAAATGGGAATTTCTAATCATAATTTATTAATAGTACATGTTTATAGATATACTCACTATAGCCACAAAAGCCGAGGCCAAGATTAACAGTGGTGATATGGCAAGGATGACCAACGTTAGCTTCCAGCCCTCAACAAAACCAAGGACGTAGCCCGCAACGAAGGTCGTACTCCACTGGAGGAAGGTCGCCATTTTCTCCCCCATGCCAGCATGAATTTTGGAGATATCACTGAATACAAAAAATATTGTCTTGAAATGTAATATGTGGCTGTATAAAAGTCTGAGAAGCAAAGCAAATCTATTCATGGGATCATTGCTGCATTTTGACAAAGTTTTCAAAAAATATCAAAGAAAAAACACTGGAAAATTAAATTAAGGTTCATGCATTAAGGTACTAATATAAAGGCTTAATAATATCTCCTGACTGAACAAGTAGCATAACCAAATTTTTGTTATATGAAACTAATAATTAAAATTTTCAAAGTCACTACAATTACTTGAAGGAAAACTCTTTACAACTACTTCAAGCAAAGACTCTCTTTTCCCATTAATAAAAAAAACAAACACAGTTCCCCGTACTCTGATATCCTGGTATTCAGCTCCCCGACCTCGTGGGTATCAAACCACTGTATATCCTGTCTTAATATGGCATTGAAGAACAGCGTTCTTATCCTCCGAGTCTGACGTTCTGCCGTCCACGACCACGACATCACAGCGAGGTATCCACTTACCAACACCACGCTTGCCACGACGGCAAAAAATTTTGAAAAGAATACAATTTCCGTGAAGATGTCTCTTGTTGCTGTGTAGTTACTGAAACAAAGAGGGAACAAAAACTATATATAAATTACTGAATCAGATCCTAAAAAGGAAAAATTCACCCCAAACATTTCTACCAAAGATATCCCTGACTTTTTGGAGACAGTAAAATAATTTATGAGAAATATCAAAATTTAAATAACCTTTAATTGATATTTCAAAAATAATCACTAAAAAAAATCAAAAATATACAGACATCATATTTCCATTAATATAATATACTGTTACCTGAAATGTACACCTTTAATTGCTAAAAAATAATTGCACTTTTTCATACTTGACAAAATAAATCACTATAATGATCAATTATTCATCTTTGCAAAATTTTACTATCTTACTTGGAATCGACATTTCAGAAATATTTCAGCCATACCTAGTAGCATTCATATTCAGATTAATAGCGTCACTTATAAATAAATTGGCTACGTTTCCGTAGACCAGGATATTAACAGGAAACCCGCAGCCTATCACCATAGAGAACAGAGTCCCCACCAACATCAGCAACACGTCAAACTTGTCAGCAAAACGGTACTGAAAGTGTCAGGAAGAAGAACAATGAGTAAGCCTAATGGAGTGTTGCTGAAGGATATTCTTAAAAAATAAACAAAAATGGAAAATATCACAAAAAATATCACATCAAAATATTAAATAGCAAAAAAAAAAAAAAACATTTACATCTTCATCAAAACGTTATGTGAACACTTTTTTGGTAAGGAACACGGCGGTTGTTTGGTCAAGAAGAAAGTAATTACAGTATAATTGTTGCAAATGTCAAGATATTCCTTATAGTATTAGTACTAGTATTTTGTCTGCCACCACTCATTTCTGTTCATTACAAATTTTTGACGAACAATAGCTTCGTGGAAATACTACACATGTACTTACCAATTCAAAAAATCCAACTCGTTTTATTTCTTGTTTAGCAGGTTTCTCTTCTCCATCTTTTGGCTTTTTAAGCCAAAATTTCCTGTTTCAAAATTATTGATAACTTTAAACATCTTTTTCTGTGTGTTTATATTCCATACTTTTAAAAATTATGAATAATTAAATAATGAATTGACTAATTAATCAGTCAATTAATTAATTATATACAAATTCGTTTGCACTATCACCAAATGTTTATTACAACACATGCACATAAACACCTAATTACAAAAAATAATTTCAACAAAATAAAAAATGCAATCAAAACTGAACTCATAGAGTATGTCAATTTCTTAATTCTGACTTAAATTAGATAACCTAGTCTGTAGTTATGAAATGTACTATCAGGCTCACATGGCAGTGATGTCAACTGAAGGTAGATAACATGTACTAGTACTGTATACAGATAACAATCCATTCATATGACAGGACTTTATATAATGCCACATTGTACCACAATAATGATGATGAATATAAAGCAAATATGTTTATATACATATAGATAGTCAAATGTACCAAAGCCATGGTGATTAGGTACAATATATTATTATATACATGTACAGTATTGTTAAATCATTAACTCTCTCTCTCTCCCTTCCTCTCTCTCATTCTGTGTCTCCCTTCCTCTCTCTCTCTCTCTCTCTCCCCTCTCTCTGTGTGTCTTCCTCTCTCTCTCCCCTCTCTCTGTGTGTCTTCCTCTCTCTCTCTCTCTCTCTCTCTCTCTCTCTCTCTCTCTCTCTCTCTCTCTCT
>NW_019774958.1:877581-1023157 GCF_001039355.2 Lingula anatina | reverse complement strand
TCTCTCTCTCTCTCTCTCTCTCTCTCTCTCTCTCTCTCTCTCTCTCTCTCTCTCTCTCTCTCTCTCTACAAAAAGTTTGGGAAAGCAATTGCCAGGACAACCACCACTAACTGTAACTAATACTACAGTAACTATAATGTGTGTGAAATTTAAGAGTAATAACAGTACTCACCACTTGGGTTGTTTCACCTCTACATCCACCTCAGTATGATCCACAGGCTGTGAAGACGCGGGGTCCGCTCTTCCATTTAAAGGAATCTCCGTAAATCCTCCTTCATCATCATCCTCATCCTTAAAGTCTACACGGTGATGTGTGTAGTGAGGCTCGCCGTTTCTTTTTGAATTGTTATTTTGTTTTATTTCTCCATTTGAATCTGACTGGGGTTGTGCTGGTATGTAACCCATCAGTTCTATACTGTTGGGATTTTTATGCTCTTTTTCCTTCATGCTGAGTTGTTTTTTTAGTTTTTCTTACAAAACATACAACTGATAAAGTTGACTGATGAAAGACAATTTTTTTAAGTACAGTCACCTTTTCAGGTTGGCTTCTGGGATTAATACACTTAACTCAATAAATGATAAATAAAGAAGACTTCTCATAAATGTTGTAGTTATTTGGTTCTGATTTTTTTCAGAGGTAGCAATGGGTATAAAACTAAAATAAATGGTATGTTATATTTTATCACATATATTCCTCAGCTGTTGGAGTTTTCCTTCTTAATATTTTAATTCCACAAAGGGTTTCACTTTTGATTTTTCTTCTTCTTAATTTTGATCTGGGCGCTTTCACTAAGAATTCTCCTGCTGTTTTTTCCACAATAAATGTCAGCCTGTTTCCTAGTATTCTTCTTTATCTCTTTCAATACTCCCAAAGACTTGAATTTATCTGAAAAATAAAACAGCAATATCAACATTTAATGCACCGTCCATGGCATTGACAAGTGCTGACCAATCCCTACTTCCATTTAAACTTGAGAGGGGGTCAGTAAAATTAATTAAATTTGTTCATTTACTGTCAAATGTTTCTGCTAGATGACTCCCAGACCCTGCAGCCAGCTTTACCAGAAATTTCTTAAACCTTAAATCTCTGCCAATTTGGAAAAGAAACAGAAAGTGAACTGCATTATCATTAGTGGTCACAAATTTATATAACCTGAACTTTGATACAATGGCACTTTTGTGAGCATGAACTTGTCACAAGGCTTTCATTGATAATGTCATTCATTTATAACTCAAGAGATGTTCACACTAGCTCCAGAAAGGTTTAACACACTTCGATCTACATTACTAGTAAGTCATCAGTTTTTACAAAATTTTAAATTACAAAGTAACATTTGCGCTGTGTGACTGCAAATACGTATTACTTTCAGGTAAAATAGTATTTATGTGTCATATCTCTAAGAACATTACTCAAATAATCCTTTCTGCCCTGTTGGACTACCACCAGAGCTGCAGATAGCGGCCGCAGGTGGGTCGTATCAGGTTGGATCTGTTTGGTTAGTGTGACTGCGGCCTTAGATATCAAACACATTGAACTCTAACACCCTGATAGGGTATCTACTCACTTTCAAGATAAATAGAGTATATCTGATGGTAAGATTTAATTAGTTTTTCACCTAAACTAAACTAATGCATTTCACATTTAACTTTTAAAGTTACATTGCACCATCTTCTTCATGTGCCATCATCGATGCGGTGTTTGACAAACAATGATATTTTGCCAAAGGGTTCTATTTCTCACCCATGACCAAAGGTGCCTTGTTGGTAATCCAAAATACCAATAGCCAGTGCAAATAAATTACTGCATTATCTGAATCAATTCCTACAGATTTATATATGATAAAAATCTACGACATTTAACTACCGCATATACTGCTGTAAAATAACCCACTAGGTGCATTTTAAAATCCAAAAAGTATACTTTTCCAATTTTAAAAGTATCAGTTGAACATCTATCTATCTATCTATCTATCTATCTATCTATGCAGGGATATATATATATATATATATATATATATATCCAGGCCCGTAGCCAGGGGGGGGTTCGGGGGGTTCGAAAGAACCACCCCTTTTGTCAGGAAAAGGTCCATTTTAGGCAAAATTTGATCTAGGTACACATAAGTTTCATTGTTAAAGGTCCACTTTTTCAGAAAAAGAACCCCCCTTTTGAATTTACTGGCTATGGGCCTGTATATCCCTGTGTAACATTAACAGTAACAGACCAGTCACTGCTGTTCTGAATGTGGCCTAAGTATCTGTCCAGTCTTTCCACAAGGTGAGTCTGAGCAGAAAATAATTTGTTTACTTATCTTCTTAAATCCCACAGTAAATGTATATATCACATAAAGTGGAGGCAACCCACCAGGTGCTTTTAAATTTTATAATAAGCTCTTACAGTACAGTTGTATTAACCCACTTACCCCTCTATTACCCATTAGATGTACTGAAGTACACAGCACCTTTCCTGTCTTGACAGAAGTCAACTGCTTATTACTATACCCAGCAGCAGCCTATTGGAGCTACTTATATAAATCCACCAAAATGAGCACTGAACAAAAGACCCAAAAGGACACGGAAGAAGAACCAGGCAAAGGCCTGAATACTTAACTCCCTTCAGTACCTGAGGTGCAGCCAGCGTGTATAATGTACAGTGGAAGATATGTGACCATATCACATTACATTGCCATTGACACTACAATATGAGGGCGCAAACTAGGCTACGTCCAAACCAGTGTCAATAACAAGGTCAGGTAAAACCAGGGGGGCAATATATGGGACGATTTTGTAAACAGGGGTATGACATGTAGCACACAGTATGTACAATACTCATTTTTGGTGCGTTCCTTTGTTATGTAACTCTAGAGGGTGAAATGAATTGTAACTGCAGGGCTTGGCCGACTAGACTAGTCAAGATTAATTATATCATATTACTAGTAAGTCTCTCTCTATCCACTTAATCTTATCAATATCCCTCCTGTTAGCCACACTACTAGGGTAGGGTAAACATTAAAAATATTCTCTAACAGGTGTTTGTTTTTTTTTTTTTTTTAGCAAAAATTGATGCTGAACACAAAGCTGACATATATTTATTTCTTTGACATCCAGACATAGGATATTTCCTTGGCAACTAATTTGCAGGTCTCAATTTATGATAGTGATTGTTTTCCCAGCTTCATTAATGTACTTATTGCAACCTGCCTATATCTGTCTTAAACCAATCAATAATTAACTAGAAATACTACATCAGTAGGATATTTAAGAATGACACCTAACTGTATACCTCTTTAAGTTAAATCTTGTCTTATTATTTGAACAACTCAATTAGTAACCAGAAATACTACATCACAACAAGATAATTAAGAATGACACCAATCTGTAATCTCTTCAGTCATATCTTACGCTTGTGTGGACAGATCTTCTCCTTGTACATTAATATCTTACTTACTACAAGAAATTCTACACTTTCCTCACAACTTTACTGTGCCAAAGTCACCAATTACACAATATAGGATTGTTTACATATTTACATTTAAGATCAATGGTGAAGAAGTTTTTTTCCTCAGGTACTTTTTTAACTACATCAATACTCCAAAAGGTGGTTTAAGATTGCCTGTAGATCATAAGTTCATAATCTTCAAACACTGGTTATGTACTTAAATAAACTTGTGACAGTTTTTTTTTCTGTCTTCTTTTTCTTTTCTATAAAAATACTACACCAAATAACAAAAGGAGGCTGTCAGTGGAGGGGGAGGGGGGGACAGCTTTAACAAATGTTATATGTCTGCCTTTCTGTCTGAGCATATTTGAGATGTGGATCTCACTACATATTAATCTATTGATAAAAGTTTTCAAATGTAAATTACAACCATATAGTATTTCTAAAGTGTACTGATAAAAATGAAATACCCATAATTCAAAATTTCATGATTTCCATCTACCAAGGGAAAGGGGCAAAACAAACTGTGCTCTTGTTCTTCCCCTCTGCCCCNTAATAGAATATTAGTAACATGAACATTCAGAAAACGTGACTAGCAAAGGTCTGCAGGCTCATGGAACTTCAAAGTCACACCTTGAAAATGCCAATATGTGAAAAATTAAATTTTCACAAATAACTGTTTAACTGCCAGAAAAAATTACCAAACAGACTGCATTGCCAACTGAAGCTGTATTTTAGACCCATGTTTCTTTCCTGTAAGTTTGAGAACAGTAATTGACGTGATTTTTGTTAAATGGTCATTATGAGAGCAGTGCCCAAAATAGGGGTTTCTTCAAATTTTGATGCAATATTACATAATGTTTAACAGCATAATGACCATCAATTTTTATTAATAGAATATTAGTAACATGAACATTCAGAAAACGTGACTAGCAAAGGTCTGCAGGCTCATGGAACTTCAAAGTCACACCTTGAAAATGCCAATATGTGAAAAATTAAATTTTCACAAAAAACTATTTAACTGCCAGAAAAAATTACCAAACAGACTGCATTGCCTACTGAAGCTGTATTTTAGCCCTATGTTTCTTTCCTGTAAGTTTGAAAACAGTAAGTGACATGGTTTTTCTTAAATGGTCATCATGGGAGCAGTGCCCAAAATAGGGGTTTCTTCAAATTTTGATGCAATATTACATAATGTTTAACAGCATAATGACCATCAATTTTTAATCATAAAATATTAGTATCATGGATATTCAGAAAATGTGATTAGCAAAGGTCTGCAGGCTCATGAAACTTCAAAGTCACATCTTAAAAATGCCAAAATGTAAACAAGACAGCACTGTTCTGAAATGGGTTTATTTCCATTTTTAACATTTTTTTAACATAAAACAAAATAAACAGTTTGTTGCCATTTTTATATGACCAACTAAGAAAATTGATGAGATGGGAAAAAAATCAATAGAACAGTGTTTAATGTCCAATTTCCTCCATTCTGAGATTCTGAACATAGTGGATGATTGAATCTGACAAACTGCAATGATGAGTTTATTACCATTTTTGACACTTTATTACACAATACACGATAAGAAGTTTACCATCATTTTTACACAATCAATTAACAATGTTGTAAAGATGCAGGAAATATCAAACAAACACTTTTACGTATCTTATTAGTTAAATAATGAGACTGTTCACATGCCTAATAATTGAATCTGAGGAAATGTGATAAAACAGCATAACTTCTATAACTTCTATAACTTCTATAAAGCAAAAACGGTGTTCCACTTATCGTGTTATCGGTAAAAGTGCACGACGGCGCCGACGGCGACGACAGACGCAGATGATGGCTATATGTACAGACACATCTGTGTCTGTACATAAAAATGCAATCAAAACTGAACTCATAGAGTATTTCAATTTCTTAATTCTGACTTTAATTAGATAACCTAGTCTGTAGTTATGAAATGCACTATCAGGCTCACATGGCAGTGATGTCAACTGAAGATAGATAACATGTACTAGTACTGTATACAGATAACAATCCATTCATATGACAGGACTTTACATAAGGCCACATTGTACCACAATATTGATGATGAATATAAAGCAAATATGTTTGTATACATATAGATAGTCAAATGTACCAAAGCCATGGTGATTAGGTACAAAATATTATTATGTACATGTACAGTATTGTTAAATCATTAACTCTCTCTCTCCCTTCCTCTCTCTCATTCTGTGTCTCCCTTCCTCTCTCTCTCCCCTCTCTCTGTGTGTCTTCCTCCCCCCTCCCCCTCTCTCTCTCTCTCTCTATACAAAAAGTTTGGGAAAGCAATTGCCAGGACAACCACCACTAACTGTAACTTATACTACAGTAACTATAAGGTGTGTGAAATTTAAGAGTAATAACAGTACTCACCACTTGGGTTGTTTCACCTCTACATCCACCTCAGTATGATCTGCAGGCTGTGAAGACATGGGGTCCGCTCTTCCATTTAAAGGAATCTCCGTAAATCCTCCATCATCATCATCCTCATCCTTAAAGTCTACACGGTGATGTGTGTAGTGAGGCTCGCCGTTTCTTTTTGAATTGTTATTTTGTTTTATTTCTCCATTTGAATCTGACTGGGGTTGTGCTGGTATGTAACCCATCAGTTCTATACTGTTGGGATTTTTATGCTCTTTTTCCTTCATGCTGAGTTGTTTTTTAAGTTTTTCTTACAAAACATACAACTGATAAAGTTGACTGATGAAAGACAATTTTTTTAAGTACAGTCACCTTTTCAGGTTGGCTTCTGGGATTAATACACTTAACTCAATAAATGATAAATAAAGAAGACTTCTCATAAATGTTGTAGTTATTTGGTTCTGATTTTTTTCAGAGGTAGCAATGGGTATAAAACTAAAATAAATGGTATGTTATATTTTATCACATATATTCCTCAGCTGTTGGAGTTTTCCTTCTTAATATTTTAATTCCACATAGGGTTTCACTTTTGATTTTTCTTCTTCTTAATTTTGATCTGGGCGCTTTCACTAAGAATTCTCCTGCTGTTTTTTCCACAATAAATGTCAGCCTGTTTCCTAGTATTCTTCTTTATCTCTTTCAATACTCCCAAAGACTTGAATTTATCTGAAAAATAAAACACCAATATCAACATTTAATGCACCGTCCATGGCACTGACAAGTGCTGACCAATCCCTACTTCCATTTAAACTTGAGAGGGGGTCAGTAAAATTAATTAAATTTGTTCATTTACTGTCAAATGTTTCTGCTAGATGACTCCCAGACCCTGCAGCCAGCTTTACCGGAAATTTCTTAAACCTTGCCAAACTCTGCCAATTTGGAAAAGAAACAGAAAGTGAACTGCATTATCATCAATGGTCATAAATTTATATAACCTGAACTTTGATACAATGACACTTTTGTGAGCGTGAACTTGTCACAAGGCTTTTATTGATAATGTCATTCATTTATAACTCAGAGATGTTCACACTAGCTCAAAGAAGGTTTAACACCATTCGTTCTACATGTACCGTTGTCAATTTTTACAGAATTTTAATCAGAAGTTAACATTTGCTCGGCATGACTGCAAGAAATTAAGATTGTACTTTTGTGTCATATTTCTGGAAATTACTGCTAGGAATATTATTTCAAAAAATCCTTTCTGCCCTGTTGGACTACCACCAGAGCTGCAGATAGCGGCCGCAGGTGGGTCGTATCAGGTTGGATCTGTTTGGTCAGTGTGACTGCGGCCTTAGATATCAAACACATTGAACTCTAACACCCTGATAGGGTATCTACTCACTTTCAAGATAAATAGAGTATATCTGATGGTAAGATTTAATTAGTTTTTCACCTAAACTAAACTAATGCATTTCACATTTAACTTATAAAGTTACATTGCACCATCTTCTTCATGTGCCATCACCGATACAGTGTTTGAAAAACAATGATATTTTGCCGAAGGTTTCTGCTTCTCCCCCATGACCAAAGGTGTCTTGTTGGTACTCCAAAATACCAATAGCCAGTGCAAATAAATTACTGCATTATCTGAGTCAATTCCTACAGATTTATATATGATAAAAATCTAGGACATTTAACTACCGCATATACTGCTGTTAAATAACCCACTAGGTGCATTTTAAAATCCAAAAAGTATACTTTTACAATTTCAAAAGTATCAGCTGAACATATATATATATATATATATATATATATATATATATATATATATATATATATATATATATATATATATCCCTGTGTAACATTAACAGTAACAGACCAGTCACTCTGCTGTTCTGAATACAGCCTAAGTATCTGTCCAGTCTTTCCACAAGGTGAGTCTGAGCAGAAAATAATTTGTTTACTGATCTTCTTAAATCCTACAGTAAATGTATATATCACATAAAGTGGAAGCAACCCACCAGGTGCTTTTAAATTTCATAATAAGCTCCATACAGTACAGTTGTATTAACCCACTTACCCCTCTATTACCCATTTGATGTACTGAAGTACACAGCACCTTTCCTGTCTTGACAGAAGTCAACTGCTTATTACTATACCCAGCAGCAGCCTATTGGAGCTACTTATATAAATCCACCAAAATGAGCACTGAACAAAAGACCCAAAAGGACACGGAAGAAGAACCAGGCAAAGGCCTGAATATTTAACTCCCTTCAGTACCTGAGGTGCAGCCAGCGTGTATAATGTACAGTGGAAGATATGTGACCATATCACATTACATTGCCATTGACACTACAATCTGAGGGCGCAAACTAGGCTACGTCCAAACCAGTGTCAATATCAAGGTCAGGTAAAACCAGGGGGGCAATATATGGGACGCTTTTGTAAACAGGGGTATGACGTGTAGCGAGCCTTATGTACAATTCTCATTTTTGGTGTGTTCCTTCACCTTTGTTATGTAATTCTAGAGGGTGAAATGAATTGTAACTGCAGGGCTTGGTCTCATATCACAATTTCTGACTAGTCAAGATTAATTATATCATATTACTAGTAAGTCTCTCTCTCTCTCTCTCTATCCACTTTTTCTTATCAATATCCCTCCTGTTAAACATACTACTAGGCTAGGGTAAACACTTCAAATATTCTCTAACAGGTGTTTAAAAACAAAAATTGATACTAAACACAAAGCTGACATATATTTATTTCTTCAACATCCAGACATTGGATATTTCCTTGGCAACTAATTTGCAGGTCTCAATTTATGATAGTGATTGTTTTCCCAGCTTCATTAATGTACTTATTGCAACCTGCCTATATCTGTCTTAAATGAATCAATAATTAACTAGAAATACTACATCACAGTAGTATTTAAGAATGACACCTAACTGTATACCTCTTTAAGTTTTAACTTGATTTAATCTTGTCTTATTATTTAAACAACTCAATTAGTAACTAGAAATACTACATCACAACAAGATATTTAAGAATGACACCAATCTGTAATCTCCTCCTTGTACATCTTCTCCTTGTAAATTAACATCTTACTTACTACAAGAAATACTACACTTTCCTCACAACTTTACTGTGCCAAAGTCATCAATTACACAATATAGGATTGTTTACATATTTACATTTAAGATCAATGGTGAAGAAGTTTTTTTCCTCAGGTACTTTTTTAACTACATCAATACTCCAAAAGGTGGTTTAAGATTGCCTGTAGATCATAAGTTCATAATCTTCAAACACTGGTTATGTACTTAAACAAACTTGTGACAGTTTTTTTTTCTGTCTTCTTTTTCTTTTCTTTTCTATAAAAAAAACTACACCAAATAACAAAAGGAGGCTGTCAGTGGAGGGGGAGGGGGGGCAGCTTTAACAAATGTTATATGTCTGCCTTTCTGTCTGAGCATATTTGAGATGTGGATCTCACTACATATTAATCTATTGATAAAAGTTTTCAAATGTAAATTACAACCATATAGTATTTCTAAAGTGTATTGATAAAAATGAAATACCCATAATTCAAAATTTCATGATTTCCATCTACCAAGAGAAAGGGGCAAAACAAATTGTGCTCTTGTTCTTCCCCCTCTCCCCCCCCCCTCCCCCAACACTAAAAAAAAAGAATGGAAATAAACTGGGTGATGACTGATGTGACCCACCAAATATGAAAAAAGGGAGCGACTCCTACATGTTATTATAAATTTATAACATTTTAAACTCTATATCAGGTCCAACACCAGGCAAATATCCACCACTAGACAGGTTTGAAATCAATAATCAACTGTTAGCCACCATATTACCCATAAAATTTTGACAAACAAAATAGGAAAAAAAATCAGTCTCCTTATCTTTTATTTGCTCATTTTTCTTGCACACTAGCAACTATCACTGTGCCAATACCACTTACCTGACTGAGGCTTGAAGACACATCTACGGGTTAAAAACTAAAACTATTGTGGAGAGGGGGGGGGGGCATTTCACAAGACCAATTACTTGTAAGTCAAAGCAGTCTATCAGCAAAGACTGCAAAGGATATTTTTTCCAACTAAGCGAAGTGAAAGAATTTTTATTCTTTATTTGTACTCTTAGTTGAGCCTCAACAGCAAACTTGATATTATTATAACTGCTATGGAAACATGTTTCCCTTTTAGTACAGCCCATTTGCGGTGGCACTGTTATTTGTAAAATGTTCATTACCATAACTGCAAAGTCACCTTCCATCAGAGATCACAGAATCAGTGTCTAAAATGCCACATTCATCACATAAATGAATTTATCTGCCAGCTATTGAAATCTGAAATGGACACTGTAGTGGTCGTATTGGCCCCGCGGTGACGCAGACAACTAAATCCCCGATCAACCAATCTACCTGTGAAGGAATACTGGTCAGTCTTACAAAAGATCTTCAAATTGTCTATGACTTTAAGACCTGGATTTTGACACAAGATAAATCATTCATGGCCGACTTACCTGTCAATAAAATGTAGTCAGGTTTTATAAAAAGAAGGAAATGGTTTATGTTTTCAGAGTTTAGACTGATTTTTTTTTTTCAAATAGTAAACTACTAAGCACTATGGATTTGGTGGAGACATTTTAAGTCTTAAAGCTTTTTTTTTACTCAATCTGAGACTCCATTCACAGATCTATGTTAGAAGTAAACATACTGGGTTAAACAAAGTTTTGAATATTTTATCTGTCAGACCTATATAGTGCTTGTCCTTCTGCACTATGGCAATATATCATGAATAGTCTCACAATTGACTTTCAGATATTCATACATATCTTTATAGCCTTCCAAAAACTGAAGAAACAGCAGTGCACTTTAATTTACTAGTACATGTAATAGTGTCTACCTGACCACCAGAGTTCTGGCAAACAAATGAAAACTGTGGTGAAGCAAACACAATCTTCTCCACACCTTTGCAGTGCCTACTTACCTATAAATCTCACAAGCAACCTTAACAGTCTGCTTACAAATTCTTCAACTTAATTCTGCCTCTCATCATCTGAACACAGATATATTTATATACATGTGTGTTTGTATGATGTCACTTGTAGTACAATAATGCCAGACCCCACTCCTAGTAGACTGATGTAACAGAAGATAGTGCTGACGCATTGTGTTCTAGAGTCACCTGGGTGTCCCAGTTTTTGACCCCATTAAAGTGAGCCAACAGAGCAGAATAATAGCTGCAGTATCCATTTAGTGAAATAAATTTAGAAAGAAACAGGTGCTGTCAGTTATTGATTCCAATAGCAAATTACATTTTTTTCTTTTAGGTAGGAGTGCCATTTAATGACAATATTGAGCACCGCTCCAAAAACAATTTTTTCTCTCTTTTTTTCGGGTTTATCTATTTTATTAATTTTTTTCTCTCTATTTTCAGGTTTATGCATTTTCCATGATAACATACAGCACCACTATAATTCATGGCATAAATAACCTACAGACTGGCGCACTAGCAAAGAGCAATGTCAGCACACTGATTGAAGTACTAGTAGTAGTATTATACATCATATTGAGAACATTTTAAACATTTGTGGGAAGTGAAAAGTTAAACATTTTCTCAACCTTAATTCAGGTGACTAAGCTCACAGCAGCAACAACAAAAAAATCTTGAAATGCTTTCATCATACAGACAGTGTTCCAGATTTTAACCTCAGAAAAAGCCATTTATATTTCTAAAATCCAATTTCCCTAATAAAACAGACTGATGTTGTAAAAGGAGATTAAAAATATATATATAAACACAGTACAGACCCAAGTGGCAGGATAAACAAAAACCATGTGATTGAGTACACAACAACAAAATGGAAATGCCTTCATCATGCTGACAATGTCCCACATTTTAAACTCAGAAAAGTCATTAGTTTTTCATGTCACAAGACAACCTGAATTCATGTGACTGAGCTCACAACAAAAACAAAAAAAAATCTTGAAATGTTTTTATCATGCTGACAATGATCCACATTTTAACCCCAGAAAAACCAGTTTATTTTTTTTAAAAACCAAATTTCCCTTATAAAACAAATTTACCGTGTAAAGGGAGATTTTATAAAAGATATATAACCTGGACCTAAAGTTAATTAAATGCCATTCACTTCACTTGAAAAGAGCACCAGCATTAACCAAAATAATGTGACTGAATACGTTACAACAAAAATTCTACAAATGCTTTCATCATGCTGACAATGTCCCAGTTTTTAACCTCAGAAAAAGTCCTCTATTTATCTAAAACCAAATGAGCCTAATAAATAATAGAAACTGTCTGACCTTGTTCAAGAAGATAATGTTTCCGAAAAAAAAAAAAAAAAAAAACAATGGGTGACTATACGCACTGTCCCAAATTTTACCCTTGCAGCATGCCATTCTCATTGACCACCTCTGTACAAAAAAGAAACATTTAAAAAGGTCACATCTTGGTATTACTTTAAGTTTGGAGGGGGAAGGGGGGAGGGCAGGGGCACATCAGCTATTTATACTATATATTTACCTGCATATATTTATGTACTAGTATACCTGCAATTTTATCTAACATCCCCTCTCCTTAACTTCCATCCCAATTCCAATTGAACTTGGTCAGGGAAATCTTAAAAACACATATTTTAATATATATTTTTTCATTTTCACATAAGTCATATATTATTAAAATAACCAAACATTATTTAATTCTTGGATGACTCATGCATTTTAGAAAAAATTACAAGATGGTTCAGTGGTAGATTTAGGGGGTGTTAGGGTGTCCTGACTCCTCCTTCGATTTCTAAAAAAATCACACCAATCATCCCCTCTTCAAATTAGAATTTTGACTAGCTGAATTATACTTCTAAACCGCACCAAATGGCACCGTTCGCCCCCTAAAATGCCAAAAATTTTTGGGGCCCTTCAGCGGGGCGAGGGTCGGCTTCGCATTCTGCGGCCTGTCTAAAACCCGCCTCCCTCCCCTTCGAATAACCCTGGATCCGCTCTTGTGGTTTCAGCAATATACAGATCCAGTGCCCCTTTACTAACTTATGGTCAGACCAGGGAATTCCTGGTCAGACTAAAGTAAATTGCATTTGAGGACTGGCCATTTTTGACCACAGGACTTTTAAAACCATTAATGGACGTTCTACTTTAGGGTCCTTCAAACACTTCCCCATCACGAGTTCCCAAAATTCATAAAAACAAAAGCCTTACTTACCTGTCTATTCTTCGGTCATAAATTCAGCTGATAATAATAATGCCTGGAGAAAACGTTGGCCGTGCGTACTACGAGCCGCTTCTATCTGTTATGACACTTGCAGCTACTCTCCTCGCTGAATCCTCATTTTGAATAGAGAGACCTGAGTATCTCTTTAACCAAATCGAGGTCAAAATGAAGAGGTTTGGGAACACCTGCAGGGACTACAGACACACAGCTTTTACCGAAATATGGAACGCTATATAAAAAGAAATTCAAACAATTGACCAAATAAATAATAAAAATACAAATTAAGAAATTTATGGTAGGTGGTAATTTATTTTACAAATAATATTTTGTTTTATTGTCATTTCACCTATAATTTCTTCTCATATCTCGTGACAGATTTCGGATGTCGATCTCCTAATTTTTCACCTTTGACCCACTGAATGGAATGGCCGATGATAAAGACGACGGCCTTAGTGACTTGTTAGACGTGAGCAAAATGTCCGCACAAGGAGCCGTCTGGTATCAGAGGGAAATAACACTTAAGGCACAAAAAAGAGGCTGTCATGTAATAACTCAGGAGATTCAGAATATTCCAGAACTTGCCAAAATCAGAGTCGGGCTAGCACATATTTTGAGTGAGTTGTTTTGATTTCCATTCCATTGCGCTAATTAAGAAACCATACAAAAATAACTCCTTAATATGACTCGATCGCTTTTGTTCCGGGCTTTGTTAAGAAGTTTGTGTATATCTTTATTCGTATAAACTGGTTTTTAAGCATGTCAATTGGATTTGACCTTAATTGAACTAATTATTCATTTTGCAAAAAAGTTTACATTTCTCTAAATAATAGTACAACTACTAATAGCACGGTTTCATACGTTTTAATTACTATCCTATGCTTATTAGTATACAGTATTTATACATTAAATATCACAAACTGTAGAATAAAATGCTGTAATAGCTCTTGAAAGGTGTTGCAATTAATTAAGTACACATTGAATGTGTTTTTATGAATCCAAATTTTTAAAAAAAGTGTGTTTGCGTTGAAAAACAAGGTATCTGCATGAGTATGACACTGCTTTAAATCTAACTCTGACTTTCTTTTCCAGTCAAGCATACTTCAGCCAGTTTGGCTTTGAATGAGGTATGTATGCCACAGTTCACAAATGTGTGTGTGGGTTGGGGGGGTGGGGGGGTGGGGGGTTAACTACCAGTACCAGACTGGTGGTCCATTGAATTTCATCACTAGACAGCAGATGTATTGTAGTTGTGTATGGGTAGTAATATATCTGTACGGTGTTAGAAATTAAGGCTGGACCATCTGCCCTGGGCTGACAACTTTTAGAACGGGCTGAGAAGTTTTCTCACCCAGCAGACATTCAGTCCAGCTACTTTTCAAGATGGCTGGATTTTCGGTCCAGCAACTTATTTTCCTAAGAGGCAAACACTGTGTAACAGTCTGTATGTTCACTGGCACAACTCTTTATCTTGAAAATCAATGCCAATTTTCAAAATGGTATTTTTTATCAGAAAAGTTATGCAATAGTCCATACAAGGTTATGAACAGTGAACCTGGTGAACAAGTGTCCTCAGAACTTTTTACTTTTTAAATTTCTGTTATCTTCCGTATATAGATTATACCATTTAAATCGTAAATATAAGATAGTAAAGTTTGTGAGAACTGAAATAAAGATGCTAATCAGAAGGAAAGATGTAAAACTTAAATTAATTGAAATAATGATGACCAGTGTTTCCTCTGTTCAGATGTTTTTTTCACATGTATTTTCAGTCATGGGACCCAGATGTCAGGTATGTGACCATGCGTTTCGAAGTCACTAATTAACAAAGTTATCATCATTTATCAGAATGAAAGTACTTTGTAGCTAATATATATGTGGCCAATTTTATTTTTTTATTTATTGAAAGAAAAACTTGCATATATATATTTAAGTCCTTTCTCATTCTTTCATCTGTTTTTATGTATGGTTTAAGTCCAACATTATTGTAAAGCAGATATATTTAATGACCAAAACTTCAGATTTAAACTTTTGCTTTAAACTTTTGTTTTAGAAATTATTTGCAGGTTTTCACTTTTTATTTTTCGCACAGGGTGGACTCAGAAATGATGCTGAACAGACTTGTCCCAGAAGTAAGTATGAATTTGAAATTATCATATATCATAGTACATTAATTAGAATAAGAACATTTTTTGAAATATATTTAATCACCATTTTTGTTATAATAATAATAATAATAATAATAATAATTATTATTATTATTATTATTATTATTATTATTATTTTGTTTTGATCAGATGGTCAGTTTTCATTTACTAGTACATTCTCATACAATTTATATTTTCATATTATTCACATTCTTGTATTCTTCACATTCTCATATTATTTTTATTCTCATATTATTTCAGAATGCACCATACATTCACACCATAGAAGGCAAAGATGACATGGTAAGTTATATCAGACTGGACTCTCCCTTCACCTCTAATTGCCCTGATATATTTCATTTTACACAGCTCATTTTAAAGGCACATGGAAAATCTGTTTTTTCAGTATAAACCCCCTGTGATAAGCTTATTATGTAGGACTTACATTATACAGTCAGTCCATTTTAGAGCTTGCAAGTTTTGTCTTTCAAATATATGCATTTAATGATTGCCCGACATACCTGTGATACACATGCACTTAAAACCAAATTAATAATTTTCACAAGGCATGAAACCATCTTTAAGGTTTTGTTTTTAGTTGTACTTTTACACATAAATTACCTCTGTCAGCGAGGTTAATATATGTTTTCACCTCTATCTGTTGGTTGTATTTGTCTTTCTCTTCACCACAAGCCTTACTAAAAAGCTAATGATGATTTTGATGAAATTTTCAGGGTAGGCCACAAAGGGGATAATTTGGGGATTAGATTTAGGTGACAATCCATTTATTGATTAATAGTTAACTATGGCTCTGTTCTCACAACTTTTAGATCGATCTATCACCGCGGGGAGTCTCACTAGATTACTGTCAGATAATCCGCCTTAAGTGTCCGTCCCCGCCTACTACAAGCTATAAGGGGTAATTAACTTTCGTGTCCGCCCGGCTGACAGCTATTTAGGGTGAACCCCCAGGGAGTTAGGTCGATCCAATGTAGGTCGATCTAATCTATGAGAATGGGGTGTATGAATCAATTATTTGTCTTGGTAGAGGTCTGCACTATGAGTGCTTTTCTTGTTAACATAATTATTATTGCCTTAAAACTCAAAAGCATTTTAAATTACCTATGCTTAACATCGTATCTTTTGCTTTCATTTACTTTTACATGATACTGAGTGTGTTAAATCATTTCAGCCAGCTCATTTCAAGGCCTGTCTCATGGGCAGTAGTCTAACCCTACCTATTACCAATGATAAACATGATACTCAATGTGTTAAATCATTTCAGCCAGCTCATTTCAAGGCCTGTCTCATGGGCAGTAGTCTAACCCTACCTATTACTAATGGTAAACTGAACATAGGACAGTGGCAAGGTGTGTGGCTGTGTGAACACAGGAACCATGGAGGTAGGACTTCTCACTGGGGAAAATCATGAATGAATTATTATCTGGTTTTGTCACACTTTAAGGCCCCTTTCAGAATAGGGGACTGACTAGTCTGAGGGTCAAATATGGCCAACCCACTTAAATACTTTTCCACAGGGAATTTATTCAGTGTGTATTAGCATATTAGACAGCAAGCTTTGTAGTGGGTCGCCATATTTGACCCTCGGACTAGTTAGACCCCTATTCTGAATGGGGCCTAAGACTGATTGTAGCAGTAGGTGAAGGAATTTCTGTGTGGTACATTGTAACAGGCAAGGAACCAGCATTTTCAAATAGTTTGTTTTAATCTGAGTAAGTGGACCTCTTTTACCCCTGAAAAGATTCAGCGTGAGTTATGATTTTATTGAATATTTTTATGCAGGGTGGACTTCTTATAGCCAAATGATGGTTCTTTTGACCTGCACTGAACCCCATATATCACTCTTATAACACAGCCTGCTTGTATTGCTGTGTGTATGGCACTAAAACTTTTCACTTTGTATTGGTCTTGTCTTGTGATTACAGGATCTCGCCACCTGGTGATCACTGTCCAGGGAGCACCAATGAGCTGAGGGACCACCAAGGAGAATTTTGTCTCACAGTGAACTTTTTTAATCTAAGTGAAAACAAAATCTTTCTTGTCATTAGCCAGCTGCCATGAATTATATTTATGTATTTATTATATTGTATGATAATATTTGATTGTATTTCTTTTTAATCTGGTCTTATCTTTAATTGTCTTATGCAAAACATCATTCAATAGAAAGAAAAAAGATAAATAATGCATATATAAAGAGAATCATTCTTTTGTCAGATGCACATTTTTAAGTAGCAGTGTAGGAGCAGCTTCATAGTAATAGGAGCAATATATATATAAATATATATACAGACATAAAAAAATATAGAAAAAATAAACTGATTTTTTAGCGATAGGACTTAGTTCACCATAATTTCACATATTTAAACACCAATGAAAGAAAAGAAAATTGGGTGTTATGTAGAGAAAGGTTACAGCTGATTTATAATTATGATGAAAAATGTACAATGTGTTCAGGTACATATTTTCAAGTGAATGAAAGATAGCTGTTTATAATAGTCACAGGTATGTGAATTGCTAGTGTTTTTGTTTCGCAGTTCTCTTGAATTATTAGATTTTTTCCTGATTTTTTAAAAATATATTTGTCATAGAAAAAGTTATACAGAGAAACCTTTCACAAATCCCTTAACACCACAAAAAATATTATACTTGCAAGTGATGGGTAAATTTTCTATTTAATATTATATATTTGCAGTCAGCGATGTTAATATCTGGTCCTACGCCAGTAAAAGTTTTTTTCAGAATATGTGAATTTAGTGGTCCAGCATGGCCATGAGATAATTTCAGTAAGTTTTCAAAAAAGCTCTCCATTTGATTTTTCTGAAACGTAACTGTTACGTGGTGATTCTAAATTAAAAATAAAAACTTTCGACAAAAACAAGGTCTTTTAATTACTTATATTAATGCGATAGGGGGAAAAGATACAGTTGAAATTTCCATTCGGACCAGTGAATGTTGGTTTTTACCGGTAGATTTTATAAAAGTGGTGGTCCGAGTAGCCAGTATACTGAAAAGTTTCTGCCACAGCCTGATATTTTTCCTTATACGAATGGGTGTGTGAAAGGGATCTCTGTATATGCTTGTGAAGTAAATGTCTTGTAAGATATTTCTCAATTTGACGAAGTAATAAAACAAGCCTTATTTAAGGGCTGTATGGTCTACGAATCCTAATAAAAAGAAGAAATTGTTGCGTTTTTTGTCTACAGTGTTGTGCATGTGAGTTTTGCATGAAACCAGTCCAAATTTAAAGAGCTGGGATATGCGTGCAACCCCGGAAATTATTTAATAAAGCTGCTTTTAAGGCATTTTACTTTGTGTTTCGTTTTAATGTATGCTTTTTTTTCCAAAATGTAAGGAGGTATTCTATAAGGCAACGATCAAACATCACATAATCCATGTGCGATATTCGGCAATATTTGACGTTGTACAGTAGACATCTAGTGACTACTACATACATGTAGTTGACTACCGTCTGGCCCCTACATGCAATTATCATGGTGAACAAATGTTATTTCCCTCAGTTCTTCCGTTGAGAGTACGCAGCTTAGAAGCTACATGTAGAGGGTGTGGCGTAAGTATTGCAGCATCTGTGTGAATAGTACGCTATGTGACTTCGCGGACGCGTTTGCTAAGATGTGATTAGTGGTTTATAGCTCGCGTAACCAATTTTCATCCACGTGTACTTTGAAGGGGGCCATCGGGGATGCTTCGCCTTTTTGGCTGTCGAGTTTTTACCATGATGAAGAAAGAAAAGAACTTGTTTCTCTGATATATGGTATAAATGTCCCCCAGAGAGCCGCTAGATATGGTATCAGGCTGTATACAAGGTTTACAGAAGGGTGGAGGACACGGGTGATGCCCATAAGTCACCACGAAGAGGCAGCTCGAGGAAGACTTGACCGTCTTTTTATACTGCCAAGGCTTTGGGGATTTGAACCGTGCAGCGAATTAGTTTTGCAGTGGTCGCGTAATTTGCAGGCTGCACAGCATGGAATAAACAGGATGGACTAGCTTGCCCAATCACCAGACGCAAACCCGTGGAATGAGATTGTAAATCAAATGGCAGAGGATCCACCCTTTACCAGGGACGCTCGCATGCAGAGCCCGGGCCAGCGTACCCTATGCTCCAGATTTCAAAACTCTAAACAACTACATTGATGAAATAACACGAAAGTCAACTTTATGCTTCATTAAAGCTATGGAAGATTATGTGCATAATACAAAATACGTTTCCAAATTTCACTTTTCTATTAATCGGCAAAAGCAGTCAAGTAATTCATCTGCCAGTAATTATTGAGTACGGTTACTTGGCTCATGTCGTCATATCGGCATAGTATCCTGCGTCGTCGTCATAGTATCCTGATAAATTTAAATAAAGTTAAAACAGGACAGTAAAAAGCTTATGGATTGACAATTCTATAACATATACATGTAGGTCTTTATCGCTCAACTGAATTTTTCTGCGTTTAGTAATTTTTATCAAAAGGGAAACTACGTGCGAACGGTTACTTGTGGTACCTACATTTTAAAATGATTATCCACCTTTAACTGTATTCTGCCAAGCCCCCCCCCTCCCGTAGCTCTAGGTATCCGTAAAGAATATGCTGGAGTGATTTCAGTATCCAGGTATAAAAAGACATGGAAAATCCAATTGTATGGTCGAAACCTTACCTTAGTGCATGTAGGCCTATTAGTAACTACCCGCTCGCCCAATGGGTTTTGTATCCGTTATTGCCCAAGTCATATCCGTATGAAGGCTTTCCGTATCCAGTACCTTTGTATCCGTAGTCATCTCTATAGCTGTTGTATCCGTATCCGCGGTATACGTTGCTATCACCATATCCGCCCCCTTGATAATTGTAGCTGTGGGCACCATATCCGTCTGGTTGATAACCAAAGTGAACCCTTTTTTTAAGGAAAAGATAGATATTAGCCCGACTATTCCAATTACCTACACTATGTCCAGTCCTGCCAAGACATGTATAATAACTGATTAAGAATCTGTGGCGGGGAGAGTCTCGGTTCACAATATGTCAGAGAATAATCTGAAACCAATAGACCTGCTTACGAGCCCTGGAGAAAGAATCTGAAACCAATAAACCTGCTTATCAGCCCCGGTGAAAGAATCCTTATTCCTCTTCATATGTATATAAATGACAAACAGGTTTTGTCTCAATTTTTAACCTCTGAACAAAGTCATACTCCAATTGTTACTAGAAGATAATCCTTGTGGCTATATATTTTAACATATCTTATTTCAGTAAAGCAGATTGTTTGAAAACTTTTTTTTTAATATTAAATATGCTAAATGCATTGGTGCATTGCACAGTGACAGACCTTTCTCTCGCGCGCTCTCTCCCCCATCCCTCTCTCTCTCTCTCTCTCTCTCTCTCTCTCACACACACACACACACACACACACACACACAGAGAGAGAGAGAGAGAGAGAGAGAGACAAACACACCTTTTACTATTCCTGCCCCACTGTCCTTGACCATGAACTGCAGCGGCCAAGACAACAGCAAGTAGAATAAACTTCATCGTCTTGGCGGGAAAAGAGGTGTCGTCTGCGGACTGCTGACTTGGATCTTGACAAAATTTAACCGACGTCTATCCAAGGGGAACCAAGGTACCTATTTTATACTATTCTGAAACGAATACGTATTGATTAGGTAATGATTGGAGCCGACTATTTTGCTTTGAGATATTTTTCAGTAGGTAAGGATGTTAAGTTATAGAGAGAACATACAGAGAAGAATTTTAATGGTTTTGTATAAGGCCACACTTTTTAATTTTTATGGATGACATCCTCTGGGGACCCCAAAATCGGTGCGAGCAGGCGAAAAAAAAAAACAGTCCAAAAAAAAACTGCTGAAGAAAAGTTATGTTTTCAGTACACAGCTGGAAACACTAATTTACCACAGAAACACGTATCAAACTAAAAACATGTCTTTAACCATGCTCTCAAAATATTGAAGCATTGTGAATAGGGCCTACTACGTAGAAAGGTAAAAAGTCATGAATATATATATACTGCATATTAGCAAATCTATTTAAGGTTATTTCATGCATTCTGTTGGTATAGCAATCNTAAATATATATCAATATTGTGATACGTTTTGCCACCATGTTAGTTAGGGGGGCAAATTGTGCAACCTGGACATAACAACTTTATCTAGAAAAAAGGAGTTGTCAAATCGTCGTAAAATAAGCGAAATTGCACAATTACAAAGACGGAAATTTAAAGAGTGGCTAATGGTTACAATCTTCAACGCACAACTTGCAAGGTGCCTTCTTTGACCCTGAAGTGGGATAAGGGGTTAAAACGCATTTCAAAAAGGCATATCCCACTTACCAGGAGAGGAATGTCGGTCCCCTTGTCGTCGTCCTCGATCCCCATCTTTGATCAATCGATCCTTGAGCTTGTTGCGTGCTACTCAAGCGTGGCTTTTCAATTCCAATCTAAACTTTCCCAGTAGAGTGGAATTATTTACGTACATGCACGCCCCGGCTGATAGTCCCAGGTAATGTAATGCTTAAGTCACGACCTGACTTCAAATAAAAGACATAAAGCGAAGGTGTGTGACAAATAGGTAGAGGTTTGGATCTTAAAAAAAAAGTCTGCGGGTTCCACGTGATCCGTGCGAAAAAGACCAGGCAGCACGTGAGGAAATTGCAAGTTGGCAATGGGGACGCTGTGATGACCCTCAGCGACAGTGGTCAGTTATTTCCCTCGCTCTACTACCCGAGCTAGACCGATGTCCTTCAACCATTTGTTCAAGACACTGCGATCATGCAACAAAACAAAACGACGTCCACATATTTCGCATTACATTAATCAGACGAAACGTTTTGAGAATGCTAATTTTGGGTCGAGGGGCGAAGACATGAAGATAATTTACAGAAGTTAAATAGGCATGCATTTTAACGTTGGAACGATTGGCTATAAATCTAGTATCAACGTGAAAAATGCATGTATTATCGCATAGTATATCATGCATAAATACTTTTCTATTACATGTAATAAAAGCTTCAAAAAGATAATAAAAAGGATGTGAGATATTTCAAATGCAAATTACTGAGGCGTGTCAGACAATCAAGGAGATAAGGCTGTTTGTACTTTAGCGAGAATCCCGCGCAGAGTTGGAATGAGGTCTAGATATTGCTGTGATTTGAAAGAGAGAGAGAGAGAGAGAGAGAGAGAGAGAGAGAGAGAGAGAGTGTGTGTGTGTGTGTGTGTGAGGGAGAGAGAGAGAGAGAGAGCGTGTGTGTGTGTGTGTGTGTGTGTGTGTGTGTGTGTGTGAGAGAGAGAGAGAGAAAGGCGTTACTTGCTTATATGATAGCAATTCAACGTCCAAATTCAACGTCCAACATCTACTTCAATTCAATAAACTATCAAAGGCAGGACCCCGACTCTTCGATAGTTCGAAATATATATCGTATAGGCTACATCACGCCCCTCTGATTAACTTTACCTTGTAACATGTACACTATACACTTAGGCCTAATTCATGCATTACTTGAGACTCGGACCAATGAACCTTTGGGGTGTATTCCCAGAGATTTAGATCGATCCAGGGATTAAAATTTAGATCGACCTAACTCCCTGGGGGTTCAAGCTAAATTGCAGTCAGCCGAGCGCGCACCATAGTTAATTACCCCCTTACAGCTTTCAATAGGCGGGACAGACGCTTAAGCCGGCTAAGCTGACAGTAATCTAGTGGGACTCCGCACAGGGATAGATCGATCTAAAATCTGTGGAAATGGGGTCTTGGTTTATTGCTACGGCCCGTGGCCACACTTATTATTACAACATCAACGCCAGCACTCCCGCTGACCACACGTGCATTAAGCGTCCGCCAGTGGCCATCTTTAACGAAAGAATGTCAATGATTATGGACGCTGTAAGACTAAATTTTATGTCTGTTTAATGTCGTCTGTTGTCTCTGTAGGGTGAAAGGTTGAGGATCTTGTCTTCTTTTAATGTCACTGTGATTCATTAGAAATTCTCCTAAGTATAACAATATCATTAAACATGTACGGATGTCATTTTCTTCGGGCAGTACAGCAAATATAAATGTTTATGTGTTGCTTTTGTCCTAATAATCAGACGTAACACTTAAGGCACGGAATTGATTAATATTTTAAAAACACGCCAGCCAACGCTGACAAATATAAAGAAAAAACGGGGTCAGTAGTGCAGCTGTATAGGAAGCCTGAGCTTGCATATGACACCTAGAAGTTGAAGAAAACACGACACACAAACACACACACACACACACACAGAGCGAGAGAGAGAGAAAGAGAAAGAGGGAGAGAGGATTTGTTTAAATTAAAAACTGCCAAAAGCAGGACCATCATTATCAGTAAAGACATGAAATACTGAAGACTAATGTCATTTCTCCCAGTCCCAGTTTTAACTTACACATAACATTTTTATACGGTACCATTCAAACTAAACTAATCGGAAACAGTTTGACAAGCATTTTAAGTCAACTAGTAATAGTGTGTGTGTGTGAAGAAAGAGACAGAGAGAGAGAGAGTTAGTGTGTGCGTGTGTGTGTGTGTGTGTGTGTGTGGAGAGAGAGAGATAGAGAGAGGGAGATTCGGAAGACGCGCGCACTCAGGCCTACCCAACAACCAGACTCCGCACATAAGGAACCTGAAATAACCGATATATCGGACCACACTACCCGTTTTCAAGGTGTGTGTCAGATCGCATTTCGGAGTATCAGTCAGAACACCGACAGGATGAGCCCGCGGTCGTCCTACAAAATATGTCTTGGGTTAATTGTACTCTCAGCTTTCCTTGGCCGTGGTCGCCGCCAGAATTTGATCAAAGGTGAGAGAGAGGGAGAAAGAGAGAGAGAGAGAGAGAGAGAGATTAACTACTGTTTAAAGGCATTTATACTACATGTAGCCTTCAACTAGTCTGATTCTACCAGCTGCTCTCCTGACCGTGGTTGCCTCCATGGGATGGAATAGTACTGGTGAAAGGTAAGGGAGTGACAATAAGAGAGATTGCTTATAAAAGTCTTGCATACTGTACAAATCGCCAAGAACATTAAAATAGAAAGGAAAGTAATGCAAAGAATCATAATTTTTCATGTACGTATGTAGCGTTCAAATGATTAAGATGATTCTTTTGTCTACTATTCAGAAAACTCTATCAGAGCAATCTCAACGATGACGTCACTACCTTACGTAAATTCTCAGAATACAGGTTTTTATATAATCTTTTGCTCTGGTATATGAGATGTTTATAGCAAAGGATGAGGGAAAGAGAGAGAGAGAGGGAGATATATTATTGTATGGCATATACCTGTTGTGGAATCTGCAATAGAACCAATACATCTTACATTCTAGTGCTGATAGAGTTAGTAAAAAACTGGACGAGTATGCATTTTTTTTTTTTTTTTACTTTATTGTTCTGGGAAACATCATTGTCTTATTTCCAAATTTCGATTTTCTCGTGTTTTTGAAATACTATGAGACTTGGCGAAGACATTTTTTAAAATAGTATGTTGCAGTTTTTGACTTTACAATAGAGTCTTTTCCACGGTCACGTGACTTCCGCTAAATTATCCGTGGGAACTCGAGATTTTGCGGGATTTGAAGTTTCAGGGGGAAAGTGTGGAGTGTACACGACGGACGCCATATCGAGGAGTGCTCATTTCAATCTGAATTTTCAAAGTTTCGTAACATGTTAACACCTGATTTTTTTCGAAAACATATTCATGGGAGCAGTTGGAATAGAAATTTAGCAGAAGTACCTGATGACTTTTCAATGAAAGAACTAAAAACGTACCTCATCGACAGCAAAGATAGGACATTCGGTACTTTTGTAGTATACCCCCCCACCCTGTAACTTCCTGAAACTTTCATTTTTCAAACATTTTTTTACAGTGTCTTTTGCACCTTTGTCAAAGCTGTTGAAATAAAATGTTTTTGTAATTACCTGTGGTCTTTTTTATTAGTTTTAATCACGTTTAATCCACCCCATTGAAATACAATGTGAAAATTTACAATGTAACCGCAGCTTGCTGCGTTTTCGTTGGCTAACTCTACCTTATTTTATGTGAACATAGGATTGATACATTGTATACTTGGATTTCCTCTGTGAAGTTATTATGAGCTACTTGTTCACATAAAATTACCTTAGGGTTAGCCAACGAAAATGCGGCAAGTTATTGACTGCGAGTGTAAATTGAAGATTCTAACTTTGTATTTCAATGGGCTGGATTAAACGTGATTAACACTAATAAAAAGTCCACAGGTAATTACAAAAGCATTTTATTTCAACAGTTTTGACATGGATAAACAATAAAATGTAAAAAACTGTTTGAAAAGTGAAAGTTACAGAAAGTTACAGGGTGAGGGGGGGGTATACTACAAAAGTACCGAAGGCCCCTTCTACTCTTTCCCCCTGAGAAACAAACCCGCACAAAATGGCGCGAACTGCGCATGCTCACGATTGGAAAAGACTCTNAAAATTACCTTAGAGTTAGCCAACGAAAACGCAGCAAGTTATTGACTGCGGGTGTAAATTGAAGATTCTAACATTGTATTTCAATGGGGTGGATTAAACGTGATTAAAACTAATAAAAAGTCCACAGGTAATTACAAAAGCATTTTATTTCAACAGCTTTGACATAGATGAACAAGAAAATGTAAAAAACTGTTTGAAAAGTGAAAATTACAGAAAGTTACAGGGTGGGGGTAAAAAGTTATAAAAAATTGTTAATCATCCATAAATTGTTTATAGTGAGACCACATCTTAATTGCTTACTACTTTATTCTTGATCGATTGTGATTAATGAATTATTGCCATCAGGCAGATCAGCCCCAACCCCAATCCCCAGTCCATTATAGAGGGTAGGAAATACCTTTTGCATTCCGCATGATTGGTCTTATTTTTCAAGCGTGATGCATTATTTGAGCCCAATATTCTGCGTGAACTGTGATTCAGGAATTCTTGGTGATTGGCCTGAATATGTCTTGGTGATTAGTGGTTAAGGAGGGAGTATTCATTTTAGGAGTAGCTTAATTAGACCAAATTAATCAATCTTATTGATGGTGGACCCGTCAACATCATTAATTAAGCAACAGCATAAATAGATTTCCAGATCCTACAATCCTCTATGACACTGGCAAGCACATTTATGTTCTCCAAGCCAGTGTCCTCAAGGAAAAGGTAACATTTTTGCTTTGTGTGTGCCATGAGCCATGTGCAGGTACCCAAAGCAGTAATCTATATGCTGCTTTGTCTGTGTGATGATAAAAAAAGGCCAGATGCCCTCAATACGCAGTCTGTTATTTTAGAGGTGACATAGAGCTCTCATGTTTGGCACCTTGTCCACAGACATGCTGAAAACTTTTCAGAATGTCTGGACATTTGGACCGGCAGTAATGAAAAATTTGCCAGACCGAATGGATTTTTGTCGAATGGAGTGTCGGAAATCACTCTATTCCTTTGTGACAGATACTACCAGTACGATTAGGGTAGCTTACTTTGTTTGTGAAAGTGATAGTTTTGAAACAGAAGGTAAAAAACACTTTGGATTTTATATAATTTTATTAGTGAAGTATGTCAAAAGATGACTGTAAATTCAAAATTGCGGTTCTTAAAACTCTTGTCGGTCCTTTGGACCGACCAAGTCCAATTTTCTACCAGTCCAGAGAAATTTTCCCGGTCATGACCGATCGCACCGACAGTTTCAGCATGTCTGTGTCCATTCCACTTTGTGCAGCTTTAAGTAATCTGGTGAAGACCAAACTTATAATTTGGTTAAACATGTATGTTTTTTTTGGTAAAGTGAAGACCAATTTTTGGGTTAAACTTCTTTTGTAAAACCAGACCTGTAGCTTGTAAGTCCCTTATCATCAGTACTCCACTGAGTCCAGTGTCTGGTCTGTAGTGGAAATAAACCACCTGTTTTAACATAGCCATTGGTTAGAGCAAGGGTGTGTATATTTACCACATTAAAAACTGCTTTGTCCAAATCAGGTTTACTCTGGATTTTTGATAAATGATAATGACTTTTGATAAATGCTGAAAAGAATGTGTCTGAATATAATATCCTTTAATATTGACCTTAATTTAATCAAATTTGTTCAAATGGACTCTGAGTTTGAAATAAGAGTGGCTAATTGCTTTTCAATTTTCCAGTTGCTTTATGTATTTTGTTTTGGTATGAATTTATAACCATACTCTGCAGGAACAGGTTGTTTGCACTCCCAGACATATTGACATTAAAGGCAAGTTGCAAAATGTAATATTTAACAGCTGTAAACAGACCCTTGTTTTGTAAAGAATCAATTAAAATACCAATTATGCAAGAAGTTGCAGTGACCCCTCAATAATCTAGACTTCAAAGGGAAGCTGCTAGTAATTAGACTGGTGCATTAGATGTTGATGCAGACATCTCATGATCTAGATAAAATCCCCAGACTGTTGGCTGTTTGTGTATACCTCAGTGTCCAGGCTTTATGTACTGGTCGTAAAATTTAAGCCTTGTGGCTTAGGGAAGTTAAAAATCTTTAAAGCATTTAGTCAAATATATCCTTGATCTAGTTAAAATTTTTGTTTCGTTGTTTGTCCAGTTAGTTAGCTAATTTTATGGTGAAATGACTGATATCTGGTGAATTTGTGAGAATTTGAGGTTTTAAAGAGCTGGGGTGTCAGGATTAATTGATGCTTCTTCCTTTGAAACATAACCTTTACCATGGAGAAGAACTAAAGCTGCACATTTATATATATCCAGCAGTATGTTGTTATGTATTAGATATGTTGGAAAGTGTCAGAAGCTCTTTAAGATAATAGAATTTCCGTGGTTTAAATATTAGTAGTCACAATTTACAGTTAAGAGTGTGATGCAATGAAATGAGGATACAAATGTTGTGAATATGTATTGAAAATCAGAAAGAAAAGTATTATTATTATTATTATTGTTANTGAAAAAAGTGAAAAAACAGCATAACTTCCATATAGATGGCCATATCATGCTGATTTTCGAACTTAATTGACCTGCATATTATGAAAGCTCATCAGTTCTGTAAGTTTCAAGCCAAAAGGTAAAACGGTTTTTCACTTATCATGTTATCGGTGGTCAAAGTGCACGGCGACGACGACAGACGCAGGTGATGGCTATATGTACAGACACATCTGTGTCTGTACATAAAAAGCCTCAAAGTTACCATGGCCCATAGGAGCCTACGCGTGTGTCTTTTAGACGCCCCTTTACATGCGAAAACGACAAGGCCTATGCCGAGTTCGTCTTTTACTACAGAGCTTTGAGAGCTGAAAATGACATGGCTGTGTCTCTTTCGCCACATACTGAACACGTTAGATGCGAGGTTGACACGACCCATGTCACGTTTGTCTCTCAAATGGCACTGTTATAAAACATGAAATAGGCATGACGTGTGGTTTTCGCAGCTGAATAAGTAGACCCTTATAAACAAAGTTGACGTGACCTTGAGAGTCATGTCGCTTTCAACTCTTACAAACCTCCAACAAAATCTATCTCCACACAGATGCGCGCAACATGTACTATTGGACATGGGTCAGTTGAAACACTATTAACATAAAAGGGCTCATGTTACTTTCAGCCAACTCTTATATGTCAAATCCAATTAATTTGAAACAGAAGTGCTGTCCCAAAACATTTTTTCATTTGAATCCCATCACAATTTAGTGCTATCTACATAACAGTGTGGCTAATTGCTTGTAATAATTATATAACCTTACAATTTTATTTTGAAGGATTCAAATATAAAAGGTTTTAAGACGGTCCTTCTGTTTCAAATTAATTGGCTGAAAGTAACATGAGCCCTTTAGGTTAATAGGGTTTCAACTGAAGCTCTGTAATAAAAGACGAATGCAGCATAGGCCTTGTCGTTTTCGCATGTAAAGGGGCGTCTAAAAGACGCACGCGTATAGGCTCCTATTGGCCATGGTACAAAGTAATAGCAGAATTCGTAAAAACTGCTGTTAAAATATATATAGTTCACCTACAATTTAGTACATCACAGCCACTAATTGTTGATAATGCTGTATATAGCTTAACTAATTAATTACCCTTATAGCATAACATACTTTAACACGTGTAATTTAAGCATAATACATATGTAAACATATATGAATGTATATCCTTTATATATTGTGTAAATAATGTAGCCTAGTGAGCCTGCAAATGTATTTATACCATTTAGTGCTCAATAAACTTATTATTATTACTTATTATTACATATAATCTCGTGCAGAATAAGAGGATAAATAAACAGGAAAAAATCGTATGCAAAATTAAATGGAGTGAAGAGAAAGGAAAATAAGAAACTTCCATAGGATCAAAATACAATATTGTTAAATGTAGTTAAATTGGCGTGTCCACCCAACCTAGACAAGACAAAACTTTAAATCGACCTTCACCTTGTATTTGATTGGTCACAACCTTATCACGCCGGGAGAAAAGTGCTGCAGATGCATGTAACATTTCTGGCAGACGAGGAAGGAGGTAGAGTAATATTTAGGTGAGTTTTTTCTTCATATTCACTGTTTTGAGCTTCCATAAAGCAGTTATTTAGTTATACATGATCTCTATTACTAATTTGTCGTAGGAAAGGCGATAAGCGGTGGGAAATTCTGCCAAAATTGTGCTCGACAAGTTCAAATGACGGCATTATTTTGTATTTTTGGGAACCGAAGCCGGAAGGCTACGGTTTTTCTGTTCGACTATTTGATATCAGTTAATTTTCTTATTTCAAAGATAGACTAAGATGTTTCCTATTGTCTACTCATAAACTTGTCAGCTTTCCCATGTAACAAAACTAAACTAAAACTAAATTCATAAATATTATTGCATATGGCAGAAAAATCCGCATTACTCAATGTCATAAACTTTTAAATGTCTGCACTACATCTCTCCCTTTAAAATACATGTATTCTGAAAACATTGTTAAACCTCTGCAATCGGAAAAGAATTACTTGAAACATTGGATCAGTTTTATGTCTCAAAAAAGTTATAAAAAATTGTTAATCATCCATAAATTGTTTATAGTGAGACCACATCTTAATTGCTTAATTACTACTTTATTCTTAATCGATTGTGATTAATGAATTATTGCCATCAGGCAGATCAGCCCCAACCCCAATCCCCAGTCTATGATAGAGGGTAGGAAATACCTTTTGCATTTCGCATGATTGGTCTTATTTTTCAAGCGTGATGCATTATTTGAGCCCAATATTCTGCGTGAACTGTGATTCAGGAATTCTTGGTGATTGGCCTGAATATATCTTGGTGATTAGTGATTAAGGAGGGAGTATTCATTTTAGGAGTAGCTTAATTAGACCATAGAAGTAGAGAAAACCAAATCAATCAATCTTATTGATGGTGGACCCGTCAACATCATTAATTAAGCAACAGCATAAATAGATTTCCAGATCCTACAATCCTCTATGACACTGGCAAGCACATTTATGTTCTCCAAGCCAGTGTCCTCAAGGAAAAGGTGGACATAACATTTTCCCTTTGTGTGTGCCATGAGCCATGTGCAGGTACCCAAAGCAGTAATCTACATGCTGCTTTCTCTGTGTGATGATAAAAAAAGGCCTTTGGACCGACCAAGTACAATTTTCTTCCGGTCCAGACAAATTTTCCTGGTCATGACCGATCGCACCGACAGTTTCAGCATGTCTGTGTCCATTCCACTTTGTGCAGCTTTAAGTAATCTGGTGAAGACCAAACTTATTATTTGGTTAAACATGAATGTTTTTTTTTTTGTAAAAGTGAAGACCAATATTTGGGTTAAACTTCTTTTGTAAAATCAGACCTGTAGCTTTTAAGTCCCTTATCATCAGTAATCCAGTGTCTGGTTATCGAGTATTAATATTTTTCAAAGACACCTGTGGAAAAGTGATACGGTGCCTGAGATGACGTCTGTAGTGGAAATAAACCACCTGTTTTAACATAGCCACTGGTTAGAGCAAGGGTGTGTACATTTACCACATTAAAAACTGCTTTGTCCAAATCAGATTTACTCTGGATTTTTGATAAATGATAATGACTTTTGATAAATGCTGAAAAGAATGTGTCTGAATATAATATCCTTTAATATTGACCTTAATTTAATCAAATTTGTTCAAATGGACTCCGAGTTTGAAATAAGAGTGGCTAATTACATTTCAATTTTCCAGTTGCTTTGTGTATTTTGTTTTGATATAAATTTATAACCATACTCTGCAGGAACAGGTTGTTTTCACTCCCAGACACATTGACATTAAAGGCAAGTTGCAAAATGTAATATTTAACAGCTGTAAACAGACCCTTGTTTTGTAAAGAATCAATTAAAATACCAATTATGCAAGAAGTTGCAGTGACCCCTCAATAATCTAGACTTCAAAGGGAAGCTGCTAGTAATTAGACTGGTGCATTAGATGTTGATGCAGACATCTCATGATCTAGATAAAATTCCCAGACTGTTGGCTGTTTGTGTATACCTCAGTGTCCAGGCTTTATGTACTGGTCGTAAAATTTAAGCCTTGTGGCTTAGGGAAGTTAAAAATCTTTAAAGCATTTAGTCAAATATATCCTTGATCTAGTTAAAATTTTTGTTTCGTTGTTTGTCCAGTTAGTTAGCTAATTTTATGGTGAAATGACTGATTTCTGGTGAATTTGTGAGAATTTGAGGTTTTAAAGAGCTGGGGTGTCAGGATTAATTGATGCTTCTTCCTTTGAAACATAACCTTTACCATGGAGAAGAACTAAAGCTGCACATTTATATATATCCAGCAGTATGTTGTTATGTATTAGATATGTTGGAAAGTGTCAGAAGCTCTTTAAGATAATAGAATTTCCGTGGTTTAAATATTAGTAGTCACAATTTACAGTTAAGAGTGTGATGCAATGAAATGAGGATACAAATGTTGTGAATATGTATTGAAAATCAGAAAGAAAAGTATTATTATTATTATTATTGTTATTATTATTATTATTATTACAGGTAGAGTTAATCAGTCAGTGGTATCATCATGGCAGGGCGTGGGCGTGGCGCGAGGATGAAGAAATTACATGGAGGGAGTCTGGAAAAACCCAGACCACTGAAGATACAGCAAGATACTGCAGGTCTTATTATTTTAATTATCTTAACAATAACTTAACTTCCTCACTCATGCACATACCGGCCTACCCTATAACTATATATAGACAACACGTGCATTGAAGTATTATTTTATTTACTTCATTTATTCTATTTGACTTTTATTTCTTTTAATAAATAATAGTTTTTTCACAATGTTCAACTTTAGTACACTGTGTATTTATGTTTTTCCATCTGACACTTGTTGAACTGTGATTCATTTAATTTTGTGTACATAGCATATTGCACCTTAATGAATTCATGTTTCACAGTTTATCTTTTAAGTAATTTCAATTAAGGAAGATAATAACATTATAGTGTTGTCCAGTCTGAGGGAGGCAGAACAGATTGTGTATAAACTGTCAGACAGAAAGGCATCACTTCAGGAGGTCAGCAACCTGTGCTCCACCTTGAAGAGGCATGGGAAGGAACTGGAGACCAGGAATGAGGGTAATTATTTGGAACTTAAGTACATCATGCATATGTTTTATAGTTTATTCATTGTAACATATGCATCCACCTTGGTGGATGAAAATGACAATGTTAATGTAATTTTAAATGAGTATGCTATTAACCAATAATAACATGTATGACTAACCTAACTTACTGAAGACAATTGTTTTGAGTTTTAATATTTTTCAAAAGACACCTGTGGAAAAGTGATACTGTTTTAATTTCAGTCATATGGCAACTGGCTGCGCGTAGGAAAATCCTCAGAACAGAGCGCGTGCGCTGAGATGAAGTCGTGGTTGAAATTTTGTAAATTGTGTAACCATCGCGGGAATTCATGAATTGTGCTTAATTGCCCTCATACGTGCTTGTGAAGAATTATGACGTGATAGCAGAGTTCACTACGCGTCTCGACGTCTGCAATTTATTTATAAGTAAGTAGAAATGAATGAGCTAGAACTCGAGGAAGTCAGCCAACGGATCAATTTTTGGCCGTAGCAACACTGTAACAAATTGAGATATCTCCTTTATTAGAAATAACACGTCTTATACCCCGTTCACACTACGCTCAGTTATCCGGATAAATTGCGAATTAGGTCACAATTCGAATAAATGCAGTAGTGTGAACGCAAGAGGATTTTTGTAATGCGCATTTTCAAAATCCTGCAAGCGAGGTGGATTTCTAAGCGCGATCCGGATAACTTACCGGAATCGACGCCTGTACAGATCTAACTGCGCATGTGTGCAGATAAGTGCGGGTATCTATGAACGCTTGTTCATTACTTTAGGGATTGCACCAAACATATTTGGAGGTCACCACTCACTACAACATGAGGAAATAAACTTATTTTGCCATCTTATACTTCTCAAGAATGCTGGAATGTCTTAAGAGTTGCATTTGTCGTCACAAATTTTTGTTGGTATTTTAAGATTTCCTGTGCGGCGCATGCGCGAGTGTTCAAAATAGGAAGTTAAACCTGAAATTTTCAACATGTAATTCGGTTTCGCTTAGCGTATGTGAACGCAATACCGAATCGAATTCCTCACGAAAAATTCGGATTATAGAAATGCGCATTTTTGCAACTGTAGTGTGAATGGGGTATTAGTAAAGTCTGTAAAATGTGGATTTTTAAATAAGAAAAATATGCGTCAAGTTTCATCGAAATTTAATGTGGCAACTTTTTATGTGAGCTGTTGAAGTGAGCTTTTTGACTCTATTTCGCTAGAAGTCAGCCATATTCTGACGTCATATTCTCCAATACAGAGAGTAGGTCTGAAGATTTCACTAAATTTGGAGAATCAATATACTTATCACTTATTTGCACAATAAAATGTCCCTTTAATTAAAATAAATCATATCTTAGGCGTTAAAATCATTTGACCTTTCTAAATGTCTTATTTCCAAAGAAGATGTTTTATCGTTATTTATCGCACCTGCACAAGTCAAGCCAGTTGCGAATCCTCCACAATATTTCCTCCACGAAATTAGCCATTCTACACAATCCTGAGTTACGAGTAGACTGAATATAACATTTAAATTCATTTAACCATTACGGACTGCGGCTCTGCTAATATAGTTTGTTGTTTATATACAGTAAAATAATACTTCATAATGAGAACTGATTCGAAGTTTTTTCATGTGGTGTGGAGGAGTTTAATTAGTAGGAAACAAGAACAAGAAAAAATGACTTTTAATGGAAAAGAAGCACTTAACTTGCCACGGAAATTCAAATTTTCAACTTAAGATATTATTCAAAAACGCATACATATATACTGGTAGTATGGCAAATGAAATCTTTAACGATTTATATTAGAATCTATTACTCCCACACTACCCTTTATTTTGCAATAATGGACTAAGCCACCCAGCTATTTGAAATGTGGCATTTCAATCTTTGATACTTTTTCGCTTCACAGTAAGTGACCAAAAGTCATGTATAATTGTTGTCACTCTCATTGACTACAAATTGGCTCTTTAATTATAAGATACTTATTTTTCTGTCACCTGTATTCTCGGCTTCAATTTTAATCATTAATTGCTGCCTATATTAGTAATCTGAGCACCTTTCCATTAAAGATGAAGCAGTCATTGAATCATATCTGAATGCAAATTTTTAAAACCTCCACCTCCCTTAGTATAAAGTTGGTTCTCACTGAAATTGTACAGTCAGTCCATGTTGATGATGACCACACCTTTCATTTCAGCTACCCTCAACCTGATATTCAACACAATACGTCAGGCTGCGAAGGACCAGTGTCTCAGCTCTCAGGCCAGAGTGTTAGTTATGGACGTGCTGGAGGCCAGGGCCAGGAAGTGGGCTGGGCCAGACCATGTCACCCAGGGACACTATAGCAAGAAGCAACAGGAGATGGCTCTCAGACAGGTGGGTGGGGTGTGGCTAGAGAGAGGGGTGTGGCATTGGGAGTGGTTAGATATCAAGAAACCTATATACAATGTGAAAATAGTGGGAATCTCTTTGGAACCTTACAGCCTTTTCCTTTAACCGGTGATATTTGTCCTATATACTGAACTGGATACATGCTTCCAGCAAACCCTTGCCTTCACTTATCACATGGGACCGTGGACTTTCATTGCTCTACATAGGACTACTATTCTTGTCAGGCAGTGACAGAAGTTAGAAGGTGGCATTTAAGGGAGTGGTGTGACCGTGGGAGGAGTTAATACACAAGATTACAAAACAATGAGATGAACAGCACCAGATGCCATCCACAGATGGGGGCGCGTCAGTGGGATTAAGGGCTAGTTTAAAACCAAATCAAAAAATTGCACACAGAAATTGTTTAAACAGGTTGTGGGAGATAAGACATGATAGCAAGAATTATGGTACACTAAACTATTGATCAAAGATAACTTTCAGTGTTGGAACTTTATTTTCTGATTTTTCAATTTAGAAAATTCCAGACCCAAGTGTGGCAGGCTCCGCCCACATCCCACCTGTCATCAGTCATGTGAGACCATCTCTCCAATCAACTGTCAATGTGGATAAGTCAGTCATCCAACTGTCCAGCTCAAGATATCCAGACCAATCAGCCAATGATCATGTGAAGTCTTCTGTCCAGTTAGCATTTAACAGAGCAGGTTCCCCTGTCCAGTCGGCTGTCAGTGGGACAGTATCACCTGTCCAATCAGCAGCAGTGTCTCATGGAGATGATCAGCAAATGAAATCCAGAAATAGAAGTGGGAGCCCTGGCACGGCTTTGAGGCAGAAATACAGTAGCCCTAAGAAGTAATCACAATGGGACATTTCTAGACTCTTTTTAATTTTCAGTGGAGTCATACTTATCATTTAAAAAATGTGATTTATTAGGTTTTGAAGGTTATTATAGAAATACAGTGTGTCCCTTCCATGAAACAGAACTGGGAAATTTTGATCCTTTGAGTGAAAGTTAAATTTGAATATGGGAAGCATATTATATAGATGTCAGCTCATCTTCAGCATTTTCCTCTCTTTCCAGAAAGCCAGACAAGGATGAGTATGTTTTTGACATTGGAATTCCATACCAGCAGTGTGGAAAAGGTTTGTAATGTTTTAATATGAAATATGTTTGAGGAATAAGGGTTGCCTTTATACATGGCTGTAAGAAAAACAATGTTAGGAAAAAAATCTGACTTTTCCACAATTTACTGTTTGAAGGATTTTTAAAAATGCATTTAACATTATGTTTTTCAGTAATTGGAGTTGCAGGAGCGAGAATCAAGCTGATAGAGGGTGCCACTGATACAATTATTTCCATTACAAAGTGTTAGTTATCAGATATTTGTTTTTGATTTGAACTTTTAATATAAATTTGAATGAATATCATCAAAGCACATTTATAGTTGAAATGGTTTATTCGTTTTCAGTAAGATTTGGTTTTCTTTTTGATGATACCTAGCATGTAGTAACATGTATATTTATTATGTTGAAGTACTTGTAATAAATCAATTGAAAAGGGAAAGGACTTTAGACAGAAATGTTCCTCAATATTGACTGAAATTCTTGACAAACTTGGGCCAAAATATGTTGTCACATATCAATTTTGAAAATTATTCAGAAAAGTAATTTGAATGTATATGATTTAGGTCAAGATAGAATCGAAAGAGATGCCATCATCACTGCCAAGACCAAAGAAGACATTCTGTAAGATTTTAATTAAAATCTTTTTATCAAATTTAGTAAACTTTGCCATAACGAATAAAGTTCAATATAATTTTGGTATGAAAAAAAAAAAAAAAAAAAAAACATTTCTTTAATCATCAGTCTGATAGACATATAAATAATTTGTATGAAACATATATTTTCATATTTATTAATTTATTCCTGTCACCCTTTAGATTAGGAAAATGAGTTTCAATGATATATGCTCTTTTTACTGTTATATAATTTGGCCCACCAAATTTCACCTATAAGCCTGGATTCAATTTTACCAGGCAGTCTCATTCTCATATTTTATGGAGTGTGCACAGGTGTATTTATTATTCAGTTATGATGGTACCTAGCTGGTTAGAGTAGGTACCACATATTGGCAGTTCTATACGATTTGCATAAACGCCTTTGTCTTTTTAGTGATGCGGTGGAGTTGATAGAGAAACTGGTGGCCATGGATTATAATGACATTGATGCATATAGGGTAAGTTGTATGTAAATCAGATAAAAAAAGGATCTGTGTTGAGAAACGTAAAATTTTGTGAGAAAAATTATGTGTTGCCTTTAAGTGATTGAACTTTTGTTGTCTCAAAATAGATAAAACTTTGGTGAGATATTGTTGTAGATGTAAAGTTTTATGAATGAAATTTTTTGGTTTTTCTCAAAGACATCTTATGTAAATCTGTAGAAAGAAACAAAATTTTGTAAATAAATGCGTTGTATATATGTAAGTTTGCCATGGACTAGGTAAATAAAGATATTGTTGAGGTTCAGAAACTACATGTAAAATTTGAAAAAACAAGGCATCTGTTTATTTCACAAAAAAGATGAAGTTGTCAATTTAAGGCTATATGGTAGAGTTTAAACAGAGTTTAAACATGTGCTGTACTTTGTATGGGCTACAGGCTCATGCACTGATGCTTACTTTCTTGATATTGTACAAAGCTCCTTGAGATAGATCTGACTTGTTCAGTATTTTATTTATTTTTTGTAGATGATTCAAGAAGCTCAGGACAAGAGGTTTGTTTCAGGAGCAAAGAAAAACCTGCAAACAGCCTTAGATGATGTCAGTAACCAGCTCACTGAAGGGAACTTGCGTTCCCGCAATCTCTCTCTCTCCTCAAGGTCGCGCTCTCCAAGTTTTACTGGAAGCCTCACGCCTTCCCCAACCCCCGATCTTAATAGTAACTATATTGTGACTAAGGACATGAGGAGTCATACCCCTGAGCCTAAGAATGGAATAATCGGGCATTTGCCATGTGGTGACAGCACTAAAGAGATACTGGCAGATGAGACAAAGGTAAAAATGGTTAATGAAGTGTTAATAAATGCTGATTGCTTCTACAGAGTAAGTCAAATATATTTTCAAACATTGCCCTTGACCTCCAAACCCAGTAATTCACCATACCATGTATGATTTGAGTGGAAGCATAATTACTGATTTTTGTTTTTACTTGCCAAAAGCCATGCAGTTGGGTAGCTAATTCATCAATTAAAAAGTATGCATTGACCTATCTTGGGTGTAAATATTATTTGAAATTAGATGTAGAGTACAAATTAAGATAAGATGTGAAAAATTCCATGGAGGAAATGTTTTATACAATGAACTGTATATAGATGCTTGTAAGTTTACATTGTAATAGACTGTTGAATACCTCTGTAAACATTTCAGATTTACAGCTTACAAGTTAACCTAGATCAAGGTCAGCTGACATTATCTGGGGAGAACCTGTCATTACTGGAGGTTGGTATATGATAATGATTTATTAATTAATTTATTTATTTATTGATTGATTTATTTAGAGCCTAAAATCAATCAATGATCAGTAGTATTGTCAACATAAAGAGTTTTAATTTTATAGCTAAACCAATTGTCCTTTATCTTAAAAAAATTGAACTATTGAAAAGTAATGTCATTTAAAAGAATGTCCAGTACTTTGTAATAAGTACTTTTTTCTCTCTATAAAAGTTTTTGAACTTGGCATTGGCCTAATATCCTGCATTGCACATTGTTTGTAAGGTAAACAGTTGGTGGCAACTGCTGAAGGCTGGACTATACTTATAAATATCTGTTTTCTTTTTCAGGAGGCAAAGAATGTCATAGGAAATCATTTTAGGCGGCTGCATCAGGTATGTTTGTAGTGATCGACCTCTGCCTCCAAAATTTTGAAAAAGAAATATAGGTCAATTATCAAAGTTCAAAGTTCTTTATTTTCAGTATTTTAGGCCAGCAGGCCAAGAGTACCATATCCATTCTATTTGATCACATTGTGCATTGTGCAAAAATAACTATTATAATATACATCAACAAATTCATATATAAACATATAGTTGAATCAATACCGTGTCTCTACGTATACACTACTAAATTTATCATAAGAGCTTTGCACATTTCTATCACTGTTCTATGTCTTTTAGGTAATTTTTTCTGTCCCTGTTACATCTATATAAATAAACTGACATTCTTTTGATGAAGTCATCATCCTGAGAAGATAAACATGCTGACATAGATAGATAATTATTAACTTCTGGCATTTATGTTTTCCTGAGTTCATTGTACCATATGCAGTACTTTAACACATGTTCCTCACTCTCAATATACACATCACCATTAGACAGGCAGAGCTCACATAGTCTCATCTCTTACAACATTACTATGTCGACATTTTTCAATACTCAAATCATGATTTGAAATTCGGAATTTGGTCATACACCTCCTGTGTTCAACTATTGTTACTGCTGACAGATATCTCTCGTACACTAATTCCAATTTGAAAGTACTGTAAACCTGAAGTTTGCTTGAATTGTGTACCATACTACTCCAGTTCTGCCTATAATTATCTAGTAATCTTTGTCTAAACAGCACAATGAAGTTCTCAAAATGTCCACACCCCTGTCTTTCCCACACCTCACCAAATCCACGGCAGTAAAGCATGTTTTTAATTTCTCAAACCCAAGTTTTTCTCCCATTTCTGTCTAATTTTAGGAGCATATTGTAGCAGGCTTTTGGCAGTCGATCACTGCTCATGTATAGTAACCTTATCCAGTACTTAACACACTTAACAAAGCAGTCAATATATATTGGAAATCGACCACATTCTCCTAGGACTGCTACCGTACTTGCACTCTGAGATACCATTAAGATTTTTTTTTACAAAACTGGGTTTGTACTGACTCTACTAAATCAGGGACCTGGTATCCCCAGATTTCTGCCCCATATGTTATGATTGGATTAATCGTGGTGTCAAAAGATTTAAATGATACTAAATGTCATTGTGGTAAATACCCAACTTGATTACACAGTTTGTTGAAACATTGCCAATGCCTTTCCAGCCTGTTGTACCAGAGTATGTTTTGCTTTAATCCATGCCAGTTTTGGTGTAAACACAATCCCTAGATATTTGTATTCTGACACAACATCTATCTTCATTCCATCAAAGAACCATTTCTCATATCTTCTCAAAGGTCCACTATTTCTAAATACAATTACTTTGGTTTTCTCCATATTCACTCTTAGTTTCCATTGCTTACAAAACGGACAAATGGTCAGCCAGCTTTTGTAGGTTGTATGCTGTATCTCCACAGTTTGCAAAATCATCAGCATAAAAGAGTGAAGTAACATTTTGAAAGCTTTCATAAATGAAGATCCCTTTACACATATTATCTTCATATATATATAAGTAAACAAGATCTGTTATATACATACAAAAAAAAAAAAAAAGGGCTTACCATGCAGCCCTGTCTAGCCCCAACACCAGTCAAATGTTTCTGTACAGCTATTGGTATTTGGTATTTTTATGCATGATTTTATTTGAGCATACATGGATTTCAGTACCTTTATCATTTTCCCATGAATTCCCTTTGAACATATTTTGTGCCACAGATACTGATGATTAATACAGTCAAACGCCTTATGAAAATCTACGTACATGCAATAAAATCTCCCCTTTCCTTTTGATAAATATTTTTGAATCATGGCCTACAAAGAAAAAATATGATCTTGTGTGGAATACCCCTTTCTAAATCCTGCTTGACATTCACTAATAACCTCATCTCTATCTGCCCACTTGGTCAGTCTGTTGCTCAGTACCTTTGTAATACTTTCCCAAACACACTAAGTAAGGAAAAAACACGATAATTGTTGGGGTCTCTTGTACTACCTTTCTGTAAAGGACATATAACTGCCACCAACCAAGTTGCAGGAAACAACCCTTTATCATATATGGTACTAAATAGGCTACATATACAAGCCACACATTTAAGGCTAGAATGCTTTAAAAATTCAATCAGCATTGCATCCATACCAGCTGCCTTTCCATTTTTTAATTGTGTAATGGCTTCTGTGATTTCATCCATAGTAATTACATCATTTAACAATAAAGGATCATTTTCCACACATTTTTTTACAACTCTTATCATGAGCTTTCACTTCAGCTTCTATGGACTCATGAAATTCATTGTCCACTGTTGGATTCCCACTATTCAACAATTCACTGAAGTAATCATACCACACGCCAGGTGCAATGTGCAATTTTTTTTCCGTTGATGATTGATCTTGTTAAACTTTTGACATTTCCGGTCAATTATCAGATACCTTATGATTTATAGCAATTTTAATTTCAATCTTTTTCCCAAAAAGAATATATAAGTGTCACTATTTGCTTGTATTAGGTCCATTTGTTTGATCTTTTTTTTTTTTTTCTTTTTTTTTTTTTAGGTAGGAGATGGCATACACAACAACCCAAGTGTGATAACAGACAAACAACAGGAGTCCTCGGTCAAGGAAACATTACCAGTTGTCAAGGCAACAGAACCAGTTGTCAAGGCAACAGAACCAGTGGTCAGGGCAACGGAACCATCTTTCAAGCAACCCGCACCTATGTCTGGAACAATTCACCAAAGAAATCCCAGTCTTACAACAGGAGAATTTTACAGAGGACAGGATGATTTGGTAAGACCATTGTTTGTGCCAGGCCCTTCAGAAAATGTATTTTACTATAAGCAAAGAAAAAAGCAGTGATAATGTGGTGCAACTGACAGCTCTTGCTCATTTTTGAAGCCTCGTTTGTATAGTTAACAGAACACAATTAATAACCCTAAAGAAATAAAAGGATTTCTTTAGTGACCTATTGAAACCATCATACATTTTCTTCAGAACTGGGAAGATCTGGACAGTGTTACACCATTTGTGTTTGGCAAAGACCAGTTCAAGGTAACATCAGTTTCCATCAACCACAAGCGGGCCATCATTCCCACAGAGGAGGAAATCGGTCTGAATGAAAAAATCAAAGTTCCCAAAGCTAACTGTCAAAGGAAAAAGATGGCTGTTACAAGTAATTTTCAAGTCTTTAAGCCTCCTAACGACCCTGCTTCACTGAAGGTCAATCAACTGTCCTTCAAGTTTGGAGAGATGAGTGCTAAGGCTCTTAACATGTTTGCCCCAAATATCAAATGCTTAGAGATGGCTCTTATTCACGGAGAGGACTGGAAGAGTGGGTATTTGAAGGAGGAGACTCGGGGTGATGTGGGTGGGGTTACCATTAGCGACAGCCTTGTGGGCGGGGTTCCTGCCAATAGCAGCAATGCCAAAGAAAATGTTGCCAGTACGGATGTCGGCCATACTTCTCAGGATGCACAGTCTTGTGAGCTTAAACCTCAAGAAGGCAAAGTCAAGAACAATACAGATATTGCTAGTGAAAAAGTGTTTGACAGTTCTGAAATGGCCAAAGCAGTATGTATTTCTGAAACACAGTTACATCGTACTCCAGGAAAGTGTTTTGAGAAATCTGTGTGCGACACAAATGATTGTGTCAAAACTGAAGAAAAGGCGATTGACAGTATGGAAAATGTCCCAGTGGAATTGAATGACGGCTCTCTGACAAATCTGGAGTCTGTGGCAGAGATCAGTACCGTCACCACTCCCCAAAAGGTGATTGACGTCTGTCAGGTCACACCAAAAGACAACATTGAAACCATTTTTGAAAACAAAGCTGACAGCTCTTGTTCTGGTCCTGAAAAAGAGAATGATAGCTTTGGTTCCACCCCAGAAAAACAGATGGACATCATGGAAACCACCATTGAAAATGGGCTGGATAGCTTTGATCCCACTCCTGAAAAAGAGATTGACAGTGAAGAAATTGCCCTTGAACATGAGATTGATAGCACTGTGATGTTTGAAAGCGACTCAGCATCTGAAGAAGCTTGTAATGATGAAGAAGATGATGGTGATGTTTTAAAGGCAGAATCAAGTGTGGTAGATACAAAGTCTGCAGGAAAAGCAGGTAGATTATATATAAATAAGTTAAGCTTGGGGCTGTTGATACACACGAGTACACACATACGTGCTTTCACACACACAGCACATTGAATTACCAAACTCGTATAAGAGTACTCAATACATGTCCTAGAGTTTCGAGAATTAAATAATTAAAATGCACAGAAATGTAATGTAATCAATATTTATTATTACATTACATACATATTTATGTGTAAAACTTAATTTTGTTTCATTTGTGCAAACATGGCTAGGACACTAAGGAGTCTTTCTGATCTACCAACAAGCAGTTTTCTGTTCTTACTCTTTCAAAAATAATAATGATATTTTAAAAAGCAACTGAAAGCAAGTTGACTTGAATTAAAACAGATTGTTTGAAAGACAAAAACAATAAAAATAAGAAAATAAAAAGTAAAGAAAAAATTATTCATTATTTATTTATTTCCAGGTTCCCGTGTGGTGATGGGTGGTAGGATATCATCAGGAAATGTGGCCGTCAGACCACCACTGTTCCCAGACAGTAGCCCTGGATCAGTGGAGCGGGCAGTGGCACAGATGACCACTGGCTGTCAGGGCTCCATCGTCCGCAGAGAGAACTTTGCCAGGGCTGCTAGGAAGTTGTATGGGGAGCAAGGAAAAGGTTTGGGTCACTTCTCTGTAGATGTTGACTTGCAGCAGATCCTTTTTCCTTTTCCTGCTGTTTGCTGTTTTGATGTATTAAGTGATTCCAGTTTGTTTGATGTTTCACTTTTTGTTGATAGGTTACATATTTTTCTTGCAATTCAGAAAGTCTTCTCTCCCTGTAAAATGGCATTTTAAAATAGTCGCGAGAATGCTGATTTTAATTTTATTTCTGAAATGGCATTTAATCCTTCAATTACAGGGCATTTGTTGTTAATAGAGTGCTCTTGAACAATTGTTTATGCTCATGTTTCTTTTCCAGGGTCTGTTTTCCTGGTAAAGAAAGAAACGAACTATTCCAGGGAATTTTTGATGGAACTGTCCAGAAGTCCACTGGCACAGGGGGAGCCACAGGACTGGTGGCTTCTCAAGAGGATCCTGCCGGATATATGTTTTTAACCAGGTAGTTTTGTTTACCCCAGGAAAATCCATTTTTATGGCTAAATAAACAGTTGTTATCCCTTAAACATCAGTTATAAAGTTATAATTGTTGTTCTAAGGATAATGAACAACAAGTTAAATGGTTATTAAATGCCAAAAGCATTTTCTTTTTGTAAAATAATGCATTTAGTCCAGGTATATATAATTGCATTTGTGTAATAACATTTGTTATTGGTACTATTATTATGTATGCATGTAGTGATCGCTGTGTTAGTTGTCAATAGTTACCTATTTATCTCAATTATTTAGAACATCTCTCAACAGCTACCTATAAATTAATTGCAGGAAATTTCTTTGATCATTACAGGCAACTCCAGAAGTGTCTTTAGGAAGCGTTGGCAAATCCCAACGTATTTGTATGGACCAGGCCAAGAAGTTGAAATGGTTGAACTTTGACTGCAGAGAGATTTATTAGTTCAAGCTGCAGTGAAGAGCCAACATAGACATGTTCACAAGGAGCTCTGCTGCCATCATACTGTTTATGCCATGAAGGTATTTTAAAGAAATGGAATTTGCCAGAAGCCTGTTCTGATTTTTAAGAGCACCACAAGGTACAATTTCGAAAATCATCTGTTTTTGACACTATTGGCAGCAGAATTTGGATCTATGTGGGGGCTTTTATAAAGGATTTGATTAATGAAGAATACTTAACTGCATGGGTAAGCAGTGGATTCTGAGATTTATGAATGCCATTTGTGATGCCATAGGGATGTTTTACTATCAGTTGTTAGTTGTTTTACCTCAGATTATGCCATACAAAGTCAGATAATGCCATACAAAGTCACAATGCTGGACGTTAGGCAGTTTTGAGTATCCTTCTACTGCCGTCCCAACCCATGTTAAGTTAACTTTAAAACTTAAGAAGTGTTATGATTTACAGTAACATTTATGTAACATTTTGGACTGTACAGATCTCAACTGGTGGTGCTATTTATTTTTCACTTTCAAAGTTTTTTTACATCAACATTATTTTAGAGGGGAAGCTCCAACTTTAAAAAATAACTTATTTTACCTATCACACAGATGTAAACTGTGCTGATTTGGTTTCATGTCATAATTACTTGTGGACTTCTTTTGTGGTGAGAGCCTCTTTCCACATTCGTATAGTAAATGGCATTATTTTTTAAATTCATGTGTGTTTTTGATACTTGACAAGTTTTTGGTTTCCAGTTTATTTCTCAGGAATGATGTGTTTCATTTCTTGGACAAATCATAACTGTGTTAATATGAAAATCCCATAAATACTTAATACCCATCCTTATTCGAGATTGAATCCATTAAGGCTGTGATCTGTATATCGTGAAATTCTGATCATACACACTTGCAGTTATTTTCACCAAACAAATAACAGACATGAAAAATTGTTTATTTACAAAAGCAATCCTTTCATATAAGAATTTCACATGCAAACAGGTGAATGTACAATCATGCCCAGTTGCAGATATAGTCCCAGTCTTTCCTTACTGTTTGTCAAGCCAGTGTACAACATCACATTTGCTTTCTTGACCAGGTAACAGTCGCTGAACTTGAAATAAATGCTTACTTGTGTTATGACGTGTCCTATAGTACATGCAGTAATAGTGCAGAAATGATGAAAAAATAAATCTATATAAAATAGCCTAAATCCCAAACTGACCACTTAGCTACAGTGTGGTCTTCAGTTTTGCAAACATTAATTTGCCAAAGAGAAATATAACTGCAATCTGGAATAAAAAAAAAATGGTTTTGGTGAACGATCTTGCACACTGTGCCAAGAGATTACCATATAGGCAAATCCTAATAATATTCATCCCATTAGTCGCAATTGGCTCAAATCTCAAATATTCTGCACGAAATACAATCAGACACTGATGGACACTTAATTCGGAAAATATTTTTGCTCAGAATTCGGCAAAGGTCACCAGATGAGCATGTAAAATGCCTGGCACATATCTTAGCCCTTGTCACCATTATATACATCAATCTGTAGAATAAAAGTCATTATTTTGCAAAAAAAAAAAAAAAAAAAAAAAAAAAAAAAAAAAAAAAAAAGCACTAGACAATTTACACATCCAAGACACCAGACTACGAAGATGAAAGTTGACGTGCAATTTACCTAAAAAATACTATAACATTCATCAAGTACTGATATGATCATAATAATATCATTCATAAGCAATATGACTGGTGTTTTCCTAGAAACAATCTTTCTTTCTCTAGGAGACTACCTGATAAAAAATAAACACTAGGCAAGTCTTATTCCAGCATTTCATTTTGAATTTAAGTATCTTCCCATAAAGCACAGGGGAACAGTATAAGTGAACATTACATGGAAATGGGTTGCTCTTCGTTATACATGGTAGCTTAATATGGTTATTATATCAGTCAATAGTTCTCATATAGGTATACATCAAGTATATACAAATGTTTAAAGTAAAATACACAATTACATAGTCTAATCTTTAATGAAAGAGTAATAAAACCATCACTTCCTGATGATTAATTTCATTCCTCCCCATGCTCTATTCATGTGCCATAGAGAATAATGCATTTATGGTGCACAAAGTTCAAATAATAAAAGTTAATTTCTGATGACACATTTTATACAGATGCATATTGTTCAATTAGCTATGCTGAAAAAATGACTAGCAGTGAAATATCTTGAATAATAACATTATATATATTCTGAAGGGGAACTCTACAGATATTAGCCCCCAGTAACGCATAAAAAACTATATTTTAGCAGCATACAACAAAATGAAAAAATTTCACCATCTTGGTGTTTAGAATGTAGGCAGAATGGCCTATTAACATAATCAACTTTTTAACTTCTCAAAGACGTAAAACAAACATTAAAAGCAAGTCCATCTCCTATACCATGACACACTACTCTAAAAAATCTGGAGGCACCTCCCTCAAATTTCTGGGTACATTATGACTGAAAAGTTTGTTTACAGTACTTACTCAGTAATTAAAGTTTTTTTGTCAGAAATTTAATTAAACTCTGGCTTCAGAAGTTTTGAAAATTTTGACTACTTTATGTCAAAAATAACTGAAATGTTGTTGTGAATATCTGCCAATAATCAGTCTTGAATAAGAAAAATATCAGAAAAAATGTCTTTGAAAATTTTATGTGATTACCGTAATTTCCAAGAATTACATTAAATTCAAACCCACTGTATATCTACGCCAAATGACCTACTTTCTTCATACAGCATGTATGTACAGAGGTCAAATCAGTTAATCTCTAAAATAAACGATATTCTCATGTAGTCTTCCATCCCTTTTATATAACAAGGAAAAATTATTGATGTGTCCAAGTTTTTTGAAATTGAACATTTCGCAGCACTAAGCCTTTATCACAAGTAAAACAACCCCCTCCTCCATGACAATGTGACCATGATGCCCTCTATTGGCAATTCTTTTGTCAAACACATCTACATCAGGATTTATACACAAGGTTTTTAATTAGTTACGAACCCATTCTGAACAAGTTCAATGCACTCACCTCACGCAGAAGTGGGATTGTAAAGAAAGCATTCAAAATGACAAGATTTGCTGCTTATCACAGTACTGACAATATATATATCACCTATATCACCTATAACGGTGATTTCAGAGTCGAAAATGTGTAGAATAATTATCACCAAACAGATTTGTCAACAATACAGGAAATGAACTGTTTGGTATTAGAAATTTCATCATTATGAGCAATGATACTAACAGATCAATTTTCATCAGAATATGTTGAAGAACAATTTTGTTCAGCTTGCTCTACAGGTGTGAACAGATTAAACTGGTTCAACTTGGGTTCACGCAGAATCATTTAAAACGTGTCCAATGAGCACATGTCTATGAATAGTCTGGTCCAAACCTCCATTCTTAACATGCAGCCTATCTTGGCTTGTGCTGCCACCTATGCAGGTCCTTCTACTGAACTGACCTTCATGCACACGAAGTACAGGGCACGGATAAGTAAAAGCAATCCTGTAACGAAAGCACCTGAAACGAAAGAAAATGAAATAAATTCACTTATCTACTTCATGACAAAGATTGCAGGGATTTGTTTGAAATCATGTTTATTTGTGTTTGTACAAATAAAGAACCAAACATTAATATTTTGCTCTGTTAACAAACGTCAAATTGTCATGTCTAACATAAAAAAAATTATAAATTTTATGAAACAATAGCACCGATTTGTTTGTTCATGTACAAGTCTTCACAAATTTTGGTCAAGTTTTCAGAACAGTTAGTTATGCAGGCAGTAAGTGACAACAATTTCAACCAAAATCCAGTCTACTAATATCTTAAAAAATAATTTTTGCTTTTGTTATCCTTTTCAGTAATTTCCAATATCCACAGAAATCTGCACAGACACAGTTCTTCCTAATTTAACACAATTCTCACCTATCCAAACAACATATAATCCTCCTTGGTGAGTTGCCATCTCATATGTTCCTACCTGTGAGAGAGAATTAAAGCAATATAATTTTCCTAAATAAACACGGACAACGAAAGAAAATTGCTTCAAAAATGATTTGCCTTTGAGAAATTTTATACTCAACACTTATATCATTTTTTGTGAGGATTTAAGTACTTTAGGGTATTTAAGACATACAAGCACATGTACAGTGTTAACCTATTCAGACACGCCCACACAAACACATACTTTCACATGTACACATACTGTCGTGCATTCATAACAATTTGTATTTCACGTACAAACTTGGGAATATCTTTCCAACCATGAAATTTGCACAAACACAGTAACATACACAAACTTACACATGCACACACACAAAAGCACAGCAGTGTACTTACGGTGACCCCAATGCCAGCTCCCAGGAAGATTAAGCCTATCAAGCCATATATAATTGCACGCGTTCTCGCAAAGCGAGGGCCAACAGAAGAACTGAAAAGAATAAAATAAGAATTCAGAGATCAAAACTTGTACAAAAATCAGTGATACTGGGTTCAACAGAATGGATGAGACGAAGGACTTTTCCGTAATTAGCTTTTCAAGGGAAGTTATAAACCAAAAACTTAAGTCTATTTTGATCCAAGGAAACTCTGCAGCCGTCCACTTCAAAGCAATATTACAAATTCTCATTTCAAAAAAGAAAACTAGTGTATTTGACTACATGTGGCCATTTCAGAGGCTTACCACCAGTAGATCAAATATTTTGGTGTAACAAACTGACTAGTTTTCAGTTTAAAATTCTCTGTTGACATAGGCCCCAGCATCAGTGTGGTGAGGTTTAAAACAAATCATCCACTTCACATTGCAACAGTGTTTTCAGAGAAAGTCTTCATACCATACAGAAGACTTAGTTGTACCCTCTACCAGGGCCTCAGTTTGATTTTTCACTAGTTATTCCCAAATACTTATGTCTCTGGCACAATTCTCTGTTCTCACAAAAGAGGGTAATGAGTGCATCTAAATCTGATAACTGTCCAGAATACTCACACTTTTCTACAGTGGGGGCACCGTGCCAGTGCGTTGTGGTGAATATTGAACTGGAATAAAAATGGAGAAAAATTTTACTTAATAATTCATGAAATTTTAACTTGAAATTTGCTAAGTACTTATAAAAATTATGTTCACATGATATGATTAATGATTTTTTTCAGTTGGTTGATTGCTAATAACCCAAAATTGTACATCCTTTTGTCTATAAGTGTCTCTCTCTGCTCACGCTCGCATGCTTACATGCACGCACACATCCAACTCATGCATTTACCATTATATACAAGGACATATAAACAGACTGCACAGACTAACAAAAGTGACAAATAAAATGACAAACAACTGTGACACAGACAGACAAATAGAACATCCAAAGAAGACATTCAGATCAAGTTAATCTTACTAACTAACAGATCCGCAGATCAAATATGGCCGACCCACATTAAGCCAGAGCCGAATAATCCGCTAATGGTCTCCCTGCCTCCACACGCGCTGTCCTTGCAGCAGTCAAGCAATTAAATCTCAGAGCTGCAATTTAATCCGTTAAATGGTGCATGCAGGAGACTATCAGCCAATTAGTTGGATCAGTTTTACGTGGGTTGGTCATATTTGATCTGCAGATATGTAAGGCCGCATTCAAACTAGTATGAGGGTCAAATATGGCGACCCACTAAAAAGCTTGCCATCTTATCCACTAATAGACACGGAATAGATTCTCCGTGGGGAAGTATTTGAGTGGGTTGGCCATATTTGACCCTTGAACTAGTCAGTCCACTGTTCTGAATGTGGCTCAAGGGGCCCGCACACGGTGAGCATTTGGCGCGCGCCACTTGCGCTGCGCCGTTTTCTCATCGTGTGCTGCGGGGGTATTTTGGTGAGATTTTTGCCTCACGCGCGGCTGAGCAAAATTTCTCACGTGTTTGATTTTTTTGGTCTCTTGAGGCCAATGTCTCAGCGTGCGCGGGGTGCAAGCGCCGATTGCTCACGCCATGCTAACAATGCGCATGTGCCAGTAGCCAGAAACAAACATAAATGGCAGCCCCCATCGAAGTCAACAAAAATGTACACAGTTATAGTTAGTCTGATTGATTAACGTGGTCACCATTATCCATTACTATCAGAAAAAATAACAATATGTAATGTTTCCTTAAACACATGATCCCAAAGTTCACAGTGCGTCCGCAAGGGGCAGGCCGGGAAGCACCTCTGCTGAGCAAAGAGCGCATCGTTTGCGGGGAGCTGAGGAGCGCGAGTGTGCGGGCCCCTTCAGAGAGAGACTGGACTACTGACCAGGAATGGCTCCGTGCAGTGACCACAGATGACTCTACTGGTGCCAGGGGGTCTGATGGACACTGTGGCATTGACTGGACCCAGGTTGATGATCCTTTTACTGTAACATAATAACAATGTATTAACAAATAATACTCAAATGGTAAATACTCCTTTTACTGTAACATAATAGAAATGTATTAACAAATAATACTCAAATAGTAAATACTCCTTTTACTGGAACATAACAACAATGTATTAACAAATAATACTCAAATAGTAAATACTCCTTTTACTGCAACAAAATAACAATGTATTACCAAATAATACTCAAATAGTAAATACTCCTTTTACTGCAACAAAATAACAATGTATTACCAAATAATACTCAAATAGTAAATACTCCTTTTATTAGAAGAAAATAAAAGTTGGAATTACCCATTTTATATCAAAACAAATGCTCAAGATCTATTTTTAAGCTACTATTAAAAAACACTAAATGATAAAGCACTGTATCTGTATAGGATCAAAATGAAATATTTTAAGCAGTGATTCCAAAAGTAAGGTCACTCTCATACTGAAATTACTGGAACAAAGTAACTGGATTAGGAAGTAACGGTAAATACTCATTCCAACCCTTTTTTTTAAATTTATTTATAAGTTACTATTAAAAATGTCTCACTGATAGAGTACCATATCTGTACGTGGACAAAATGATATAAAACCACTGACTAAAAAATAAGGTGAGTCTTTTACTGAAATTACTGCATTACTAATATGACATGGTTTACCTTGCTGTTTTAATAACGAAACATAAACTGGAAGTCTTCCCATTTTGGTAAAAATGAACAGGAATTCTCTAATTCTTTAAAATCACTTATACCAGTTTATGCTCAGGTGACACAGGAGATGTTTTATTGCACAAAATGTTAAACCAATTTAGGTCTATTTGGTACTAGTAATCAGGAACATATATAAATATATCTACACTACAGAGTACAGACTACGTACAATAAAAATGCAGACATCACCTCACATTTTCAACACATTTGCAAATATTCTGGACAACTGCCAGGCATCTCTTTGCATCTCCGTATTCTTCAGTAAGTAAATCAGCAATAAATCCACCAACATTTACATGACACCAGCCATTTCTTTCAGTTGTTTTTTTGGCAGACCATTTCTTTCAGCTCTATTTTATTTATTTATTTATTTATTGGGCAGTGTTAAGTACAGCAGAAAGGGTACAGTCTTCTTTTTCTAATGTATTTATTGATTACATGCTCCAGATCAATACTTCAACCACAGACTATGCTGTGGGGCATATATATTTTAGATAAAATTTCATGACCTGGCTTGAAAACTAATAGTAATGGAAAATGTTAATCATTTACTGACAGAAGAAATAAACAGCTTTTCTTCATACTGAACCAACCACATACCCAACAAAGTTCAAAGATGAATGCTGTATTATACAACCATGTTGTGCCTAAGGCAGATGAAGATGCATTATCTGTTTACAAATATACATGTTCTTTGTATTCTTTTTATCTTAAATAGTGCATAACTTATCTATTTTACTTCTTCTTGTATAACTTAAACATGTTAAGGTTAAAGCTTGTGAAACAAATGTGGGGCAAGGTGATTTCAAGTGCAGTGGAGGACAAATTGCTATTCCTTCTCCTCTTTGATAACAAAATAAATCTTACATGTGCTTAAGATGCAGAAGGCAAAAAAAAAAAAAAAAAAAAAAAGATCTGACATATGTAACAGATGACCAGTTACCCAATCTAAAGTAGAACTCTCAGTAAAACCCCACAGGCAAGGCTCCCCAGTGTCACTCAAATATTATGATTAATGGACACACTTTTGCATAGTACAAATTATTTATTGCTCTTCATATCTGAATTTGGATACTGTAACAGAGAATTATAAATTATAATTTGGGGGGTCAGGGAGGGGAAACACATTTATCGCTGATATATAAATCAAAATTTTTAGACACTTACTAATAAGGGAATCCGCTTTGTTGGTTTAGAAAACAGATCAGGAGTAAGCACGAGGCACAGAAAAAAGAAATAAATTTTTCAATTCATCACCACCAAGCTATCTTAAAACAATAATCCACTTAATTTTCCTTTATTTCCATACTAAACTAAATGAACCTATGGAAGGCCTCATGTCACCAACCTGTAAGACCTGGGACAGATTATATACCTTATATTGTTTAGAAGTTATGTCTAAGATGTACCACCAATTTACCTGCCTGGACTGGCCATATTTCACCTATCAATTAGGTTGGATCATATATATATATATATATATATATATATATATATATTCAGACATGAGCCTAGGTTTAAAAAAAAAATCTGAACATTTATTATGGGACCCAACGCCTATTCGGCCAGAGGTCCAGGGGCCGCTTTAGAATCCATGGAAAAAGCTCGTGTCTGTATATTTCCCCTACTGGTTAAGCCTAGGTTGAACTACTATTTCACTATTTCACTTACCAGTTGGGCCTAGGACAGGCAATTCTCTGTGATGTCCCTTTGCATATCAGTAGACAGTTACACGGGCAGCGGACATATTTCTTCCCTGGGGGTGGTGGCTTGATGGGCTGAATAAAAAAGATAGTGATTGTGAATGATTTTCAAGTCAAATACAAGAGGATTATTGTTCAAGTATAATATGTATGGTTAAGAAAGATCACTAGAATTCCAGTATAGCTGTTAATTATACAAAAAAAAAAAAACGTTCCAACTTTATTCGACTAGGAAGTGTACCAAATAACATATGATGATAAGCCTTCCCCTTTTCCATTGCCAGTGTCAATAAAATAGCTTGTAAATTCAAATCAAAGATAGTCTGCAACATTAACCACCATGTCACCAACCTGATTTGGCATGGGTCTAATAGTAAAAATTGATTTTTTAAAATTACTGGTATATATAGGTGCAATTCAAATGCCACTAATTGACAAGTGAGACAGATGTTTACAAGTCTTGCCAGGTAAGAAAAAGCACTTTTTGACTTTAAATCCTGCATTTTTGAATAATCTTTTTTTTTTAAATTAACCTTTATAAGGGAAACAGTTCTTCCTTAGTTTTAAAATTCATAAATCTATTTCTTGAGTATGCCACATGAAACCACTCAGTAGAAATGTTATAGCCAGGTAGCTATGCCTTTCCGTCCGTAATGCTAATTTTCCGTCCGTAATGATTTTTTATTATGAAATTACTTTGTCATCAAACATGTTTAAAACAATTTTTTTGGATATTTGGTAAACATAGGACTAGTGTGAGGAGAATATGAAAGGAAATTTTTTTTTGCCAAGTAGTCTTTAAAAAAACTTAAAAAATAGAGCCCAAATCATTACGGACGGAAAAAACGACTTTGGATTAATGATTAGTTAACTATTTTTTAAAGATTTCACTTGATTTTTTATGTGTTTACCTCAAGGAATTGCTGTAATTTATGTCTCAATTGAAAGATATTGATTAAAATTTATTTTGAGTGTTACATGCAAAAAATAAAAAATTCCGTCCGTAATGCTAATTTTCACATTTTTCAAGTTTAACGCGCTATAAAATCATGAATTCAAAAAATACAGGTAAATCTTTTACAAATTCTTATCCCCTGAAGTCTCTTCTTTCAGAAAATCCAACTTTTGATTGATTTTTGTACATTTGAAAATTTTATGCCCAGGACACAAATACCACGGAATGGCCCATATTCTAACTGGACAAGCTTAAATATTAACTTTCTATTTCGTTGAGGTGTACTAGTCTCAATGACCAGTGATCTGAAAGGTTTGCAGCACAAACCAAGTGAAAAAAACTGCACCAATTAAGTGTAAAAAATTGCCATCTACTCACCGTGGCCTCGTTACACGCCCCACATTTAACCACATGTTGGTGGAGTTTGCCCTCAATGCTGACTGGGGCCTGGCATACCTTGCAGTTGATGGTGGGGATCCCAGCAGGGCTGTAGGGAGGTGGGAGCTCATCAGGGCCTATAGGGGGCACTGTCACCACATTGCTTCCAACTCCTGCGACACAAGATCTCAAGTTGTTATTATCTATGTACAGTGTAGCTAAGCTTGGTTAATAACTAAATGGGTTAGTTGATGAATCTAAAATTCAAGTGAAATAGCCTTTTTAATAGCATATTAGACTAGTACTAGCATAATGCAAACATGACATTAGTATGTCATTTGTGAGTGAAATAATGATGTTGAACTTACATTTTATTTCATTTCTACTTTTCTAGAATACAGACATACGTCTAATGAGGTCATACTGATCAAGGAAACCATGCACTTGAACTTTTAACAGTATCTGTTGCCAGTTAAAAAAGTGAAGCAATTTAAAAGATAGCCCAATAACCACGAGTAAAATCCCGTCTAGAAATTGTGAATTAATGACACATCATAGTCATACATACACGTTCTCAGTATTTAACACAGGCAGAAAAGAAGAGTGCGATAAGCAGACAAAAAAGACACGTAAAAAGGGTCAATTTCCAGGGCGATGACTCAGTCCAGTAAGACAGTGACAACTGGTCGTGCCAGGTCTGCGCTGGTCACTTCACTTTATCTGCTATGACTGATTTGTCATACGCACCAAGCACAGAGTTCCTCTTTAGCAAGGGGATAGGTTAAGCAATTTGCTTTTATAATATAAGTACAAGGCAGGTATCTAGAAGCCTTTACTCTGTAATAGTCCTTTAATCACTTACCTAGCGTCCCCTGGCTTGGGTATGGTGAATAAGCTGGCGGGGAGTCGCCAGTAGGCTGTTGTTCTGTCAAGAGGGGCGCCGTTTCTTCCGTCCGGTCATCCGCCATCTTGGTTTGATATCGATCATGTGACTTGTTGATTGCGTCAGTTGAGCTGATAAAGTAGGTTGCGCCGCCACTGCACAATCACGCCCCGTCGTTGCACAAACTTTATAGTGTTTACTTTTATCTTTGTCAACAGTGCCAGCCCATTACAAGAGGTTAAAAGATAATAAGGAATAATTTTTAGTCACCACTGTTTTGTTCACTATTCTTACTTTTAGTTTATACAGCTTGCATATTTCCTTCTGTTCAAGATGATATTGATAATAACACTGAGAATAATTACTTTTTCCGTTTATCCGAGCTTGGACCTAAATATTTAGGTCCAAGATCCGAGGGATATACGGTGTATACTACATTGGTTTATCTTTGGTATATAAGTTGTATTCTGAAAACTGTTTGCTGCGTATAGATGAATGTTTTTTGTTTAGTCTTTTGTTGCTTTTTACTTTGTCAATTTCATTACAGCATCTAGACTTGCAATGGAAGCGCCATATCACACGCACCTGAATCGCTATATGAAGTACCAGTATATTGGTTTTGCCCGACGCGTGAACCATACACCTGTTCAGGTGATATTTATGCTTACGATATATACATGTAGGTATATAAATTGACACTGCGTCCTTTATATCAGTAGTTTGTTGAAGGGTGAGATCTATATGATTAACACATGTTCTTTGTGAGCTCCGGGCTGTGAAATTAATTTCTAGTAGCTGTGGTTAAATGTGCTAGATTGTAAAGTAAACACTTAGTTCTTTGAAAAGCAGATAGATAAAAAAGAGCTAGCTTTAAGTTATAACGTGGTCATAACAGAGGCATCAACTTTACCCAAAACAGTGCTCCTTTTGATATTGAAAAGTCTCAGACCCAACAATATTGATAGATGAATGATTAAATACAAAATAATTTTATCAACGGTAAATGTTTGTGTCAATTAGTAACATCTGAAATTATCAACTTTGAATTATCCTAGGATCATTTCTTCCTGATGTATGTTCATCTTTCAGCAATCTTACAGATGAATTGGAAAAAAAAAGTGGCAGCACGATCGCTTTAATAGGCTCAGGTAACTTTGTTTGAAGATGCTGCAATCAGAATCCTCTTCTGGCAGGATTCCGCCCAACAGCGCCATCTGGATCGCTCATTCCACCAGTGACGTCAGCAAGGTGTACAGAAGATGAGCAAAACGGACAAGTACAGAAAATGCATTAGAAGGGCGAACTGGGGGCTCTATATAAAAATTAACCGTGAGGATTGGTCCGTATTGAAATTCCAGGAAACTTCAAGTTAACAAGCCATGTCATACGGACGAAGAAGTTTTGTAAGTATAAAAAATGCCTCCAGCAGCTTTTGATTTTCTTGCATTAGCTTGGGGTCTTCAAGGGTTACCCAAATAGACAGCAGAGCACAGATGGTATATGCAGTATCTAAACACAGCCAGTCTCAGAACTTGTTACCGGTAGTATAGAATCTCTCCACTACAGCTGTTCTCGCAGAAGCCGCTGGCAGTTTCAGAGCCAGATGTGGCGACTAATACCTGTTTTTCTTTCTGGATTTTCCTTAATTTGATTCAGGTACTGTTGAATGAACAAGGCGTTTTGTTATGAACAGGAGCCAGATTGAGAGTGTTTTGCTACCCTTACGCTTGCCCCTATATCTGTCTGTGTCTTTCCAGACCTTTGGGCTGATCGTGTTACTGAATTTCTGAACCTCTCTGACGCAATTATCAGAGAGCTGCCTGATTTTTTAGTTTCAAATTAAAGCAGTGACATTTAAAAAGTTTTTTTCAGTGAACCGCGTTCATTGCGCAATCGAATGCCTACTTTAGCACCGGTTCTTGTATTTTTTTAAATCTTAAACAGATGCGATTTTCCCTCTTTCCCTTTCCATGGTGTTGTCTGATTCTTAAAAACATCCCCCAAAATGAAACTCTTCTCTATTTTATGCGATTGATCAGCGATTAATACTGACATGGGAACCCACACTTCCAAGTCTTTTTTCCTAAATCTAAAGATTAAGACATGCACGCTGTTGTTTTCTTCTTGACACAATACATATACCTGTACCCCCTCCCCTCCTCCCATTCATCAATACCTACTACAAGACAATATTTCAGGATTTCCCGTTCATAGGTAAGATATCATGAAATAACTAGAAAAGTTGTTATCAAATTCGGGTTGTTATCAAGTTGACTCTCAAAGATCTGAACAAAAACAGCATCGTCACGAGATTCTTAAATTGTGTACATGATAAACATTGACAAGCTTGAAAGAAATCATTTGCTCTATACATCTAATGGCGTTCACCAGATGGCGCTGAGGAATCTATTTTTTCACCTGTGTTGCAACGCAAGATGTAACTGTACCTAAGAGTATGTATATATATCCTTAGCAAGTGGATTCAATTATGGAACATCGACATTGAGACTTTCGTATCCTCCCCAGGACGGGATATTTTCCCGGAAATCCTTCTCTCCCCAAAATAAACTAGGTTAATATCACAGGTAAAGTTAAGAGTACAGACACGAGTGATCTCCGTCTAACCTGTAATGGAGAATCGGTGGTATAAAATCGCCAAATTATTAACATTTTTCAGTAGAAAAATTCCACCAGTAGTTCAGATGAAGACTTAATCTAGGAAAATAATTTTCCAGCAGTTCAGATTATTCATTAAAGAATTGCTGCAAATACCTTACCTATACCTTCCTTCAAACGGCTTCCTGTTATTTATTTATTTATTTATTTATTTATTTATTTATTTATTTATTTATTTCACATCAAATTAGGAGTAGAAAACACTTGGGGAAAACAAGGCGCGCAGAGAGCGCTCCAAGGAAACTCCCCTGCCCTGGTTTTCTAGAGCAGGCTAGCCCCTATCCATCACTGTCACTGTCAGCTAGACACAGGTCATCTGCGAACTCGAACGAGTAACTACTGGTCAGTTTACTTCAGTGACAAATTTGATAGAAATTTACTCATGGGCCTTTGGCATTAAGGCGAAATAGGCGTTCACTTGAACATATGTATATATACGTCCTTTATACAGTGCTGTTTAACAGGGGGGGAGAGGGGGGGGGTCGCATCAATGCACCGCTATACGCGAGGGTCATGGTTTGAGACGTATCGGGAATACACTTAAAGATTTATAACTTACCTGAACTCGGTTTCCATGGCAATAATCATTAAAACACACCAAGTGAGGGGCAAAACAAGTGATTCCATCTTCCTTAATTTATGTGTGCTGTTTATACATGTATCTGCGTTTTAAACCGTTTGTCTTCTTGACGCGTTCGGCAGGTGTAAAACCGCTATGATCCAATATCTAAAGGCGTAAGTTGGGTTATCTGAGGCAAAATTTTAAAATTTATTATTGTACAGCGTCCACAAATTTCCTGCATATCTTACATCGGGTTTTATTCTTAAGTTCGATATAGCTTTAGCAATCAGCAATCACCCCAAGAACAACTCATCAAATATAATAATTATAATAGTGAGGGAACGACTGCATATGCGCGTGTGCGTGCTTGTTTATATGTGTCTACTTGCTTTCCCTCGTGCGCCTTTTCTGCGTTCAACGTATTTTCCACTCCTTTCGTCTTCACCTTAGTTTTCCGGGGAGTGGGACCGAAACAGCGCTATTTTGGGTATTCTGAGTAATTTTGGTTGGTAATTGCCTATAAAGCGACTTTCAGCTGATGAATGTGCGCCTTACTAATCACCCGAAGTTGTTTTTCTTATTCGTAAATAGCCCAAACAGAAACCAGTTATAACGCATTTCGGTAGTCTGTCTGTCTCTCTCTCTCTCTCTCTCTCTGTGTGTGTGTGTGTGTGTGTGTGTCAGAGCACTTATTCAATACCATCAGGGGAATCCCAAAAATCCCCAAAATGACACCGTATTATACATGTAATATCATTTTCCTCTTCACTTCAAAACTTTTTTACAAAAAAATTGGAACCAATCCTTTCGGTAATCCACCAGGTAATTCAACCCGTTGAAACAGCACGGGGTCACCGCTTCTTTTCTGTTTATTCAAAACGGCCATCCCACCTGTCTGGAAATTTACTGGACTTTATGGTTGTGTTTACTGTTTAATCGTCAGGTAGGTGCTTGAAGCGATGTGAATTTGAGAACCACCTGGTCTTTGGTTCCAGTGGGCAGGGGGGATGGGGGCGAAGGGCAAAACACCCATTACTCTTGGGGTGATACTAAGAAGCAATTCTGAGTTGAGAAATATATATTTTTATTACGCATTATGCCGTGGGCAAACTGGTCATTATTGCAATGTATTTTCAAAATTGTGGATGGAAATGAGAAAATGCTATCATGGCAACGAAGGTTGGCCAATGAAGGGAACCCAAAGTTCAGAAGCTCAGGGTGAGGGAATCTGTAAGGCTGAATTTTTATTCACCGATCGAGAAGTAAGCAAAAACAGTCGTGAATTTTCAAACAGCCTTATTCCCACGGCCTTAGTTCTCCCTTTAATCTAACCACCACCAGTTTTATTTATACCCATCTCTACATTGATTATCTTATTAAAATATTACCCTTTAATTATAAACTTAAGATCTTTAATTATTAACTTAAGATCAAGCCTCACGAGAAAAGCCTTACAGTCGGTTTACACATTCGCCCTGAGTTACAAAGTTTACTTGGAAACGTATCTCTGTGATCAGCACAAATATTAGAGGCAAGTTATCTCAGAAACTGAGGGTGTCGCCTTTTAGATTATTACAGACTAAGAAAAACGTTGACAAAGAAAAAAGTTGACTATTCCAGAAAGATTGCAAAAGTGCAACGACTTGAAATGTGTCTAACGTTGAGATTTAGAGAGTCGTTTACATGCCCCCCTTGCAGTTTGTTTTAGTACCCCATTTCTTCTTTCCAATTTAAATCAAAATGTATAAACAAAACTTGACAAATATTTTGTTGATTTAGGGACTAATGATGCTGTACTAACCTTATTTATAGCGGAACATTTCAATCTCCACTGTGTTATCTACAACACAAATAATTATCAAAATGTATTTCAAAACAGTTTAATTTGAAAATCCCGCATTCCGTTTCCCCCTTTGCCCTCCTCACTCCAGGTAATCTGTTTTTTAACTTGCCTTCAGCGCTGCGTTTCCTCGGCAAAATGATATAATTAAATAAACGTTGATTCAAGAAACCGAACCTCCCTTCAAACCCATCTGCTGGCACAGGGAACTTCTTTTATCCTACACGAATAAGGAGCAGCAACAGACAGACGAGTCTGAAGAGAAAAATATTTTCACGAGTCAGTCTCGGTGAAATCAGTTGCAGGCATGTTGGCGAGGGAGGTCGCGCGCAGACGATGACTGAGAAGCTCACGCATATTACGTTCTGTTGCCTCGCATTCACTAAATCAAGGCGACTCCGTGGTACCCTTATTCTTCCTATATTAAATTAGTCATCGGAGCTGCTAACATTGGGATTTACCGAGATAAGTGTTTAGTTTTGACAAGCAGAGCGACGGGTTCTCTATAGGTGGTGCTCTCACCCTATTGACAATCGACTTCATAAAAATGGTAAGTAGGGAAGAGTGGTGTCAAAAGACATCTTCTTAAAATGTTTGTTATTTGTTAAAAGTCTTAAGTTCACCGGGACGGATAAAATATTCTATAAATAATACGCGCCATGTTTTTTATAGAGCCTGTACTAAATAAGTGTAAAGGTATTCGTTGGCTTTTCATCACCACGGGGTAGTTTTTTTAGAAATCGGTTTTGGATAATTGTTGACGTTCCGTGCGTGTTAGTAAGGTGTTGGTGTTTGGATGCAATGTTGAAGAATTAGAGCGAGAGGATGGCTTGATGGCTCTGGAGTTTGGTGGTTTACCTGTCAGGAACATATGGCTGCGATTTTGCCAGTAATATCGGAGCAGACGCATGATGGTTTAAACGGCCAGAACCAGGTAAGAAAAGGCCGGCTAGGATGTTGAGCGGTGTTCCGAAATGTTGTCGAACGCTTTGTAGTGTGCTGGTTACTGTTTTGGTCTTCTACATCTTGGCGAATATGTTTACCGTCTCGCACTCCTCCAGTCTCTCTCTCTCTCTCTCTCTCTCTTTGCACACATCTATTACTTAGGTGTAATCCGGCAAACCAGAGTCCGCTTTTATCTAAATCTGCACGTTTCTCTCACTGTTAGCAGCACGTCTTTCATCAGCCGGCTATACAATTAGCCGTCTTCACACACGTGAAGAGCTATTTCGGTTACAAACAGAAAATAAAACCCTAGGGCAGTGCCCGAATTTTTGGAAGACTTTCCCGATCATATTAATAATAACAAATAGCACCATAATAGTGACTGATGTGCAGCCCATGCTGCTCTGTAATTGTACCTGTTTAGATTTAAATCGGATCTTAGGCAAGTTCATGTTCACGTATTAACACATTAAATACACAAAGAGAGATGTTCGGAGAAACATGGACGTGTTTGTACAGATGGTACGATGCTACGTCTTGGAGGCAGTAGTAAACATGAGGCCTCTTGAGTTGTCAGTATCATAGTCTTTATGAAGGATTGTGCGAAAAGAGAGTATGTGTTTTCTGATAGATAATTTAATGCCTTTTTATCGTGTCTCCCTCTTTACACACGCGCTCAGAGAGAGAGAGAGAGAGAGAGAGACGTATTCCACAAGGAAAAACAAACAAACAAACAAAAATATCTTGCAGACGACACGATTGAACTTTCACTGCCCCTTATCTAAAAGTACCACTACAAGACAGAAAGTAAAAAGATATGTCTTCTCCCCCTCTCAACTATGTATGCATTACTTGTATCGAAAAAAATATTTTTAGAGATTCTTTGGTGTTTTTCTAAAATGTCTCTCTTATAGGTATATTATAGCTACCGAAGGCTCAATTGAAACACCTGACTCACTATAGGAGAGCTTTAAGACAAACACTATATTGCTATTTAAAATACGGAGTATAAATATTTGGAAAGCGGCATCAGCGGTACTTGGAGTGCGATCCGAGCACTGTGCATTTTCACCACCTTTGAAATCACCTGTTTTCTATGAATATTAATTGAAACACGTAACTCCTAATTGACAGGCAAAGATTAAGAATAACGAAAGATAGTATCAGGGATATATTTCATTGTGTCTTAGGGAGCAACTGTAACTTCTTTTGTACAGGTATAACCAAACTGTTACGAAATAAAAGGTATTCACACCGTGACTTATATCACGTATAAAATACCCCTATTGTAACCTATGGAAAAGGGATTTAGGGATTTTAAGATTAGGCCTAAATAAGAATCAGTGGTTGCAAAATTTGCACTTTGCCCTTTAAGTTGCCTATATTTTTTTTTCAGTCCCTAGCAGTTGAGGATATTTAGTAAATACAGAAAATAGAGGGGGGTTCAAAGCAAAGGGATTTGGTTCAACGCAAATCCACCAATTTAGTTTCCTGGCAAACGTTTCTATTTACAAGGCAAACCTGTACTTCCGTAAATGTCAGATTATCGCTTGAATTAAGACTGATATCTTGTCTAGGTCATCTTGTCACGGGGTCCATGTAGTATCGTAATTATTTCATAAACTGACCGTGTAGTTTCCTAATCATTTCATAAACTGGCCAGTATCTTAGTCGAGCGCTAGGCCTACATGTACATGCTGTCTATTTCGCAGACGAGCCGCCAACGTTATTTTCGTTGTGTCGTGTTCCTGCTTATATAAAAACAATTAAATGTGTATTCAATCAAGATAAAACACAGCTTTAGTCACTTGCTTCGTTCAAGAGTTTTGTTTGAAGCAAACACGAATCGGCCCAAGTGTATATTCGGACGCATCTTCATGGAACCTATATATTGACCCAAGTTTATTCATCTGTAGGCCTATCGCCGTCTGTTTTTGTGTGTCAGTCTCGTAATAATTAGCGAAATATTTTGGCATCGAAATGTTTGTGTGAAATGTATGTCTTATTCATCAATAAGCATTTTAATCCAATTAGTGTTATTTGTATTCCGCCTACACATATTTGACATCCGTTGCTTCGTTTTTTTTAAGATTCTATTGTTTACTCTTGGATATTTTCCTTGTGATTATTGCTATTCGTCATTCTGTATTCCGCATGTATGGTCGACTTTAAACTTAGTAGGCCCCTATTTCAAGTCTTTATACATTTTAATATCATCAAATCAGTAATCAAATTTCTGGTGGAAATTCATCTGTGTAGTCTGTTGCATGATTCCTTAGTGTAGTATAGGCCCACACAATGAAGAAGGTCACGGAATGACCGAAAGCTCTGTATGGTACATCTTACTTTTAGTGAAGAAAATGCAAAGTTTGATCTTATGAGAGTAATCAAATGTCTTGGTTTGTTAAGATAAATATATTTTCCTGTTTCTCATTAATTAAGTAGCTCTCCATATTTCGCTTGCTTTATAGGCATAGGGATTGACATTGACTAGGCTTATAGTCCACTCTAGTAGGCCTACTGCTGTGTATTTCTAGTCTTGTATTCTAGTTCATTTCTATTATTATTTTATTATTATATTTCGTTTATTTCTGGCCTAGGAGTTATATTCTAGTCTAATCATAATATCTTATTGCTGTCAGTTGAGTAGCTTATTTCTTTTTCTAGTAGCTTATTTCTTTTTAAAATTAAAGTAAAAAGAATGGTAGAATTAGTATTTTAGATATGATAGTTTTCTTCTTTTTTCGTAGTGTAGCTTAGTTTGTAGTCGCTAGCGTTTCTTTTCCTCCCTGTTTTTCAGTATAGCGACCCCCTAAGCTACGGGGGTCGCACAACCAGTGGGTATGGCGGCCGAACTGGAGCTGGGACCAGAGGATATTCTTCAGTCAGTAGCGCTAGCTTGGATCACCCTTGCTGAACGCGAAGGAACAAAACTGCATTGAGATTATAACTGGTTTGAATTGAAATATTTCGTATTCTTGGCCGCATATGGGACGATTTCGGTTCAAACGAAATCTCAGTGTTTAAAAAATTTATCTAAAAAATGACATTGTATGCCTTTTGTAAAATTCAAAGGAGAAGGATACGACATAAGGTTTACAGTCGTAATCAGCAATTATTAGTATTTGATCTGATTAAAATTACGTCTTATTCTTCTTTTAATTCAAAAGTATAAAAAAAAGGGAAAATGCTAGACAGTTCGGAGACAACAAGAATCATTTTGCAAGATTGTCAGCAAGAATTCTAGATCTCATCTAAATATAACCAAATAAATTCTACGATGTTTACAAAAACCAACAAAACCATCAGTGCAGTTTTGTCCTATTGTGTAGCTCCGTAGAAGTGACGTGTATGTACCCTCTCCTCCCTTTACCAGGCGATCTATCCTTAATGTATTATTTTGTGTGTGTTTGTGTGTGTGTTTTCAGTTATGTTATTCAACAACCTATTTTCCATCCTTTTGTTGGTGACCACATGCTGAAACATTATAATCTGTATTAATGCATTGCCCAGTTCTTGATTTCAAATTCATTTAGCATTATAACATTGTATATAAATTGTATTAAGTATAACCCATGTCTAATATATTAATTAACGTTTCTATCATCCAGACGTTACAGTTTCGTCCTTCCTGCCTGTTTTCAAATTATGTTCAATAACAATGTAAGACGTAGAGTATCAGAGACAAATTTACCATTTCTATAATCATAAAATAAAACATTGAATTATTCTTGGATGAACTTGATGTCATTACTCCGATTAGTATATATATTCTACATTTAAATTCTATTAGACCGATTCAATCTCATCTATCAAATACAAACAAATCGTGAAAAAAATTACAAAAAAGGCTTGAACTTGGGAGTTCTTAAAATCCAAAGAGGGTTGTTGTGACTTTATCGGAAGCTCGTTTAATGTTTTGTAATCATATCTAGGTCTGAGGAGTGAATTAGCTCAGAAGGAAAGGTTCGTAGTTTACCAAACCCAGCTCATACTACTATACAGGTTATGTAAGTAGTTCTATTTTGATAGACAGTACTTGAACCCTCTAACCGTTAAAAGAGACGCTGCACTATTAGCCGAACTAAAATGATCCGGACTTTTTAATCCATCGTCTGCTGAACCCAATAAATGAGTGCTTTTAACATTTGACCAACATTTCGTTTAAAAGGAACGCTAAATAACCACCGGAGCATAAATACCACGTCAGGTGTAATCAAACGCTGTCATATTGACCGGTGTTATGATTCCTTACACTCTGCCCCTTTCCTCCATTTTTTTCGCCCTCTGAAATCTTTTAAGTGTATAGTATATTAAATGTCAAAAGTATGTAGGCCCTTTTCAGCGGGCATGTCCATTGGATACCATGCCGGTTTGTGCAAAATTATCGTGTAACGACTTGAGCACGAGGCGCCGTTCGGTCTGCAGGCCATGGGCTAATGGAACTCATGTGAACGCGTGGCGGTTTATGGTCCGAGGTTTTCAACCCACGTTTATTCCATTCTACCGTCTAGTTTTTCGGAACGCCTTGAAAACCAGCTTATACTTTTCACAGTCGTTGTATGTATGAATATGAATGTAGATATAAAGACCATCGAGAGTCTATATCGGTTCCTCCATATGCATGACCTGAACAGCGTTATTCTTTTATAACTTTTAATCTGTATTGGTTTTAACAAAAATTTGATGCTTCGCTTTGACGCCAAAAATTATGCCCAAGATTGTAAAAGGTGTCTTTTTTGAAATTATCTGAAAGGAATATTTATACTGTTCGATCAAATATATTGAGCTTGTAAAATGGTAGCCAACGCAGATTAAGATGGTACAAAAAAATCTCAAGGTAAAAATATAAAAGGTTAATTTTTTAGAGGTCTCAACTAGCCAAACCTGATGACGTCCGAGTCAACTTTGCAAGTTGACTGACGACAGCAGGAAGTGGGACGGGTGATCAAGAGTGACACTTACTACCAATAAGATGTTTTATTTCGCTCATAGTGTAAACTTGTCATATTCAAAAATTGTCAGCAGGCGATGGAACAGAACTAGCGGTAGCATGTGAAGAGCACCACCGCATATGACATTAACACTGGAACAGGCAGTTTTATAGTTACCATTTCTGAACCTGGCAACATGACAAACGAAGCTATTTAAAGATATCCCGTCTTTCATTTTTCTAAGAATAGACACGATTTGAATGAAATGACGAGCAAGGAATGCGTGGAATTCCGTCTTTTCAGAATTTAAAATAGATAGCATGTTTCCCTGTTGGAGATTTTCATGGAATGTTTCATTAAAAACTATTTCATCCTTTTGACTAACTGGCGTCTGTTTGGCTTTTCTCATGTACATAGTCTATTATTTCTGCTATTTGTCAAATTATGTGAAGCGACTCGGTAAAAACTTTGTGATCCAAACAATTCCGAATTTTACTAAAACTAAAAAACGAAGTTGACACGACTATCTTGCATGCTCTCGTATATAACAATGAATTTGAAACACGCCCTTTTTTATTTCTTTCAACTGACTACAAGCGACAGTGAATTACTAAACCCTTTATTATTCAACACACCTTTGTGATGATTCTGCACGCTTGACTATAAGTCATATACTAGTCTTCTTCACTTAGTCAAACCCCCGTTATTCTCATTCCCAAGGGCTACGTGCCATATGTGCTCTATAGACAGCTGTCTCCAAACGAGAGCCTCATCTTCAAATCACAAAAACATTGTTTTCTGCACAACAGATTCGAAAATATGGCTTTAAAGTCCCCCCTTAACACACACACACACACACACACACAGACACACACACACACACATTCCACACAGACCAGTCAAGAATTGTTATCACTTATTGAGTTTCCTGGCAAATGTAAAAACGATCATCTTCTTCTTGGACGCGTAAAGTGATTTCTGATCGTAGGAGTTATGGAGGAACGCCTCGACAAGATAGTTTGATTGATGTGTTTCAGCGCTTTTTCCCCGTCTAGCAGGTTACCCTCGTACCTGCCAAGAAACCCCTGGAAAACGTTCGTGGCGTAGGCTTATTTGTTGGACTCTAATAAACAGTTCTGTTAACTTGCATGTTCACGTAAACATTTTCATCAGCGTTGAAAAAGTCTTGAAGTTGTCTTATTTGGGTTTAGTGGGTTTGGATTGTATAAACAAGGTAAGCTGGTATTAACCAGGGGCTGGTGATATAATAATAATAATAATAATAATAATAATAATAATAATAATAATAATAAATAAATAAATAAATAATGAATAAATAATATCCATCAGTTGTGCTAAGAGACGCATTTCGGTGTATTTTCAATTTTTTATACTGCTGGTCTTTATTTACAAGGATATTATCCTGAAAGTTATTTTGATAAAAGACAGGAGGACATCTAGTAATTTTGGCTTTGACAGAATACAAAAAGTTAAATGAAGTATTAAATGAAAATTTTGAAAACCAGACAACGAACAAATGGCTCTAAATTCACAGCACAGCACCTATTCTTTTTCTTCCCTTAAGACATTATGGGTAGACTGCAGTTTAATTTCAAGCAAAGAAGGGCAAAGGAGCTTGCACGTTGTCTCTGTTCGCTGCAAATAAAACAAGTGGAAAACATATGGGTTCATAGTTGACTCCAATGGCACTGAACAACACAGACAGATGCCGACCAGGCGTTTCTACCTGGCTTTACCTGTTCTAGCTTATCAAAACACCTTCTTGTTCTTGTTCGTAGGGTTTTAGACGATAGAGGCCGCATCGGGTGGAACTGGTGTAGGGGCAATGCCCGTGGTAATTTCTACGTAGCAAATGGTCTCGCGACACCAAACAAGACGAGGGTCGTAACCAGTTCCACACTGGGTTTCCCCGAGAAATAATTTTTCATTGAATAAAAGGCGTTTTGATAACTACTTGTATTCTTGCCCCCAAAGTTGCCTCCGGTACCATATAAAAAGGCATGACCTTGAACAAATGAAATCCATGATCAGATAACTTGTTGCATCGTTGTGAGTGGCTTCCATGTTGCCTCTATTGTATAAAATCGGGGGATTGCTCTATTCCCATCAGCGTCTTAATCCTTCCTCTATTTGTTAACAAATTTCTACTGTCTAAAAACTTTTTCTGATTTTATTATTTTTTGTGATAATTACGCGAAAAGTGATAAATATATACCGCTTTTAAAATAGGTAAGAATTGTGTGTAATACAATGATATGTAACGATTACAGTATCTGTTCGTGAACAGTTTTGATCCAATCACTTGGCGTATGGGTATTCCATCAATAGATTGTAAAAGTACAAAACTACCCTTTGAGCAAAAATTTCGAGCCTTATGTATATTGTTTCATGGGATTTTTTTATTGTAACTTCCATAGCCATTTGGCTGAGTAAATACGTTATACTGCGATAGTTAGGAGGTTAACTAGTTAACTGTGCGACAGGTTAGTTTTTAGGTTCCATCCCATTTTTGCTTAACGCATGGCAATTGCTTATTCAGGTATCTTTCATAAACACGTTACAGCTAAGGTCAAAACAGTTAGACGCTGGGGGAAGATCACCTTATGTTTGATGAGTCACTAAGGTTATTTTCTAATCGAACGGTATACTTTCAAACGATACAGTCCGTACCGATACACTTTAAGCGCTCCTAACGTAAAATTACAATTCAGGATGAGGTGGGGTTGGTGTTACTCGCTTTCTCAATTCTCTTCCTTTTTTGGGGGGCAGAAGTTAATTAATTGGTCGCGTCGAGCGGGGGAGGGGGAGGGGTTTCTGTTTTTGTGACTTTTGTACTAAGACATAGTCCAGGGTATTTTAAAGTTGCCACTCTCACAGTGTAGTGGTACAGTCTGAATAGCTTAATGTAAAAAGGACCTCAATGTACTGTACAGTACTTGAAAAACTACAGACGTTCAAAATGTTAAAGTGGAAATGTAAACCGGTTTATCGTTTTTGAAATACGAAATAAATTATTCCAAGGCCACCAAATCTTTGCTTGTTTTCAAAGTGAGATTAAAGTTTACCCAAAATGTTAAAATCATAATAATTTTTTCCAATAAGGGCAAGTTTAAGCAAAACGCCAACAATGAAAATTTGTGTTAAGATGTGGCATTCGCGAAATGAATGAAGATTTATGTGTATCTGTGGATTACAGGTCACCATTATACATTGTATGTGGTTCTACTTTTCGCCATGTTGCTCACATCGACTCGGATTTTATTAGCAATAATTGGTTTTACATGAAGGATTTTAAACGAACGCAGTCTTGTGATGAAGGCTAAGGTTAACATTTTTGGACAGGATCAGTACCTGTTGACGTCACTATCGTGTACCTGGAAAACGTAAACAAAAACAATAATAAATTAGAATAAAATCAATAAAATAAAAGTCAACGGGCAGGGATTAAGTAGCACACTGAGGAAGCATTTTGATTTGTTGCAGTTACAAAGGCCGTAATTGTTCAAAAGCGTTCTTCAAAATATTTCTTTTCTTATTTATTTTTATGTATACATGTATAGAATTGCATGAACGGTAGTAGAATTGCAATTGAAGCGTCCGCGAAATATTTTTCATCTTTTTCCTCTTATACTTAACGGATTGACCTGTAACAAAACGTGAAACAGAAATATGTTTGAGAGAGGTTTAGATTCACCTAAATGTATCACTTAATGATCGTGTATGTTTGACTGGAAGATTCTTTATGACGTCCGGCATTACAAGAAAAATACAGTGAGCCATGGCCGAGGCATCCTGTGGGTGAAAAAAGTAATTGTAAACAGATCTCTGATTCACCGTCGAGCGAGATAAGATGGAATAATGTGCCAAACTATCTGCCAAGTGAAATATCAGTGGATAATCAACCGTGTGTGTTGAAAGTTTCCTCTGTTTGTGCACTGGCGCCTGCATTGATTCACGAGTGTTTTATGAGTTAATTTTTTTTTTCTGTATTCTTGGTGCCACGATGTTTATTTTTTGTCTCGTGTTTGGTGTTGGAATATCACCTGTATTCTGTCAAAACGAAACATGAAAGATGGTCCATGGATTAATGTTAGATAAAATCATTGAAAACAATGCCCCATTCAAAATCAACTGAGATGTGAAAGGAAATATTGAGGTGGCTATAAACAGGATGATCTGAAAACGTGTGAAGCGAGACCAGATATGTTTGGCAGTTATTACCGTGAACAGTGCGTGCTAGTAACCGCGGGGCATATGCTTTTTTTCAGAAACCTCCTCCCTGTTTATTGCCAATTAGACACACAGATATGGCACCGTTATTGGTTTACCTCAAATGTGCCCTGTGTTTTGCGAAATGTTTCAACGCCACGCAAATGTTCGCAATATTGAGAACACACGCTTCCAAGCTAACACCGACGAATGTTCATAACTTTTGAGTACACGCGATTCCAAGCTTACACAGGCACAATCACCAGGTAAAACAACTGTCGGAGGCCAAGACACAGCTCTGATGGAAACTTCAAAGGGGGGACATAGGTTAAATGAATTACGTTTTTATTGGCTACAGCGGTTCCGCTTTTCAGTTGCACCTCTGTTTAAAGTATTCTAATGACGAGTTTGGCAATCTTTTCTATAAGACAGTTGTTCGTACTTGTCTTTGGCTTACTCTGTCCTCATTATAAAGCACAATTCTAAGAGCCCTGATTAGATTACAAGTAATTGAAGACTTAGATAGGTTCAGTTCCCTTAATCATAAAATTGGGTGCTTTTTGTACATGCTAGGGGCGTATTATTCATTCTTATTCACACTCGCTGTGAAATACATTAATATAGAATATAGGTTAAAAGTAACGTTTTGCCTGCATTGCAGCAATCACCATGGTCTGAGTGAGCGATTTTTAATTGCTGACAAGACTTTGCGATGAAGATAGAAAGATAGATAAATATGGGACCAGACCTTATCCTTAGGAGGGAACTAGCCGTGGAAGTGAAAGCAAATACATTCCACGATAATACTAATGGCGTATTTTCATGTTTTTTTAACCAATTTTTAGAATAAATAATGTGTATCCTAGGTTAGGAGGCATACGATTGCACCACAATAACTGTCTAACTGCGTTGTCTAATTGGCATCCGTTGTCACTTTTTTAAACAAACTGATTTAATCTTAAACATGTGTTAAATAACTTCCCTGTCATCTACATGAGGCCTGTTTCATTTTAAAACAAAAACGGATCCGAACTTTTAAACAAAATTTAATTGTATCAATGAAAGTCCAATTAAATAGAATACTGTGCTTTTTATATAACAAAAAAGAAATGCCAAAGGTTTCAGAGCAATGCTTTCTGTATTCAAGTTGGCTATTATGGCTTTATTTTGAACTGAAGCATACCAAATTTTTGGTCTATACTTTTAGACTAATTTTCGGGCTAAAGTGTTTTTCATAAGCTCACTCCTAGGGCATGGTAATAATGATAGATGATCGGTGGTATTCAAAACCTCAACTTTATCCTCGCACGCCTTACTGTGTCCCGCTCCATGCGAGTGTTTGACGTTACGGGTTCGGTTTCCGCACAACGTCAGACACCAAAGCTGTCGGAGTTTCCGCAGTTAAACCCCATAATAACGGCATCCGGTACGGTTTAAGCATGACAGAGAGGAATGATCATTTTATCTGACAGATCTGGCATGGTGTTCCAAATTTCTCCCAAAATTGTGTCAAGAGATTGATTTTAGCATCAAATTAAGTTCACCATTTAGTAAAAGCGTTTTGGTGTGTAAACATCGACATGAAAAGAAATCTTGAAAGTGACAAGCATATGGAAAATAGTAATTGATATAGAGTGTAAATTAAGAAATAAAAGAAATAGAACTCGAACAATTTAATGTTTATCGGATCTTCCGAAGGTTCAGATGCTGTTGACCATAAAAGTTTTTATATTTTTCTTTATTAACTAACATATAATGTTTAATTGAAATTTCTGCTTGTTGCTTTTATTCATTGGGGTGTGTCACCAGTCTTGTGCTCATTATAGGTTCAACTAATTGTCGGCTAAAACTTGATAAAACTTAATCAAAGATGAATTGAACCTTATCCGACGGTCATCAGCACTTAAGTACTAAGCATTAATTCTTCCACTACGAATTAAAGTCTTGGTCTTTTTCTTTCTTTATTTGTTTGTTTATCTGTTTTTTTATTAATCTTTTTATTAAGACATCTTTTCAGTTTCAGATTTAGTTTTTTTTTCATTCATTTGGATAGACAGATAGTTTCAGATTAAATGGTGTTAAGGCGGATGTTAGTGGTAAAAAAGTTAAAGGCAAATATTTAACAAAATATGTCATCAAAATTTTCATTGCCATCATTTTACCTTTCAGTATGACGGCGGCGGTGGCGGCGGCGGCCGTTACTCCTCACGTACGTACGGAGGCGGTGGCAGCAGTTATGGCGGCGGTGGAGGTTACACCAGTGGTGGCAGCGGTGGGTTAGGGTCTTATCGTAGCTATGGAGACCTCACAACTTCATATGGTGGTGGTGGTGGTGGTGGGACTACACGGACTTACGGTGCCGGGGGTACGACCTACGGCACAGGACTTGGGAGATCTTCCAGTTACGGTTCCTTAGACAGATATGGAAGTAATAGTTCACTGGATAGATATGGTAGTTCAGGTGCTTTGAACAAATACAGCGGTGGTACCACCCCCAGAGACAGGTACTCCACCGGTTACGGGGGGTATGGAGGGGGGTCAAGGGATAGATATTCATCTTTAGATAGAACATCAAACCGCAGTGGTTATTTATCAGACTATGGGGGAAGTACCCGGTCGTACGGCAGCCTGGATCGGGCGTCGTCTCGGGGTTCGGACTATGGCGGAGCTCGTGGCTACCTCTCACAACCCACCAGCCGGGATCCCTCACCGGCTGGGTATTCTAGACTTTCACGGTACGATCACACTAGCACTCCAACATACTCAGCGCGAGATAGGACTTACAGCACCAGTAGAAATGAAGAACCGACAAAATCAAAAGATTCCGGACGAGATTCGGGGTCTTACGCCGGAAGTTATGATCGCCAAGCCTCGACGGCGTCGGCCAGAGAGGCAGGGAGCTATAGTGTGGCCAGCCAGCCGTCACGAGAGTTAACTCCCTACTCCCGGCAGTTATCAAGTCATTCCACCCACTCTGCGCCTGCGTACACTGGTATGACGCGACAGCTCTCCAGGTATTTATGTTACATATCATATTTGTATGATGTATAATATAACGTATAATATATAAGTTTATATGTTGTATAATATCATTTTTAGTAACGGAATGTACTGGTCATACAAGGGTAATTGAAAGAAATGAAATCCCCAATTGAACTATAACCTTTTCTGTGCTTGTCTAGTATATCTGAGCTCGAAAAAAGGCCAGTGCCAATATCTGAAATTGAGATTTAAAAAAGATTTTTAAAAATCAAAAGAAATATTTAAGGTGTATCGTAAGGGACCTTGCAAGAATCCGGTCTGTTGCAAATATATATATATATTAATGAAATGAGACTATTCACTGGAAAATTGAAACACTGTCAAAAAGCGGCAGTTGAAAAGGCGTGTAGTGAATGGTTTACATTTGGAAGGTGTTTTAGATAAGCGTAAACGGCAAAATGTGTGTAGAATTACCAACAATATCTGGGATAAGGTTGGAATTACTTGCAGAGGAGCAATTTTGCAAAAAGATTGAAACCTGCAGGTAAAGATTAAGTAAGTTGTTTGATGTATTGGCCAGATTCTGGGAAACATCCATAGCTTGACCGCTACAGTTGAGAATTAACATCAGTTAACTTATCGAGTAAATCACAATATTGCTTACATGTACAGGTGATCAGTTGTACAGGTAAGTTTTATATTAAGTCACGGTTGCAGAAGTACTTTTTGAACGGCGTTTCACCATGATAACATTTGATAAGACAGCTTTCTTGGTGCGTTGAAGAGTGCCCCGTTTCCGTAACTCTGCAGTAACAAGTGTTGCCATTTTAATTAATATAGCTCATTTCTAGAGAAGGTTTGAAAGTTCGGTTAACGAAAAGGGATGATTTGAATATTTGGCACAGTAGTGCAAATAACCCGTCTCTCTTTTACATTCCTCTTTAAACTGCGTTACTTTACATTTGAAATGAACAAAAACGTTTCTTTTAAGATATAATTGTGACATCAGCGTGTGCAATGACCTTTAATTTATTTCACAGAAGAGTGAGCAAACTGCTGCCTAACCGTTAACATATGGGTTTCCATTTTTTTCCGCAGGAGTTCTCTTGGAGAGACAGATGACGAGAAATCATCCACACGACATACCCCTTTTACGCGGGCGCCGTCTTCTGGTTCAGACTTTGCCAGTGACAGCGGCGGCGACTCAGACGACAGAAAAACACACGTGATATGCAGAGGTACATCTCCAGTCGACTTCGACAACGAGCCAACGAACGCACGCAGACGGCGCCGAAGAAGGCGGGACAGAGACGAAAGTTCCATTTCACAGAAAAGGCGACGATCGTATCTGAAAAAAGAGACCAACGCTCGCAGGAGACGATTCAGGCCTAATAGACCCCTGACAATAGACTGTGCTAGTCAAACTGATTTTAAAGAGCCCGATTCCGTAGCAGGCGATATCGGGCCAGATTCGTTCTATAAATACTATGATAAATACGTAACGCAGAATTCCATTGATTCTCCCACCTCCTCCAATCCTCCTTCTCGACAAATAAGCCAAACGGAAGAGAAAAGCTCTTCTGGCATCTCGCGGCAGACGAGTAGAACCGACCGACCATCTCTCACTCAGGACATGGCTGACGAAGTCCCCTCAGAAACATCGTGGCGGGACCAAGTTTACGGAAAACCTCCCCGCCCGCAAAGATCTACTTCCAGACAGGATTCCACGGATGAGAGGCGACGGCGACGGGCACGTGATCAGCAGCGTGACACCACGGAAACGGAAGAGGAGGACAGTGTTTCTCACAGACGCCGCAGGCGGCGTGAACCATTGACCAGTACTCCCAAGAATTCCACAGCAGACGACTCCGAATATGCAAGTGCCGCTGAAGGACAGACGCCATTCATATTCAGACGTCGGGGATCGCGCGCCTTCTTTGATGACGACGCTGACGCAGCGGAACAAGAAGAAAGCGCAAATCGTAGACGGCGGTTCTCGAGAGATTTTAGAGACGATGAAGAGGACTCCCGCCCACCCTCCCAAAGCTCTAGACGACACAAGTCAAGTAGAGATAACATCAACCCTGACTTGTTTATTTCGGAACCAGAGCCAGAACCTGCTGAACCAGAGTCCCCCTCCGTGCCCCCTGTGGTGCCACTTACCCCAGAAACTCTAAGCTTACGCGATAGCATCGAAAAGGCAAGTCAACCAAATGCTATACAAATAAAACTCAATCTGTAATATATTGTATTCATATCGTGTGTGTAAGGATGCATAGCAGTGATCATGAGTTTCACCTGAAGATATTATTTCGCAATGACTACCGCTGATTTCAGTGCCAAAACTGGTACCTCAATCCAAATGTCAGGTAATATTGCTCACCACTGCGGCAACTTATTCAGGCGGCCGTGCTGATTAATGGGTAAATTGTTTTACTGTTGCATAATAAATTGAAGCGCTGATTTAGGTTTTGGTTTTATTTTCAGTAATTTTCTCAAACTCTAACTTGCTATTTACTCTCTGTTTGGTTCTGTAGGTGAAATCGTGGAAGGAGCAGCTGGATACGCCGGCAGAGCAGGTGCTAAGGAAGCAAATTGCTGAAAACCAGGGGAAAGTAACTCCGCAGTCAAGCCCGGACGACAGCGCCCCATACAAACCAAACAGACAGAGAAGAAAGGACTCCGTCGAGTCCTTGTCAGCCTCGGAACGCAGAACAAGGGGTTCCAGATCACCACGGTACTCGGAAGATGGTAAAGACGGTTCAACTGAAAATGTAGAACAAGCAAAGAAAAAATCTCACTCGAGGTCGTCGAGTAATTCTTCCCACCAAAGTGAACGGAGATCATCAAAAGCGTCCAGACAGAATAGTAAGGAATCAGATCGTGATAAAAGGGCACTGCGCTTGTCCAAAGTGAACAGTGAGGAGAGCGAACAAGGAGTGAGATCACCAAGACCCTCTGCCAGTAGCAGGGATACAACCCCACCACCCTTCGAGAGAGAAATTTCTCCAAACGTTGAAGCTCAACGTAAAAAGAAACCTAAACTAGATTCCATCTATGGTTCCAGAGACAGCGTTTTTACCTCACAAGACGATGGAGGGCCGCCGAATAAAAACCATAGAAAATCTGCACTTAACAGGGCAGACGATGAAAAACGCCATAGACACCGTACCCACAGCGGTCACCAATATAGAGAAGATGAAGATATAGAGCATGGTGGTTCTTCTGATGCATTTTCAAACGATATATCAATAGGGAAACACAAAGGAAGAAGATCAGGTCATCGAACCAATTCTCGCGAGGACCTGTTAGATTCTCGCGATTCTTCACAGTCATCTCGACAGTCTTCCCGCCAGAGGTCCTCAGGAAGCAGAAGAAGCCGATCCCACTCCCAGGAGGATGTTCTGGACTTAGATGACAGGCGCTCCAAGGGCAAATCAAGCGAATCAAAGAAAAGTAGATCAAGTTCCCGTGAGGATGTCCTGAGCGACAAGAGATCGTCAGGAAGCAGGAAGACAAGTAGGTCAAACTCCAGGGAAGACATTCTATCCCCTGGCAGCAGAAAAAGCAGTAGCAGATCAAACTCACGTGAGGATATTCTGCACGTGCCAGGCAAAAGCAGGACACGCAGGCGAGACTCTGGCCCTCGTACATGCACTGTAGAAACACAGACGCTATCATACGAGCCTGATGAAGACAGTGTGTTAGAACGGATGAAATGGAAATCCAGGGAGGACATGTTTGAAGATCTAACGACAAAACAAACACAAACCCCTCCATGGCACGGTACTATATATGTTAACAACCTTGTGGATTTAGACGATAAACAGCCACTTGAACGGTCTGTTTCTTTGCAGGCCGAGACTGAGCTAGAGACACACACCAAACAACCCTTAAGGTGTAGCTCTGTCGATGACTTGCTGAACGTTGAGACCGTTGAAAACACAAAGGCCGAAGATGCCGTTTTGAAAGACGTCCCAAATGTATTCCAGAAAGCAGTATCCACCTCCACAGATGACTGGGTTCTTTTTGCACCGCAACTCAATGGTGCCCAAAGAAAGAGAGAGGGATCGACTTCCAGTGAGTTTAATCTCATCGACCTAAACTCGCCGCGTTCTTCGTCTATGTCAACATCGAGACGCAGTTCCCAGTGTCACCTAAATGATTTAGCAGACATCGTGTGGCCAGTATTAGAGATTCACGAAGACGGGGACAACGAGTCACAAAAACTTCGCACGGCAGAGGAACGTGTCTTGGCCAGTGATGATGATATAAAATTAGAGGCATCTCCTATTGATACTGATGACCAAGAAATGAAAACTGCATCCGTTGAGGAACAGGAGCTTGAATCTGCAACCACTGATTATACAGAAGACCTAGTTAAAGAAGATAACACCAAGGACAATGTCATCTTCACTGTAGATCCAACTGAAGCACCTCAAGTAGGATTATATGTTGAATGTGACTTAATAGCTGAAGATGCTGGAGCTGAGCAACTTGCAGCTGTTGTGGAAAAAGAATTGGAGTCTCCTTCTGTTCAAAAACAAACCGTTGCTGATTTAGTTGAAAACGACAACACAACACTGCAGGTCGCAACTTCAAAGGAGCCTGAATTTGAGAAACTATCTAGTGAGCAAAGTGCCTCAGAACTGGTAATGGAACCGCGAAAAGAGGACCGAATACAATTGGCAACTGGCGCGGTTGATAACCTAGAACAACCACCCGATGCAGTGAAAGATATAGTTAATTTTGCCATACCTCAGACAGATGATGACGATACTCGGATTAAAGTCGCCAGCATCAGTGACGATACAATGGAAGATGTGAGAGAGTCTGTCTCTGACGTGGCAGATATTGTGATGGACGATGACGATAACTTGAAACGAGCTGTGACAGTGGACGAGGATGAAGCTGATGACGTGTTTACAGTATCTGTTGACGTAGATAGCCACAAGACGACCACGGAAGAAGAAGAGGTGGCTGGGGAAAATATGGTAAGGATGGCTAGTTTGACTGAAGAATGCGTCCCTGAGGAAGAAACCGTCCACTTGGCGGAATCTCCAATTGAGAATTTAGGGGCTTCTGAAGAGACTGGACTTGATGTCGAACTGTATATGATGGTGCAAGATGAACCAGAGGATTCCAGTATTAAAGAGACGCCCAAAGCTATTGAGACAGATGCCTCGCCTGCTCCTGAAGCAAGTGAAAACAAGGCACTGGACAATAAGGAGAAAGAACTTAATGACAGTCATGAAAAACCTGATGATATATTAAAAGCGTTGTACTTCGCTGACGACGATGAGGCAAATAAGAGAAAATCGGCAAAATCTGATTACTCTGACTTGGTTGGGTTATTGGCTTTATCAAAACTGGATACGGGACTCGCAGAAAATGACGTCTCAGTTAAAGATCAAAAAGAGGTATTTGATAAAGAGCCGGTTCATAAGAAAGAAGGTGAGGAGATAGTAAAAGTATCCTTGAAAGATAAACTGAAGTTGAAGCAACTGGAAAAGCAAAAGAAAGAACAAGACCAACAATCTCAACAGCAACAGAAAAAACAAGAAGAACATCACGACGATAAGAAAATTCCAGAAGAAGCTAAACAACGTGAAATTGTCTCTGATCAAAAGGCAAAACCTGCGAAAGATGTACAGCAACAACAAGACCAAGCAAATCAGAAACAGATAAAAAAATCAGACGACGGTTTGGTAAAGGTTTCATTAAAGGATAAGTTGAAACCTAAGAATAATGAGAAAGTAGAGAAACCACCTTTGTCCCCGACTGCAGAACCTGTCAAGATGCCGGAGCCGGTTGAGATCATGGCTGAACCCGTCAAACCCATACAGCCTCCAACACATGAACAAGTGTCTCTTGGCAATAATGAGTTACAGCTGGGTGAGGTTGAAGATTTTGATAGCATCTTTAAAGATGAAGATGAAGAGTTCTTTGAAAAACGCAAGGTCGAGGATGTTGAGGATGATGAAATTATTCGGCCCAAGCAAACACCTTTCATAATGCGCCGTATGGATACTCACCCAGCTACTGACCTGCCACAACAAAGCGAACAGGAACAAGAGAACGAAGAACAAAAATACAGTTTGGCACACATTAGACATGACTATGACGAAGATTCAGACAGCGTGTTAAAGGATGAGAATGAAAAAGGGAAGCCTGAAGATGGCGTTGCCAAACCGAAGCAAACTCCGTTTATTATGCGACAAAGAGGAATGACCACTTCCATGACCTCTCAAGAGGATGAAGAGGAAAGAGAAGATAAAAGAAAGAGCCAAGGTGATAACAAAAGGAAGCGCCAGAGACCACAAGAGAGAAAGATTCCCTTGGAGGAAAAGCAGAAAGACGAAAAGAAGGACGAAGAAGAAACTAAAGATACTCGTTCAAGTTGGAGGGATAAACTGAAAGAGGACGGGTGGTTTGACAAGGGGAAAAAGAAAGAGAAAACAAAAACAGAGACCAAACCAACAAGCACCATTGCTTTTCAACGAAGTCGATTTGAAGACAAATTTTCAAGACCAACGCTAGAAGTTGGATCGTCAAGGCGTGAGGAACTGAAATCGTCACCCTCCAGGTCTTTAGAATCGCCCACAAAAGACAAAAAACCCGGAGTCTCAGATCGATCTAGAAAACCATCGGGGGAGAAAGCCAAATCGACCCTAGAACCCTACAGTAGTTGGAAAGCAAGAATGCAGTTAGGAAAGAGCGTTGAAGCAAAAGACGATGAGCCGTTTGTGAGTTGGAAAGAACGCAAGCAGCAGGCGATCAAAGCCGAACCTGCCCCTACCCCAACACCAACACCGGAACCGGCACAGGCACCGGCACCAGCAGCACCCGAAGAACAGAAAGAAACACGACGTCAGAGCTGGAGGGACAGAATACCCGAACTAAATAAGAAAGTAGACCAGCAAAAGGAAACTAAAGAGGAACAGGGCGAGGGGAAAAGACGACGACCAAGTCGCCAGGATGACAAATCTGATGTTAGGAAAAGTCGGCTGAATAAAGAAGAGCAGAAACAGGAGGAGATGTCAGAGGCCAGGAAACGGCGACTTAATAAACAGAGGGAACAAGAAAAAGAAGAGCCAAAAGAACGCTTAAGCCTCCAAGATCGCTGGATGAGGGGACGCAAAGAAAAGGAAGACAAAGATGCCGCTAGGCTATCAAAATCTCCAGAGCCATCAAAAGCACCATCTCATCTAGACGACATTAAAAAACGCTACTCAAAAGTAGACACCAGAAAAGATTCCGGACAACTGAAACCGAAACAAACACCTTTCCAACCGAAGTACCGGAAACCCTCCACGGCTACGGACGATGATGAGATGTCCGAATCGGGTCACCGTTCCCTTTCCCCGTATGATAACATCAGAAGAAAACATGGAGCAGCTGAAGATATCAAAGTCCAACAGAGTAGATTTAGACCCCCGTCAAGCAGACGCGGTGCTGAAGATCGGTCCCCTTCTCCCTATGACAACGTCCAGTCAAGGCAAAGACTCAAACAAACTGATAATTTTACGGAAACAAAGGCGGCAAGCAAACAGGTGCCGACTTTAACAGTGCCGGATGAAAATCAAAACTACTCCCGGCTTACGCCACATAAAACCGCCATTCCTGCCCATATGCGCCACGCCCCGTCAATGGAGAGTCTCTCCAGCGTTGCCAGCAGTGCACCCGGCTCAGTGTCGTCTTCCATGTATTCCGAGTCGGGTGCCGAGGACAACTGGAGTGCACCCGGATCTCTACCAGGCCGGAGGCTGTCCGCTGATTACTCTGGGGGCATGAAGAGGTACGGTTCGGCGGGCATGTTGCCGGACTTAGTGCCTAAGAACGAGCTTAGACCATCCGATGTTGACACAGATACCGAGTCCGTGGACAACAGACGCAGTAAGAAAATTGGTGGATTTATTGGACAAGTTCGTGACATCGATAGTTTGTTAGGTTTTAGTGAAGATAACTTTTCTGACGATTTCTCGGATGAGGAAGAAGACAATCTCAATAAGACGGCTGTTGGTAGAACAAAGCAATGGCCGCCACCTAAACCGGAGCCAAAGCATGAAGAACGGATGAACAAAGCGAACACTGCAAAAACTCAAAAACTCGCAGACCCGACTAAAACTCGACAGAAGGTACCGAGCTTGGACCAAATGATGGGTATAAAACTGGATCCCAGGGCTATCACGCGAGCAAGTCAGTTTGGACTCCTCAAGCCCAGGACGTCAAACACTGAGGACGATCTCATGTTCATCGGTGCGGCTCATGATATTGATGACCTACTCAAACCAAAGGCACCTCGCATACGTGCCTCTGAAGCTCAGCAAGAAGTGACACACAGCAAAAAGGCGTTGCAAGACAGATGGATGAAAAACCAACCGAAACCGGAGGAAAAGAAAGCAGCAGCACCAGCGAAGAAACCCGGGAAGCTTTCAGGTTGTCTGGGGGGCTTACTGGACAAGTTTAACGCCCCTGCGCCTGCTGAGCCAGAGCCTAAGCCTTCAAAAGCACAGTCGAAGCGTAACGCTCTAAAAGGAAAGGATATCTATAGTGCATTCTACATGAGCACCGTGGCTGAAGAAGATGAGGACGCCAAAAACAGAAATAACACTCCGGGTAAACTGCCCAAGACCGAATCTACACCCAACCTGATTGATTCCCCGGTTCCCAGCCAACAGCACGGACTGCTGCAGCCCTCTGCGGCGGAACACAGCGCTTCCATGACAAACTTGGACTCAATTGGAAAGAAGAAAAAGAAATCCAGAAAAAAGAAGTCGTTTTCTATGGAAAACCTGGAAGATTTGGATACACTTTTGTCAAAGGTAACAGCATCTCCGAAGGCTCGCAGAAGAGACGTAGATGCGTTTGATGTATTTGATATGCTGGGGAAGGATTACAGCGAAGAGGCAGAAAAAAAGAAGCAAGAAGAGGCAGCTGCAGGGAGCGAAAAAGCGGAGAAACCATCTCCACAACTTCTTGCCGAGCCCAAAAGAAACAGGAGCAGAAGTCGAAGCAGGAGTCCCACGCCTTCCCGCAGAAACAAAGGGGGCGCTGACGACAAGAAAGATGACGAAGAAGAATTGCCTCCTTGGAAAAAATGCTTGGAGGTTGTTCTTGAGGTCAAAGGTTTTGTCACAATTAACGACCTGCTGATCATATGCCAGAAACCAAAGCCAGACGATAGTGAGCTGCCTGCGACAGATGATGGATGGGAGGGGTTCAAGAAACTGAATGATCTTCTCGATAACATGGGAGTTGATATGAAGAAGGTACGTATATTCACACACGCGCATACAGGTATTATAAACAGACCAGGGGAGGGCAGTGCTACGTACTTTCTTTTAAAACATAATGTCGACTGCAGACTCACACTTTTCCAGAAGCTGCACTCAGGGGTCCACAGAACTAGATTTCGTATACCTAGCATTGTAACGAAAATTGCACCCTATAAATAACTAAATCAGTAAACAAATCATAAATAAAAGAATAAATGGAATTATCTGGCAGGGAGAGGGACTAAAAATTGTTGATCACCAATGACACGTGTTCACGTTAAAAGGCACAGTCGCCGTTCGCAAAACGTGTTGGCACAGTGAGACTGTGAGGCAGATTATCCAAAAGTATATGCAAATTTGTAGATATAACCACGTTTGATATTAGTTTCAGTGAGCCACGAGTCAGTGGGTATGATTTTGCGTTCTTACAATCTATATTCGAGGATCACTTTTGAAAGTGCCACCTGTACCGCTATATGGCGGCCTGCTACGATATCACCCACACTCACACAAATAGATCAGCCAGCCCTTTGGTTCCCACGTTGGACTGCGCCATTTTAACGCCATGTCCCTCCCCGTCATGTGTCATGGGGAATTTTAGTCGCATCAGATTGCACCATTTTATTTCCACATTCAAAATATTAATGACCGATTTTCACAAGAGATTATTATTATCGTCATTTACGCTCCCTTCCTATTCTAAAAAGAAAAACAGCGCGCATACTGATTTAACACAAATATCAAACGCCGCAACTACTAAAACTTCTTTGATCAGATCAAAGTCAACCACGTAATGAAATATATGAAAGAAGTTAAAAAATGTGGGATTTTAAAGCCCCAAAATAATTACTATTACTACTATATTACATTCCTACATGAAATATTTAGTTTCCATCGTTTAAGGTTTAAGGAGAGAATCTTTATGAAGATTTTTAAAATTTCTAATTGACTTCTGCTATATTTTAAATAAGCCATATTTCAAATGTTTATCTACTGTGAGTGTAAGAAATACTGTCAAGTCAAAAACACGCTGAGAGACGTAGTAATGACAGTTAATAGCAAAAATCAATTCTTCTTGAGAATAATGAAAGATTGGTTGGAAAAAATGCAATTGTATACATTGATTTACTTGAAAGGAGTAGTTGAGTTGGTGAACTGACATTTAAGAATCAAAAACTCTGCAAAACTCCGTTTTCAAGGAATATTTCGCAACAATAAACTACCTTCAAAACCTAACAACGTGAATAACCATGGGCCCATAAAAACGACAATTAAAAATAAACAGTAATTTATCCAGAACAAATAGCATTTCACACAAGGAAGAGGTTTTAATGTAAAAGATACAAAGAAAAAGAGAAAAACGTATCCTAACTGACGATATGCGCAATAGACCTGGGCAGAAACAACTTGTTCACTTATTTTTTGAAACTCGTGCTACTACGGTAGCAAATTTGGTTCATTAGTTACTCACTTACTCACGCCAATTAACGTTAATGGAAAAAGTTCGCGTGTGGGTGGAAGCGCAATGATTAAAGGTATTGACGATCATGTTTTCGGTATTCTGAAGTGATGAGTAATGTGATGCAATTATTTAACGATGGTATATCTGCCCTAAGGTAAGTAAGGCACCCTTCATTTAATTTAAGCTAAGACACTTACATGTATACCAAAACACTATTAGGACCGTTTTACATAACGAATTTAATATCTGTCTCAGACAGCAGTAAAACAGAGTCTAAGGGGCTACCTCGTTTTTTTTTTTATTTTTATTTTTTTTATTTTTTTTTTTTTTCAGTATTTTAACTGGGTTCCAGAGCAAATTGTCATAGTATTTACTTTGACATTTATATTCAGTGGTAACGGTGAGCCATTTAGCTATGTCTACGACATGCATGGTGGGCCAATCGTTGGTAAAATGCCATATCGCAAAGTCGACTTGATATGTAGTCGGCTATCCAAGTTTATCAGTCTTAACTAAGCTAAAATTTTTTGACTTTTTGGGAGCGAATTTAACGTGATCTGAACTGTTACGACAACCGATTAATAGAATCCAGAAGAAAATAATAATTTCAGTATTTTTACACACACTCTAAATACTGCACTGCATTTTAAACGAAGAATACACCATGAAAGTTTATGCAAAATTCAGATATAAGTATTTATTTTCATTTTTAAGTGAAAGTAAATCCAAATTCAGATATTACTCACATAAGAACTGTCACATTTTAAATATACCTTTTATAAAATATCTTTACTGGTTTATATGCTAAACATAATTATGTCAAAAAAGGCCAATAAATGATCGATAAACATTTTTATAAATATGTAATTTATAATAAATTATGAATAAATATTTTTTCGTAATTAATCTAATGCCAAGAAAGCCCGCAAGAAAAATACACCTTACAAGTTTTATTTCCGCAGATGTGTGCTCTGTAGGCTAGTCTTTGTCGTTCTACCTTATGTCAAAAGATGGCGCATGAACCAAACATAGCTGTGCTGTACAGAAGTCTACTGTATGTACACAGTCTGCAGTGTGTTATATATTCATTATCAAACAGCCACTGGTTTTTATTTTGAATGCAATCACGCAATACTGTAGACAGAGACAGATGTGAAACGTGAAACGAAAGTAGAATTCAAGTTACACAGGTAGGCCTAATCAGATGGGTCAAACATAAAAAAAAAACAATTCTAAAACGCACCAGAACGTGATAAATATAAATTTGAACTGAGATAAAGAAGCGAAATAATTTTTATTGCTATGACGAGCAATATGCAGTGAGATATAGGGGCTTAAAAGATGAGTTAAATCTATATAGCCTACTTTGTACTCAGGTAGGCTTAAATTAAAGGCCGTCCGTAAGCACAGCAGGTGCGCCTTAATTTATACCTATGCCAGCTCAGCCTAACCTTTAAACCAGTAAACCGCGCATAAACTTCATCAAATAAACAAATAAAGCATTCATTACTAAATCCAAAATTATCAAAGAACATTTTGACAGGAACGGGGTAATCAACTGTCTTGAATTAGAGAAATTTTGAAAGAGCCCACGCTGTAGTGACGTCACAGCTCTGCCAAGATGAAATCTGATATTCCTACACCGGTACCTGTCTGGGATATTATTCAAGCAAGGTAGGCGCAGCAGACGATATATCATCCGTAGAACTCTCCAGGTTATCTGCCAAGTTGATGCACCGTAAATAAGTTGGTTATTTAGTACGACTTTCGGCATTTTGCAAAGGAATTCTCTCAACAGGAAAGAGGTGATTCATTCGCGGAGGATATATTCACAGAGACGTAGTTGTGCGGTCAAACACACTCAGAGCACCGATGAAGTGAAAACATGGCGACGTTTAGTTGCAGGGTCCAATTTTTGGACGATAGGGACCCATTTTCTAGCACAGCGTTCCCGGAGCCTTCTCGCCCGCCTAGTTACACATTCCTTACCAATGTACCGCTTGGTAGCCAGATCGCCGGCGTTCAGAGGCTTTTACGGGCCCCTCACAAAGTGAGTAGCGACTGTCAAAACCTTATTATTACTGAAGATAAATAGTGCTGTTTGAACGTTCAAACTTGCGGTTTTGTTTTGAATGAAAGAAAAAGTATTCAGATGGGTCTAAATTCAGTCGTAAAATGTACGAACGAAGCAGAATAAATTGTAAAACCTGTTTGAATGAAACATTGAGATATTTTTCATTATGCAGTTAGCTTTAGTTTTGGATTTGTCTGCGCGTGTTATTTACATACGTCAGTCAGTTTTGTATTGAAGTGATCGTGAGTAATCAAAAGTACAGGAGTGGGAAGGAGCTTTTGTCTAGACAGGTTTAAAATAAATGAAGCAGTCCAAACCAGTGATTAACGAGTGATGTCATTGCTGGAGTTTAAAAAACGGCTATAATATTGGTAATTGCTAATAAATATTTAAAAGCTAAAACCTCCACCTCTCATTTTCTTTACCACTGTACCACAGCTGCGACCAGTCATTAAAGAAACAGCAGTCTGTTTATGTAGGTTGATTTCTTAGTTGGGGTTAATACATCCAGCTCCAAGCGATCTGATGCCCGCTTTCTCTCCCTTTGGCTCACCTTGCAGTTGCCCACCTGAGAAACTTGGCCCAGTGATGACAGGGCTAACTGTTTATGTTAGCCAGCATGTACATAAATAACCCCGCAAAGCTGAGGGATAGCTTTACAGCTCTATCAGCAATATGGATGGGTGGAACTTTTTTTTTTTGAAAGATTTCGGCTGGTGGTAATGTCATAGGTGCTGCCATTTATCCGGCGCGCATGTGTGTGTGTGCATATACGTGTGTGCGTGCATGGGTGTTCATACTGGTAGGGCATAGGGTAGTTGCATGTATGTATATGCCCACATGGTTGGAGGTGTAGATTATTATTATTACAAAGATGACATATATACTGTGTAAATATACCTTTCACCCACATATATATATACTAAGTGATTCACTGCAGTTAAATGACAATACTATGTGTATCTATATTTGGACTTTGGTGTTTAATTTTATAGCATGATTGTTCGATTTATGATTCAGGCCTTTCAGCAAGTTATTTAGTAGTGAAGAAATACATTGATAATTAGCAGTAAAAAGTGTAAAATTTTTACGTGTTGGGTAAATTTATTTGTATGGTAATGTAACTGGATTTATTTATTTTGTGCATTCCGATTCATTAGAGCATTGAATTGTTGACTGAGGGGAGTAGTTGGGGGGAGGGGGGCAAAAGAGATGGTTCTCGAAGAAAGTACAACATTTAAAAATAAAGCCCCAAAGTCAAAAGAAGTTCACCTGTACTTTCATTCAGTATGTTTTTCCTACCCATACCCAGGATTCTAATGGAGGTCTACTTTGTTTGATTTCTCCTGATAAATTTCAAAAGTTGTCCCAGTCATAGTAAAGAGTGTCTCTGCTGAAGTGCCATTAATTTACAGGCTGCTATTAATGTCACTGCTTTAATGACAGGGAGGAATGTGTGACATTTCTGAAATAATAGGTCCATGAGGAAAAGAAGGAAATTGTCCATAAGCCCTTACCTTTGTTCTTTCAACACAAATAATAAGTAGTACTTATAATAAACTGATGACGTGTCATTTTATGGAAATAGATTATGCTTTTATACTTAGACACATGCATTAGTCTATAAATAGAAATGAAAAATATGGGTAAATAGATATTATCCATGTTCTGGCTTGGTAGTTAATATTGTGGCCCTGTTAAATGGATAGTGGAATATGTGGTGGTTATTTTGTCTCCTTGAGGCACAGGTGTGTGTGCGTGGAAGGCTTTTATGTCTTTTTGATTTATGTTTTTTATCTGATCAACAGTTTAGAATTGACCAGTTATGATGGCAAAGTAAGAGGTGTGTGACAGTATTTGGATAATGACTATTGGCTAGTGCATAATACAACATGCCACAGAGAGGTTTTGGAGGGGGGGGGAGACAGACTTACCTTTTTTCTCCAATATTCTTGCAACTAGGAAACACCAGCATCATACAGCTGATTCAGTTTGGTTGATTTAATTAATTTGATCAATATGACTGAATTATTTTCTGTCTTAAAGTGTTTTGTTTATAATGTTTCAGTTATGAAGATATAAGCATTTGAAAATGAATTTATTTATTTTTTTTTAAAGTAAAGCAGTAGGAAAAGTGATGTGCTTCATTGCTTATATGCTATACTCTGTGTCTATAAAAACTGAAAAACTGTCCATTGAGGCCTGATTTTATGCAAAATAACAGTAATTGATATTTTGCAACATAAACATTTGAACAGCATAAAGCTCTTGTGGAATTTTGATGATTTTAATTAATATATTGCTAGAAGAAATCTTCTGAAGTACTAAATTTTACAGAATAGAGTGGCTGTAAACGCCATAGCATGTGGCACACATCTGCTGCTATAACATATTAAATTATGCATAAATTTTACGAGAGATAAAGGACAACATGCAGCTTTAAAAATCTAACATCTGTGACCTCAAATTGTAAGTGTTGATTGGTATTTATTGCAGGTCGACTTATAACTTGAAAAACACTTGGAAAGTTCACTTTTGATTAATTTCATGCTGTTGTATAATAATTACATCAAAGTTACAAAGTACATGCGGACAGGCTGTTGCTCAACCTTCTGTTATAGAGACAAGGTACTATTATAAACAGGTGTTCTTGTCTTGTACTTGGTGACACCAATATGGCAAGTGATAACGCCCCTAATTTGCCAAACGAAAAAAAAAAAAAAAAGAAATGTCAAAACTCAAACAAGAAATCAGCCCAGGTATTTCAAGCATGTTATTCACTGATAACAATGTCGGTCTGCATACTTCCCAATCAATGGAGTTATGACATGCGATGTTGTCATCTTGCATACTTCCCTGTCACAAAATAATATGTATTATTAATTATATTGCCTGGCCAGGCCCCGTCTGATGTTATCCATCATTACTTGTTATGGCAATGCCTCAGAATTAATTTGGTACTTGAGACTGTTTCGGCTTGATTAAGAAACCAAACTAAAAAAAACAAGACAAAAGATCAGTTTCTGAAATGACGACAGTCACAAAAGGCACTTTCAAACTGTTTTGCAATGGCATGCAACCATAATTCAGTGAATGCTGATTACATCAGGTAGAGAATCAAAACAATACAAACATTGGGTATGCTCATGCAGGTGCATACATATAAATGTATGCACACATGTAAGCACACGCTGTTGTACACATTCTTTCACACACGTGCATGCAGACACTTTCTCTGTCAAACATGCACGTTCATATATCTCTGTTACACATACTCTTTCACAAAAGTACACACGTACACACACAGTTTTCAATGGTTGAACCTTTAGTTTCCAACAAGAGTACATTCAATCGCCATCTATATACAATCTATATTTTCTACCTATCTGTCACACACACATGCACACGCACGCTCGGGTATGGGAACACATATACACACTTTTCATTGAACCCTCAATGCCTAGTACATTAAATCACATACACTATATGAAATGTATTCTATCTCCCTGTCTCCTCCAGCTTGAAGACTGTGCCCTCCAGCTGTTCAAGGTGAACCACTCTGGCCAGGGGGAATGTGGCACCTACTTGGACCTGGACCTAGCCTTGGAAGAACAGTGGGATGAGTTAGAGGGCTTCAATGAACAGTAAGTTAACTCATTTATAGTTGTTAATATGGAATAGGAATAAACACACCAGAATGAGCAAGGTGTGAGGACGTGTGTGTGTGTGTGTGTGAAATGCACAAGTGACTTTGCTTAATCAGACTTCAAAAATAACACAATACACTTTGCATATGTTTTTTTTTCCACATTCCTTACTAGTAATTATTTGACATGTTTTAAAGGTATACTGTGATGAAAAAACGGGTTAAAACAATCCATTAGGTGCCCAAAAGTCATTTTTGAGTAATGAAAAAAAAGTTCTTACGTTTATTTAGTTTTTAAAGCCGATTTTATGCAGGTGTGAATGTAGTTTAGGATACTCCCGCGTGGTGGCGCTTTGAGGCGAGTGACGTCACTTGCGTCGAGGCTCAGAAAGCCATATTCGATTCAGCTATCCGCTTACTTACATTTACTCGATCGCAGCAAACTAAAAGCGATACACGCAATTAATTACTACATGATCATTTATATATTCAAATTTTTGAAGATAGCNATATATACGTGTGTGTGTGCATGGGTGTTCATACTGGTAGGGCATAGGGTAGTTGCGTGTATGTATATGCCCACATGGTTGGAGGTGTAGATTATTATTATTACAAAGATGACCTATATATATATATATATATATATATATATATATATATATATATATATATATATATATATATATATACTGTGTAAATATACCTTTCACCCACATATATATATATACTAAGTGATTCACTGCAGTTAAATGACAATACTATGTGTATCTATATTTGGACTTTGGTGTTTAATTTTATAGCATGATTGTTCAATTTATGATTCAGGCCTTTCAGCAAGTTATTTAGTAGTGAAGAAATACATTGATAATTAGCAGTAAAAAGTGTAAAATTTTTACGTGTTGGGTAAATTTATTTGTATGGTAATGTAACTGGATTTATTTATTTTGTGCATTCCGATTCATTAGAGCATTGAATTGTTGACGGAGGGGAGTAGTTGGGGGGAGGGGGGCAAAAGAGATGGTTCTCGAAGAAAGTACAACATTTAAAAATAAAGCCCCAAAGTCAAAAGAAGTTCACCTGTACTTTCATTCAGTATGTTTTTCCTACCCATACCCAGGATTCTAATGGAGGTCTACTTTGTTTGATTTCTCCTGATAAATTTCAAAAGTTGTCCCAGTGATAGTAAAGAGTGTCTCTGCTGAAGTGCCATTAATTTACAGGCTGCTATTAATGTCACTGCTTTAATGACAGGGAGGAATGTGTGACATTTCTGAAATAATAGGTCCATGAGGAAAAGAAGGAAATTGTCCATAAGCCCTTACCTTTGTTCTTTCAACACAAATAATAAGTAGTACTTATAATAAACTGATGACGTGTCATTTTATGGAAATAGATTATGCTTTTATACTTAGACAGGGGCGAATTCAGAGATATTTTCTGACAGTCTTCCAAATTATCTTTGTTGATCCGTCCTCCATTTTTGACCGTCTTCCGACAGAAAAAAAAGATACCCGTCAATGTAAACTTGAAAATCTGACCGTCTTCTGGAAGACCCAGAAGACGGCCTAAATCTGCCCCTGTTAGACACATGCATTGGTCTATAAATAGAAATGAAAAATATGGGTAAATAGATATTATCCATGTTCTGGCTTGGTAGTTAATATTGTGGCCCTTTTAAATGGATAGTGGGATATGTGGTGGTTATTTTGTCTCCTTGAGGCACAGGTGTGTATGCGGGGAAGGCTTTTATGTCTTTTTGATTTATGGTTTTTATCTGATCAACAGTTTAGAATTGACCAGTTATGATGGCAAAGTAAGAGGTGTGTGACAGTATTTGGATAATGACTATTGGCTAGTGCATAATACAACATGCCACAGAGAGGTTTTGGAGGGGGGGGGGGGGGGGGAGACGGACTTACCTTTTTTCTCCAATATTCTTGCAACTAGGAAACACCAGCATCATACAGCTGATTCAGTTTGGTTGATTTAATTAATTTGATCAATATGAGTGAATTATTTTCTGCCTTAAAGTTTTTTGTTTATAATGTTTCAGTTATGAAGATATAAGCATTTGAAAATGAATTTTTTTTATAAAGTAAAGCAGTAGGAAAAGTGATGTGTTTCATTGCTTATATGCTATACTCTGTGTCTATAAAAATTGAAAAACTGTCCATTGAGGCCTGATTTTATGCAAAATAACAGTAATTGATATTTTGCAACATAACATTTGAACAGCATAAAGCTCTTGTGGAATTTTGATGATTTTAATTAATGAATTGCTAGAAGAAATCTTCTGAAGTACTAAATTTTACAGAATAGAGTGGCTGTAAACGCCGTAGCATGTGGCACACATCTGCTGCTATAACATATTAAATTATGCATAAATTTTACGAGAGATAAAGGACAACATGCAGCTTTAAAAATCTAACATCTGTGACCTCAAATTGTAAGTGTTGATTGGTATTTTTTGCAGGTCGACTTATAACTTGAAAAACACTTGGAAAGTTCACTTTTGATTAATTTCATGCTGTTGTATAATAATTACATCAAAGTTACAAAGTACATGCGGACAGGCTGTTGCTCAACCTTCTGTTATAGAGACAAGGTACTATTATAAACAGGTGTTCTTGTCTTGTACTTGGTGACACCAATATGGCAAGTGATAACGCCCCTAATTTGCCAAACGAAAAAAAAAAGAAATGTCAAAACTCAAACAAGAAATCAGCCCAGGTATTTCAAACATGTTATTCACTGATAACAATGCCGGTCTGCATACTTCCCAATCAATAGAGTTATGACATGCGATGTTGTCATCTTGCATACTTCCCTGTCACAAAATAATATGTATTATTAATTATATTGCCTGGCCAGGCCCCGTCTGATGTTATCCATCATTACTTGTTATGGCAATGCCTCAGAATTAATTTGGTACTTAAGATTGTTTCAACTTGATTAAGAAACCAAACTAAAAAAACAAGACGAAAGATCAGTCTCTGAAATGACGACATTTTACAAAAGGCACATTCAAACTGATTTACAACGGCATGCAACATTAGTTCATTGAATGCTGATTACATCAGGTAGAAAATCAAAACAATACAAACACATTGGGTATGCTCATGCATGTGCATACATATAAATATGCACCTGTATATAAATTTATGCACACATGTTAGCACACACTGTTGTACACATTCTTTCACACACACATGCGCATGCAGACACTTTCTCTGTCAAACATGCACGCTCATATATCTCTATTACACATTTACACATACTCTTTCACAAAAGTACACACGTACACACACAGTTTTTAATTGTTGAACCTTTAGTTTCCAACAAAAGTACATTCAATCTCCATCTATATATAGTCTATATTTTCTACCTATCTGTCACACACACATGCACACACACGCGCTCGGGTATGGGAACACATATACACACTGTTCATTGAACCCTCAATGCCTAGTACATTAAATCACATACACTATATGAAATGTATTCTATCACCCCGTCTCCTCCAGCTTGAAGACTGTGCCCTCCAGCTGTTCAAGGTGAACCACACTGGCCAGGGAGAATATGGCACCTACTTGGACCTGGACCTAGCCCTGGAAGAACAGTGGGATGAGTTAGAGGGCTTCAATGAACAGTAAGTTAACTCATTTATAGCTGTGAATATGTAATAGGAATAGACACACCAGAATGAGCAAGGTGTTTGGATGTGCGTGTGAAATGCACTAGTGACTTTGCTTTAAAACTAAAATCCAAAATAACACAATACACCTTGCATAAGTTATTTTTTCCACATTCCATACTAATAATTATTTGATACATGTTTTTATAATGTATTTGTATTTCAATAAATGAATAGGGGGGGATTTTTTTTTTCATCATCTTTTTATTTATTCTCATTTTATCCATTCATCGTGCCTCCTATTCTATGTGCTATCACCTTCTATATGGTATTCTAGATTGTTATGGAATATGCCTTCTGAGCNTTCTCATTTTATCCATTCATCGTGCCTCCTATTCTATGTGCTATCACCTTCTATATGGTATTCTAGATTGTTATGAAATATGCCTTCTGAGTACCTCAACTTACCAAGTCACAAGCAACCCAAATGTCAAGGTGTACTTTTATCAGATCTTCAAGTTTTGCCTGTTGATTTACAAGTGGAGTGTAACACTGTAATCTCTCCAGGCCCTATTTATTGTGCAACTTTCATTGTGTGCACTTGCATAATGCGTAAATACTTGGCCTGTTGAATTACAGGTGTCCTATACATGTATTCGCCAGGTATCATGTTGCACGATATTGTTTGTAGCTGTCTGGTAGCGAGTTCAGACAGGAAATAGGACCAGTTACAAATTCTGGTTCGGTAGTACTAGTAAGCTACTGCTTAGGCAAATGTGTGTTCAGACAGAGAAAAAGACCACTGACAGTTTTTATGTGTATACTAAGCCATCAGATAAGTAAAGGTTTGCCTGAAAGCCTTCCTCCTTTTCAGCATATTTTGTCCTATGTTGTGCAACGGACGTTTCTAAGACTGCCCCTCATCCCTGAGATGGGGAGGGGGGGGGGTAAGTTGAGTTGGTAACCACAGAGTCAAGTAAAAAAACATCATAAGAATAGTGATAGCATCTATATAGATGGTTAATAATGGTGGTTACAGGGTTTGGTTGCAGGACAATCAGGAAGTAATGAAGGGATGGCACCTGGTTTTATAGAATAAAAGACCTGTAATTTAATATATTTTTTTCTTAATGAAATGCCTGGCTAGTTTTTTTATGCCAGGTGTATCCTTAGGTATAATAATTTTCCAGTTTGAATAAAATGGATGGGTGAAAATTGAATTATATCTAGATTGAAGAGGCGCCCTTTTGCTGGCATATTAATAAAAGATAAATAAATAGATAAAGTTTTTTCTGCACACTTGTGTACTAGTACATCGCTACATTACTGCTATACCAAGAAGCAGCTCCTGCATTTTGAAACATGGACTTGTAATATGAAGTAACATATGCACCGTCATTATGCAATATGTGGCAACTTCGCTTGCCAGTTGCATGATTCATTACACTTCAGGATTTGAAGGCACAATGACATGCGTATTGCAAAAGATCTTTTAACTTTATTGAACTTAAAATGTCACTTTTTGCAGCTGGGTGTAGTAAAAATGAACTTGGCATAAAAGACCTGACAAATAATAACGAAAAACACACATTTTATGGATTAATGATTCCACTTTTTAATTAACAATGAGTGGTGTACTTGTCAGGACAGATGATTAGGAAAAACATCATCAGAGTAGCTTCAGTAGCATGAATGTGCCCAAAGCTAAATTGTTGTTACCAGTATATATAATCTGTGCTAAACCCATGCTTTCTGCCTGCGGCTTGATATGATTGTCATATTACACTTAGTTTAGGAGGGAAAATGCCAGGAGACGGCCACAAGGTAAATGTTGAACGGAATAAATTACTATATTATTATATTTACTGATCACTATTAACAGGTAGGTGTTTAATATGGTAATTTGATGGGTTTATAGCCAGAATGCCTAGATATATTTTTTATTAAAAATCAATCCTCATTATGTCACTGTGTAACTTTTTTTAATTGCAAAATTTCTGAATAAAATGAGCCAAATCAGATTTTTGAATTTAATATATAAATGGAGAATATAATTAAAAAAAAAAAGATTTATAAATAAAATGAAACCCCTTTTCATGAAATATGTGTCACACTTGGACCTGCTGCCAGTGGTGACTTGATTGCAATTAAGTTATTTGCAGAAATGTGTGGCACCAAAATGTGTCTAGATCCAGCTGGACTGGAAATATGGCGTTTCATTTTATGCGGGCACAGTGCTTCTAAGGCCCCGTTCCCATAATCCTAACTTACTAGCTGGATCGATCTAACTCCTTGGGGATTCTCATTAAATTGCATTCACTTTAAGCAGCTTAAATGTCTAGCATGCCACCTCGTAACTACAGGTATTTAGGTAAAGTCGGGAAAACATTTTTGTCCATGATGCTGTTCATGTTGCATGATAGATCGATCCTGCTAGTATGATAAGGTTATGGGAACACAGTCTAAGGAGGTGGAAGTAGAAATGTTGGAATATTAACTGATGACTGACATGGTAGTGAATTACTAGTATATATACTGATAGATACATTGAAATGAAGTATTTAAATCCTTTTCTAAAAGCTGCTTTATAAACACTTTCAATAATTTGCCCTGTTACATCTTAAAATGCAAGAAATTTGTTTGAAGTAATTCTTTTGAAGAGCAGATATGGCTCAAAAATTAAAAAAAAAATCATTTTAGTTTTACATCTTTCCAGTTCAGTAAAGCAAGCTTTTGTCACTTGGGTTAGATATTTTAAGGGTACAGGTGCAGATCTGTGTTGCAAAAGGTGTCCAGTGGTCTTGTATTAGCTAAGATACACCTGTACACAGGAATAAAAAGAAACCAGGACATGGACTATAGGCACAATTGTACAGGGGTTAATGTAGAGAGGACTTGTTTTGAGACATGCAGTATTTGTGTGAAGAGCAGTGTTATAAGACTGACAATGTACGATGTTGCTGAAATAGAAGGAGGTTGTCAGTGAGGTGACATGCAATATATGTGTAGCAAGAACAGATTGTTAGTAAACGACATACAATATATGTGAGGGGATAGAGGTTGTGCGTTGAAGGGATTACTTCTTTGTGTCAATGGGTGTAATTTGGGACAGCCCCGTCAAGAAATGTTACAAGAAGAGGGAATCGAAAATGGAAATGATATCTTTTGTCATTGCGGCTTTTGTCGACTTATTTTCCACCTGGCCAAAGAGAGTTGTCAGCTTTTGTCAGTTGGACATTAAGAGTGACAGTTAAATTTATCAAGGAGTGTAGATTTACTGTAAACCTTCTGAATGATTCTCGGGCACATTCTAGCAGTCAGTGTTTACTGTTCAGTAGCAATATTTCTCTGTCAGTTTTCCTCACTTTGTGTGTATATTTCTTTCAAAAATAGAAAGGAAGAAAAAAATGCTTGGGTAAAAAGTACACAGTAGATGTCTTTCTCTGACAATTCCATAAAAAATTACCAATTTGTATTTAAAATACGGTGCCTTTAAATGGGGGAGGCTCAATTATCTCTGATTGAAAGAAATCTAGAGGAAACATAGCACCTACCTTGTACACAAAAGGGAAATATCTTGAATATTTATATCATCATGATTTTTGCGACTCCACCCAATTTTTTGCACAAAGCACCTGCATCATTTGTACATTGTCTTGTTTTATTGATTATTAGTTGAAAATGTTATTAAAACAGCTGATGTGTATATTGAAACTGGGGGCGTTGGAGCAATAGAGAGTCTATTGAACGTGTGTTTTTGTTGAAATGACAGAAAAATCAAAAGCAAACAGTTATAACAATGTCGACTGTAATCTTAAACAAGTTGAAGTAGAAAAACAAACAAAGGCAAACAGTTAAGTCTAGTAACAGGAGCACCTGTTGTGAGAGAGGTGAGAGAAAATATTTGATTTTGAAAAATAAACCCGATTCATTTTTGCTCAAAGAGAAGGTCGTATTGCCTTCCATTGGGGTGCATGTAATTTCTGATTTACAAAGGGAAGTACTCACTTAAGGTGTTAAAGTATTCACTCTCTCAAATTGTGTTTTGAATCAACTGCTGGGTTGAATTTGTATAAAAATTGAAGCCAGAGGATGGGGGAATAGTTTGACAAGTTATAACCGGCAGGAGCTGATTTGTTTAGAAAATTGTATTTCAACCTGCCCTTCTATATTCGGTGAAATTATATATTTCTCTTTTCAAAAATATTATTGTCCTTCCTTTGAAAATATAGCTTTAATCTCTGCTTCATTAAGAAATGGTATTTTTTCTCTCCTCCTTTTCCTTTGAAATTATAATATCCATCTTCTTTCCCCCTTTTATAAAAATTATAATTTTGGATTCCCCAGTTAAAAGATAATTTGATCACCTCGTCTTTACAGGAGGAATATTTATCTCCTTTCATTTCAGATGAAGATAATTATATTATAACCACTTATTTTTGTCACCAGTTCTATGTTTATAGCCTCTTGTTCTTAAGTGTGTTGAATATGATTATCTTTTCCTTGCTTTTCAGACGCAAGAACACAATAATTCTTCGTACACAGTTATCAGTCCGTGTTCACGCATGTATAGGTAAGTGACACATGTTCATGACTCGTTTTTTCGTACGTGTAATTGTTCACATGCAAGTGGTTGATTTTTGTTAAGTTATATTTGATGTTTTTTTTTGCATGGATATTTGTGATTATATTAAAAAATCACTACTCATACTGCAAGCAACTACCGAATATAATGAATGGAATAAGTTTCCTTGTCAGCACCACCTTCGTTTTTTCATCATCGTCCTCATCATCAACACAACATCTGAACTTTTTGCCTGTTTACGTGTGGCACTGCAGCTGAACCAAAGTCCAAGTTGGTGACATTATGTTTCTTTTTGGTGGATCAGACCTATACGGATATATCTGTGCCCCTTAGAAATACAAGGATAAGATTTTTTTGCTCTGTTTGATAATTTATGGTTATGGAGTCACAGGTGAGGGTGATGATTGTTAACCATGTATAAATAACTTGGTTAATGATTAAAGATACCTCTATTGTGGCACCTTTTATAGAGAGAGAGATATAAGGAGATAAGTGAGATGCATTGTATTCTTATATATTGTATTCTTAGATATATGGTCACAAAATGAATCCTTCACCTGTGCTTGAAAAGACTTAACTGTACATCCACCATTAGCAAGTACATGTTATTACAGTGTCTTATTTCATATGGTAAACACAGCAGAGGTGAAGTCTCCACTATGTGGGGGTGTGCTGTCTGTCTCTGTTAAGTCCTCAGACAGGTGAGGTGAAGTGAGGTGAACTGAAAGATTGACAGACTTCAGGCCCAAAAAATCTTTCTCTCTCTCTGTATCTCTTTTTCACAGTCTATTTGTCTTGTTTGTCCATTAGTGTGTTAAAGCCTAGGAAAATAACATAGTAACAGTATTTAAAATGCAAGCAAAGGGTTGGTTTTCAAATTGGCTTTCAGACAGGGTTTGAGGGAACAGTTTTCCATCTGGCTTACACCTGAGTGAAAACCTATGTTAACACTCGAAAGTTACAGCAACACCACATGGCCACTAGGATAGAAACACTTCAGATCAAATTCCAAGCACTACCCAGGAGATAACTGAGAACTCAAGTGTCATGAATGTATGCCAATTGATGTATGGCTTTGATGAAAAAATGNTCAGAATCCTAGACAGGATCCTTCCCCCCCCCCCCCCCCCCCCCCACTCCCCCCTCAGCCCTATCTCCACCCTACCTCCTCATAGGTAGTCTCTCAAGAGAGGGGTATCATACCTTCCAGTGAACCTTCTGCCCTGTTCTTTCCCCCAAAGCTCAATCTTGCCACATTTGCTTATTTCAGGTAGAAATTCTAGGGTCAGATAACGGTGGGATTTTCAACAAGAGTTGTCATTCTGCATAACTTCACGTCCTGAACTCTCTGGTTTTCTTTCTTCTTGAGTTTAATTAGAAGATAAGGCTGAAGTTATGCAACAGATCTATAAAAGGAAACACAGGTTTTAAATAGATGCTGAAGTAATTGAAAAAATGGGAAGGTTCTCTTGCCATTGAATAAAAAGGATAGAAAACATGTGCTGACACTGAAGGAGGATGAAAACACCAAGATTAAAATACCTTCAGGTATTGAAAAGGAATAGCACTGACAGCTGTCAAAGTCTTCCCTTGTTCTACCTGGCACTTGTGGAATTTGCTCAGGTTCCTCTTCTACCATCTAACATACACATACGTATATACACACATACACAAAGCCCTCGTGCACACGCTCGTGTGCATGCACACACCTTTAATTTTATATTATTTGATTGATTAATGAAAGGCTGTAAAATGAAAGAATTGCTATGGCAGCACCAGTAGATTATTCCCAGTTATTGAATGAAGAAGGTAGAAAAATCACATCATGAATTGAATTGATAATTTTAATTAGTAAAATTCCCAGTGAATTCTCTCAGGGAATGAACAACAGTGCTCCCAACTGAAAATTACACGTTTTGAGTCACTCAAGTCTGCTTTCCAACAGCTAGTCATGCTTCTTATTTACAATGCATACATAGTTCTCTCTATATATATCTTGAACAGCTCTGCTTTATCTACTTTGTAAAGGAATTTGGATAATCCCTCTGTAATTTCTCCTCCAGATGATTGGAGAGGATTTCTAAGCAAAATTATGTGTTCTTATTTCCAAAGTGAACTAAAATAAGATCTGTCCTGGGATAGAGACTAAGTGGAATGGGGGGCGGAGGGGGGTATTTGTTATTACAGTCGAATTACATTTGTTAAGTACTCCAAACATCTTGAATCCCCAGCTTTGGTATGTGCATCAATCTCGTTCAGGTAAACAGAATGTGGGAGAAAGTGTACCTTCTGCATTGTGACGTCCTCTTGTATTATTTTAACTCTCAATATTGGTTTATATGAACTTGTCATTCATGGTGATTGGGTTATTAGAATGTAAAGTGTTAATATTGAAAGATAAGTTCAGAGGTTATCACTTCAAGTGAAGTGTGTGCTGTGGCACTTTGACCCAAGAGGAAGGTGAACTTTTGGAAATACTCGAGTGTTTAGCGATGCTTAGGTGTTTTTTTTTCTTCACCTGCATTTACTGTTGATTTTAATCTTTAGATAGTAGAACCATAAGTTTTTTTATGCCAGAAATGCTGATGCTGTAGAAAAAAGTTAAAATTAAAAGCATTTTTGTTGAGATATTGAAAAAAAAAAAAGGTTTATTTTCTGATTTTTGAAAACATTTGAAACAAAAAAAGGATTTTAGGTTTTTGTTGAAAATTTGTTTTACTTATCCGAATGTTTTCATACGAATTATCTAAAAGTCAATCTCATGCCTGATAAAAAAGTCACTTTAACAGTCTGCAGACATGGGACATGCTTGGACTATATCATTTCACCCCTATTTAAAGTCATTAGAACAGGCATGGGTGAGTCAAGTGCAGGAGTTCTGGGGTCGATTCCACAAAACAAGTGAAGACAGAAAACTTCAGCCCACTTCAATTCAATTTAGTGGTACACTTAGATAAAGAAACTGTTGATCCAAAACTTCTCTCTATAAATAGGACAATATTTTATTGAACAAGACTACCTTTGATGCACCTTTGATGTAGGTCAGAGTAAACTAAAAAAAAATTTTTTAAAGCTGAGACCAACTTTCGGTTTTATGTTAGTTTGTGGAACCGGGCCCTGCTGTCTGGTCCTTTCTTCCAGACCAAATAGGGGACCACAAAGATCTTAGCCGCAGTGGGATTTTTTATTATGTGCCTGTGAACAATGTTATTGAGCATGTGGTCTTGTTTTTATCTAGGGATATCCCACCACAGGTAGTTTTTGTGGTTTTTCACCTGGACGTTGTGGAAGTTTCCTATTTCGTGTGAGACAAGTTGAACTTTGGTGTTCTTCATGGACAGGATATCTGCTCTGTTGTAAGACTGAGGTACACTTACTAGATAACCCAGCAGATGTCTAAATTCTAGAGTTTCTGTCCAGATTTCAGACCAGAAGTGCCATACTGTTTTTTTCTCCAAAAAAATTCCTACCTTTTATAACATATGATGGATATCATTGTGGTAAGGGCACACTCTTTTTTTAGATGTCAAAAATAAAAACATGTTAAATATTTAAAAATGATGGTAAAAAAAGAAGACATTTCTTTTAATTATTTGTAATAAAAATAAAATAAGGAATGATAGTTATTTTTTTCAAGAATTATAGAAGAGAAATGAAATCGAAGAAATTTCATATACTTTTAGTTACTTTAAAAACATGCTGTAATAGTCCATGTTTTGTACATGTAATGCTTGTTTTCCTTTGTTTGGATTAATTAACTGTCTCCATGCCCCTAAGCCCACAGTGTAAATAGAACCATGAGAAAACAAAAGTACCACCTGACGAATGAATTAACAGGAGAGTTGGCTGTCTGCGTTTTAAAAATGGATGGAAAATACTCGAGATAAACCCAGAGAAATGGCTGAGAAGTCTGGGACCGTCAACAGGGTGATACATGTTGTGTCTGCTGTCAAAAGATGGCGCACGTTAAAGGTAGGATAGACCATTACGCGATTGATTTCTCTTGATAACGCCACGGGTCATCGCACAGGTCCAGTTCACCTGGGATATTTATATAGTCACTGTTATGTAAAGGCTGGGTCCATTTGTAACACCAAGGACTAGGAAGTCTAAGAGAACTGCACCTTACAGGAAGGAAATGAACTTTATGTTGAACAGTCACACTTGGTTGATCAGCTAAACATTCAGCTAAATCTTCGGGTCTTTTTTGGCAACATCGGGGTCTTGTAATACGCTAGGGGCTTTGTTGACAACTCCTACGGCTTTGTTGGCTGCCCTGGGGTCGTATTTGCTAATCATTGTCTGACCAGCCAAACAGAAAAAGGGGGGAAAAGTACAGTTTGTAGTTTATATGGTATATGGATATATTCTTAACCAAATAAAAAAAAAGATACTTTTGTCTTAGTATCTTAAAGATTCATTCCAGATATTATTATAATGCTTTTCATTGACACTTCAGTAGCTATTAGTCAGTAATTCTTTCTTGCTCAAAAAAAGGCAGTGTAGTAGTTCTATGTTTTAGAATCTGTTTGGCTATTATTCAAATTATTTGTCTATACAGTGACTTGTCAAAAAATTTGCTTTTTCCCTTCTTTTAAGGGTGCCTACTTTTTTCTCCACATTTAGAAAAGTGGAAGTATGTAGCTGAATAAAAGAATAAAGTCATATACATGTTGATGGTGTTTGAAACATGAGAGGCACATGCTTATTTGTGATAAAATGAAATTAATACATTTTTTCTTGATGTTTTTCCCGTCAGGTAAAAAATCCCATTATCGTTATAAAGTTCATGTTTCTTACTCTGGTAGAGTTGAATAATAACTGGTTAAAACTCAGATTTTAAGTCAACAATACTTGCGGCCTAGGGCAGAGAATTACGTCCTCAACTCACCTTTTTATTACTGGATAAAATTTGAAAATGACTCGGAGTGTCATTTAAAAGATAAAGCCGTATTATTATTGTGCAAACAGCATCAACAGAGTGAAAGTAATGCATTTCACTCCAGTGATTCTGTACAGATGCCAAGGCTGTTGAATGCAATCAATAGTTCGTTTGTCTATGTGGTCTGTATATGGCCCCCACCTTAACACCAGGCCTGACTTACACTGAAAACAGTTTATATCATCATAGGACATGATTCCATGTAAAACAATTCAGCTGGTTGTCTGGTGATCCCATTTAGTCAGCTTTGGGTTTATGTAAGTTCTGGTTTGAACCAAGCCAATGTGTGACAAAAGGTAACTTTCTAGAATTCTTGCATGTTGTGGAATACAGGTCCAACACACTGCTTCAAGAACCATGAAAAGTTTGTCATCCTCATCGTCATCATCATCGTTTCTCTCTCTTTCTCTCTCTCTCTCTCTTGCTTTTCTTCCTATTATTTACATAGAGTGGACTCTCAATGTGATATTATTATAGCAGTCACCAACACAGCAAGCTAGTCTGAATAGCTGATCTTTATATAAGGCTATATAATATTTTACATAAAAGACGCAAATTATAAACAGCAATATTATCTAGTACAAGTTTACTAGTGATGTGCCTCTACTCCCCCCCCCCCCATCTTCGTTGACCCCCTCCCCTCTTGCCCCTCCCAAGTAGGTCCCAGTAAGCCAATTTCCACCTTGACCCTACAATTCTATTGTTCCTGGGGCAGCTGTTTTCACAGCAAACATCTAGGGGTTTTAATTGAGGCAGAGGGGCATGCAAATGACCCCTAAATACTGATCTGCGCCATTGTTCCGAAGGGGTGTCATTGTCACTGGCCGCCACCACTGGTGTCGATTGACAGCTGACAGTTTTTGGACTTGGCGTTGGCTTGTGTCATTGTCGTGATGTTTTTGAAAATTGCGTCGTGTTGAGATTTGAAATATGGAGGCAGAAATGGCTGGACGAGGATAGGAGGATTTGTACTTGAGGAGGATATTCGGCTGCTTCAGCTATGATAGTGATGACAAAAAGCGCTGCAAGTAGAGCTACTGCTGAAGAAGTTAAGGGTAGGAATTATAAGGAACACGATCTTCATGAATAGTTGTATACATAATTCATTTAAAAATCTAATGTAATAATTGTTGTGGTTTGAGCAAGGGCGTAGTTTTGTGGAGCCTCACTTCCTCAATATTCAAACTTTGTGGTTTCTTGTGTGAAAGAGACATGTATGGGTTTTTCCTTGAATAATCTGTCAGATTCAGTTTAAGTTGTCAGTTTTTAGTGAAAGAAACTGGTTAGCAGCCATTTTTCCTGTATTCCTTCCCATTTTATTGAGCATGAGGATAAAGTAGTATAGTAGTAAAAGCTCCTCCGTCTCCCACTCCGCCCCTTTGAACATCCCCATTAATGTTTGCTATTCAGAAATGGACCCTAATTTCTCTTATAGAGAATTGCCACCTTTTTAGGTGTCAAAGAGATTTCAGATATACCCGGTATTTTATATTGCTATGACTTATAAGATAAAGCTAATAGGACATCCAATGGAAATCATAAGACAAAACAACCAGCTTATTGGATATGTCAACATTTTATGTTAATTGATATCAATTACCTGTCAAAATAGTTAATTAATTAAAATGATATTGACCCCCTCCATGGTCTCTCATACTGTTAGCATTCTTTTGTTCCTGTATTTGTATACCTATGTTAATAAGCTATTGGTATCTTTAACTTAAAGAAAAAGTCTAGACCTCTTATAATGGATAAAGCCTTTTAAATGAGACTTAGGAGATGACATTTTGAATAAATTACATATCAGTGTCTGCACTGGGGGTGGCTTTCTTTAATTTGAGGATCATGTTAACAACCCACCTTTAATAATTCTGTGCCTCGAAATAGGAAATGATGTTAATGTTGTCTGAAAAGTAACACTGTTACTAGTACAGACTTCCCATCCAAGATAGAATATTCAAATATTCTATTTGGTATGTAATTAAGTTCATTGTTTATTGTCCTTTGTTCAGATAGGCTATATAACTTGCATGTATTCTCTGAGAGAGAAAGACTGGACTTGGCTACACCAGACAGCTGAACAAGCTGACTGGAGGTCCCAGCTCTTGACCAGGAATAAACCTGAAGTACATACTAAGTTGTGTTGATTTATTCTTGGACCTATGTCGCGGTGGATCTGATCTCCAATCCCGCCGTGATATGTACATCAAATATACACATGGAATGTCTCTAGAATTTGCCCTAATGCATGTTTTCATTATTAAACAGAGCAAAATGTATAAATGTTTTGCCAATCTAGATGATGTTAGATTATAATAAAACTAATTGAACTCAAAAAAAAGTTTTTACATTTACAGGCTCACTTCTACAAAATGATAATGTACAATGTCATAAATGTTTCATTCATAGTTTAGTGTTTTCTGTGATGTCAATCGCCAAAGGAGCGCTCATGTGTTCCAACACAAGTTCCTCATGGAGTCAACATCTTCCTTAAGGTCCTCTCTGTTGACATTCTTAGTGTTATGCAATGGATGTCAATATTTTTCACATGGTTCATTCCAAGTCACAGCATTGGCATTTGTGTCCCAAATTCTGGGTTTGTTTTCACGTTTGAAATTTGTTATGGACTTGTGGCATTTAGTTGTTTTCAGAGTAGGGTGCTGGAATACAGAATTGCATATCCATACTTGAATTGTAATTATTTTGTCATCCATTTTCATCCCCATTATTGTGTGTTTATTTGACATTAGATCCTGTTCAATCTCAATGAAATAAATAATTTGATTGCAGTTAATAGGGTAATTTACTGATCAAAGCAATTGATTTGGACACTTTAATAACTATACTTGAATTATATATAATGGGTTATTAATTATTTTTCCATCATTTTCAGAGAAACTACTAAACTCAACAGGGAGAGAACTGAGAAGAGCCTTATTCTCATTGAAACAGATATTTCAGGTAATGTGGAATACCTATGATATATATAAATTAGTAATGTATTATCCAGGCAACCTGACCCTTTAGTCACCCCTTTGTGGTGTGAATAATGAAGGACGTGAAGAGAATGATAAGATCTTAGGCACGTGCATGCACATGCACACACACATACACACACACACACACACACACACACACTTTTGAGACAGTGCCCTCATATCCCATGAAACATTGTCAATTTTAGGATGGCTTTTTTTAGTTAATTTTCATTTAATTGGAGAAGAACTCAAAAGGAGGATTTTAAAGTGATTTTCTAAATGGTTTTGCACTAAGTCCTGACATACATGCATGTATTATACTTATATGTCAGTGACAGGTACAAATAGCTTTTTTTAAACTGGTTCCTATTGAAAACTAAAATAACAGTAAAACTATTCCTGAATGGGACTGAAGTACTGTAGATATCCCTATAACAGTTAAAGGATGAGAGGAAGTCATGAGAGAAAGGTCATTGAACTCATCAGACCATTAAACTGAGTAGTTTAGATAAAATGGATAAGAAGTTCATGGGGATGGAGATGACTCTTTGACGATGCACCAAAGTTACGAGACATTTCTCTATTGCTCAATTGACATGTTGTTGTAACTTGAGTTCGGTTTCTTGTCATAAGATATAGCACTAAAACATGGAGACTTGCTTCAGCTTCGGCCATCTGGGTTGTGGGGAAAAAAGTAAATTTTATTAACAGTTTGCTTAGTCTGTTCTTTTTCTGAATTCTTTATGCAAGTTGATCAGGATTTAAATAGAGAAGTGTTTTACAAGTGAAGTTTTTTCAAAATCCGTAGGTCATGAATTGTTTTTGGATAGTTTAAACAAGGACTGTTTTTCTCCCTTGATCTAGCAATGCAGTTGAAATGGGAGGGGGGGGGGGTGGAAAAATCAAACATGTCCACATATCCTGACAACTTTCATTTTAGCCGTTAGACTTAAAATTGTTTATCATATTTGAGTACACTCCTTGCACCTGGTTAACTGTTGCCCTTTCCTAACCTTTCCACTCTTGCTTAAAGAAGCTTAAAATCACATAACAAAGAGCTGTTTCAGCTAGGGCAGCCTGACACATCAACAGGTTCATAGGTAATCAATTGGAGGCGCAGCCGTCGCGCAAGGCACCCGCTAATGAGGAAGTGTACATCAGACAAAATTGTAGCTTTCGTATTTGTCACCCAAAGTCTCAGATGATACGAAAAACAGTGTTCACTCCTTCAGGCTATATAACAGTAAAGAGATCAGTAGATAGGTTATCAAACAATTAATAGGTAGATAAATAAGTAAATAAATAAACAGACAGACAGATCAATAAATATGAGAAAAAGGTATGAATTCACTTTCTCCCCACCTCCACTAAATCCCCACTTGACAAAAATCACAAAATAAATTTTTGAAAAGTACTGGAAAAGCTTTCCTTTTCCATCCCAAATCAGCTCAACATCTGCTACTGTAAGTAGCTAGGCACAAGACTGTAAAATTTGAGCCATAACTATGGTACCCAGTAGCAGACATCTTCATTTGTCATCTGTGTACTGGTTGGTTCTAATGGGACAGCTCACGCGATGAACTTGCCAGGCCATATCTGATTGGTGGACTGTCAGCAGCTGTGACTAAAATGTAGATGGCAGGGCATTTTGTCAAGGCACTCTAATTTTAACATCATAGTACACCGACTTATTTATTTATTTATAAACATATTGATGCAACCAGTTTTGGTCTTAAAATTTAGATAAACTTTATTTATTTATTTATTTATTTATTTATTTATTTATTTATTTATTTATTTATTTTTATTTTTTTTTTTTTTTAACCACCAAATGTCAGAATGTGAAGTATCAAGCACCCTAACTGTTAAGTAACTTATTAAATTTTGTATATTAATTTAGTGACTGAATTTACTGCACATATGATGATTGATCAGTCAGATATAGAGTGAAATAACATGTTCATGATTTCTATCAATTTAATGGGCATCTTATTGTACTCTTTCTTCATGATTGACAGTTTTCATCCTTCTGTTTCCAGGATGACAAGGACCTGGTGCATGAGTTTGTGAACAGCGATGGGTTGATGTGTCTGATCAAAGTGGGTTCTGAGGCCGACCAGAACTACCAGAACTACATCTTAAGGGGTAGGTACTGATATTCTGAAAGTATGATGGAAAAAAATTTAATTTCTCTGGAAATTTGAACACTTTTTGCTTTCATCATTGTGGTATAGCATGTGGTCAACTGTTATGTAGCAGAAATACAAGCTATAAACTGCTTTTGAGTCACTCCTGGAGATAGAGGCTGACACATTTCGCTGCTGACAGTAAACTTTTGAAATTTTTATAGCCCAGACAGTCGTAGGTAAAGAATACTTTGACGATAGAAACAGTTTGATTTTTAAAGTTATTTCAAAACTCATTGCCAATCTTTCCCACAAATATGCTCCCACCCACCTCGATTGCTTGCAACATGTCGTATATGCACTTGTCAACTTTTAAGTGTTGTTATTAGACAGAAGTAAAAAGAGTTTATTTCCAACAGCCTACACAACAGTAGTGCCTTGTAAACAGGAAAAGGGAAAAGAATGAAGTGACACATTTCTAATATTGGTTATACATGGTAAGTTTTGGAAGACAAACTAAACTGCCATCTTAAAGCTATGTGTCCACATCCTCTGACGTATGTCTTGAAACAGTGCTACATTGTGTCATACAAAATACACAACAACAACATGGTCAGTATTTGTTTAGTTGTTGCATATACACAAGTTGTATCAACAGTTTGACTTGTGAGGTTCAAACCAGTTTTCATATCAGCGTAGGCAGTTTCTGGTTGCTTATTTTACGAATCAGCAAACAGTCTAAATCACCATCACCAGCAATGCCACCACTCCTCCGCTTGGGGCCTGTTACAGCATAGAACTAATGACTGAAAATTTGTCTTAATTTTAAGGCCAAAATTTTTGTTTTACTTATTTCAAACCTAGATAGATCAGCAGTTGTCTGATTTTAGAAATGAAATATAGTGCCTGTTTTATAGAAGGGAAAGACTGGCCTATGTTTTGGACCAGCGGTTGATGTATTTCAGTGGGCCAAATGGATGAAATTGAATTGGAATAGAAATGGACCAACACATTTGATTTTACAGCTCAGACGGACTTAAATTCTTACGTACTGTTCTCACCTGTGACTAGTGACTTGACAGAAACAGCTTTGCTTTCCTCTTTTGTGCGAAGAATAACAAACGTGACCTGTGGTTTTAAAAGCGGTGCTTGTGTTAATGGCAGAAATGAGACACAAGAGGACGGTGGTCCTTCCAAAACAACCGTCAGTAATGACCAGTCTGGGCCATTGTAACGGTCATCTTGGCTACTGGTACTGAACATTATGAGAATTATACTAAGTGTTAAATAGGAGTTTTCAGACCTGGGATGACTTGCGTTGACTTCATAGAGGGGTATTTTGTTATATCTGGGGAGGACTCTATGTTTGAAGGGGGAGCGAGTTGATTTACTTACAGTTAATTATGATAAATTATTAGTATATTATCTCTTTTATAATGCTTGATCACATTTGGATAAAGAAGTAAATAGATAAAAAAAAAAGTTCATTTGTTATAGAATGAGTACAGTATTAAATCAAAAAATTAAGCTGTGGTGAAAAATTTATTTTAAAAAGTTAACAGAAAAACATTTTCACAATCTCTGGTTCAGTTATCTATTTAATGTATGTCTGTAATGACATTTGCTCCAAGAGGGAAAAGAACACTGGGCAAAAGGTGTCGTATCTTGTTTTAACAATGTTCCATATTTTTGCCCTATTCAAAAGTGCAGTGTTTTCTTGAAACAAAAAAATCTGGACTTGTTCCTTATTAAGGTGTACACTGAAAAAGACAAAATATAAAGAAAAAAATATCCTAAAATTATCCTAAAATTTTAAAAAGATACTGTAGCATAAGAGTTTCAAAAAAAAATATTCCCCTTTACTCTAAACTGTAGTTAAAGTTTTGAAACAAGTCCTTGACTAAAAAGTGAAAGTACAAATATATGCTGTGAAAATAGTTATAAATGTACCTAATCACCACTTCAGTTGTGTATTTGTCCACAATAAAAAGCTTCTGTGAAGATATTGAGTTTGTTGCTTTATCCAGACCCAATAAATATTGTGCTTTTGAGCAGCCAGACAATGAGATGTTGAGTCATATGTTTGTATGGAGAGAAGTCTGCCTTGTGTTGGGCTACAAACAAAACTCCACGTCATGTACCGATCCTCGATCCTCGTATGCAGAGATTGTTTGTAGAGGTTAGAAACTAGGGCTCAAAGAGCCAAGAAAATTGTACAACTTGATAGAATTTTTTTTCTTTCTACTGGTTTTTATTATTCTTATTTAAAAAAGGGAATGGGAGTTGAATTGAGTAAAAAAAATATTAAAATAAAAAATAATAAAATTGCATGTTTGCCATGATGGAATTATTTACAGCAAAGTGAATTGTGACAATTTATTTAATGATTTTTCATCAGAAAGTGATTGATATGATAAAAACAGTCTTAAAGCTTATGTTTCAAAAATTTGACTTTAGAAGTAAAATATATTGTTGCCTTTAATAATGATAATGATATTATCAAATAATTAGAAGTATTATTTTAGGAAATTTGACTATGTATTATATTTATTGTATTATTCCAGCCCTGGGTCAGGTTATGCTGTATGTGGATGGTATGAATGGAGTGATAGGACACAATGAGACCATACAGTGGCTTTACTCTCTCATAGCATCTAAGGTAAGATATCTCATAGCATCGAAGGTAAGATATCTCATAGCATCGAAGGTAAGATATCTCATAGCATCGAAGGTAAGATATCTCACAACATCTAAGGTAAGATATCTCACAACATCTAAGGTAAGATATCTCATAGCATCAAAGGTAAGATATCTCACAACATCGAAGGTAAGATATCTCACAACATCGAAGGTAAGATATCTCATAGCATCTAAGGTAAGATATCTCATAGCATTCTAAGATAAGATATCTCATAGCATTCTAAGATAAGATATCTCAAAGCATTTAGACAAATCATAGTTTGTCTATACTCTCATAAGTTTAGATAGTACATGTATGTCTCATAGTATTACCAGGATTCTACTCTATCATAATGAAGGTGTTTTTTTTTTACCAGTCTCTTAGTATAATAAGAGTTTAAATCTTTTAACTTACTTGTTTAAATATTCATATTCAGCTGAACTTGAATCTCATTCTCTTGAGTCTCATTGCCACATGTAACAAGTTCTGAATATTTTTGTGTTTTGTATTTAAGTTTCGTTTGGTTGTGAAGACGGCTCTCAAGCTCCTGCTGGTGTTTGTGGAGTACACGGAGTCCAACACCCAACTGCTCATCAACGCTGTCAACGTAGTGGACGGGAATAGAGGTGGGTGCTGGGATTGAACAGGGTGGCTTCATTATGAGAAGGGAATTGAACAGGGAGTTAGACAGTAGAGGAGAATGTCTATCTGTCTGGTACTTGATAATCAGTTTAGGTTCATCTCACTTTTTTACTCGTTTTGCATATTCTTTGCCATGAAAAAATAGAAAATCTCCTTATAGAGATCTGATCTAAATATATTTGTACCGCATTGGTAAAAATAGAAGTGTCAAAAAAAAAAGAATATCTGACACTGGTGAAAATTGCTGTTAGGAGTGTCTGGGGTTGTTTTGAGTGTTTTTGGTAATTGCATCTTCCACCCGAATATTTCTGAAGATATTTCTTATCGATCCAAAATTAATGAAAGGTGGCAACTTCTAAAATAGACAGTTTAAAAATAAAGAGAAAGAAGACATAAAAAAGGACCTTCCTGTGAAATGTTTTACGTCTACCAGCCAGTTTGTTTTCCACTGCCACTTTTGTACCATATTAGAGCAATTTGTTGAAGGTCAACTTCATCAAGGAAAATGCCAGGTGTCTTATTTTAGTGCGGACAGAAATAGAAGAGATTGGTATTGATGATGGGAGAGTATCCACCCATCCGCTGTACTGCTGTACTGCTGATTGTTAGATGGGAATGGAGAGTGATGTTGAAAGTCTTTTTTAAGTGTGTGTGTGTGTATGTGTGTGGGCGAATGATGAATGTGTGTGTGCAATCATGTGCATATCTTTGCATTATCCAAACCTTCATAAGAGTGCTCTATGCAATTAAATTAGTCAACCATTTGATAAAATGCACATAATGAATATGTTATGGAATATTTTTTTTACAGAGGAGAATTTTCAAGAACATATTAATTAGATTCTAAACAATTTGGCAGACTTGATATTACTGTATTGATTTTCTGAAGCTGGTGTGAAGTTCAGACCAATTTTTCGGGCTGAAGGTATTTGTTGGAACCAGACCCGTTCTGTGTAAGAGTAAACTGTCCCACCTGGGAGAGCCCTCTGGTGATAAGACTGTGGAAGAACCAGAAAATCAAGCCACTTTCAAGGTTTACACATACAGAACTCCCATATTTCAAATTCCTCCCTTGCTCTGCCTGTGGTAAATATTTTGATTCAATTCTTCCCAGGTTTGGGTTTTCATGTACTGTAATAGAATTGTGCCGATATTTAGGTGTAGTTGATTTAATTATTGTTTAATTTTGCCCACAGATCGGAGTCAGTTGTTACAGACAGTTACTTTGGGGGGTTTTATGTAAAGTTGGTGTGTACTTAGTGAATTGTCATGAAGGGAAAGGGGGGTGGGGGTTGAAAGAAACTAGGTTCAATTTCATTTTATAATTGTCTGTCCAGTGTCCTGTTACTATAGTTATTGGCTAGATACTGGCAGTTATGTGACGGGGTGACACATCCAGACACTTGTCCAGCAATTATCTTTGTGTATTTAAGATAAGGAGTCTGATTTCCTCTTTTATGTTGACCACCATTTGTCTTGACCCACGGATACAATGTGGACTTCAAATTGTCATTGTTTCCAAAACGTGTCATTGCCGTATGAAACTGTAACAAAATACACTGCAGGGAATTAAAACCAAACAGCATGAAATGGCCCATGTTTGCAGTGTAACTTATTGGATATGTACAAACATCCGGTGTTGTTAACTTTGAGATCTATCCTTGGACCAGTTTGATCTCTCTCAGCTATTTTATAGTCTGGTCATGTTGGATTGTGATAATTTTAATCCCTAGACTATCAAATTGACAAGAGACTTGAGATTTCTCTATCAAAACTGGGTTTAATGATAGTAAATGAGGAATTTAGTGCATTTCTATCCACTCAGCCTTAGTATTTTGTTTGGGATAATGGCATTCTTGGGTTGTAAAGTAACTTTTAAGATTTATTTACAAGAGATAGGAGTACAGTACAGAGGTATAGAATATGACTTTATAACTTTTAACATCTTGTAGCCAAGATTTAATGGAGACATTTAATGAAGTTATGAAGAAGGAAAATGTTACAATTGAAAATGATTATTGTGAGACAAAACTTTTTTTTCAAATTAGAAGAAAAAACTCCCAAGAGCTCAAACCATTGCCTAGGTAAAAGGCAGTGAAATCTTTTTAAAGAAATTGTAGGAGACCTGCATTTAGTTAAAAGAGTTTACACAAATGAAGACCTTTCTGGCAATAAAATTTCATCAGAATTTGTGAAAAATCCTTTGAAATATCTTGTCTGCTCAGAAACCAAACAAACATCGTTGAGAATACGTAACCACCCTAGTTGGCAAGGGTAATGAAATTAAGGGAAATGACTCTTATCTTTTCTTTTATGGGAAAAATTATGAAATTTTACGGATGCTATATTTTTTAAAGTTATAAATCCAGAAATGAATTAAATGATTTAAAATTTTGTATCTGAAAGATTGATAATTTATCCCCATTGAAAAGATCGAGTCATCATTTAACAGACAAGAAGATTTAACGACATCACAATTTGTTAGAGCTAATAAGCTTCATGTTATTGGTGTATCCTGTGGTAAGTAACCCTCAGGCACAGCTTGGCCAGAGGGGAAAAACTGTAAAAATGGCAACAGATTGACAGTGAGACAGCTTGCTGTCTGCCCAGTGGAGTTTAGTCTTTCACCTGCCCAGAAGGTGGAGTTTTTCTTATCAAGAAGAGCCAAAACCATACTGCCACCTGGTGCGCATTGTCCACTGCTCTCTGATTTATGTTCCTTGATTTTACCACACACACACACACACACACTTCCCATATGTGTTTGTAAATCATACTGGCTGTCCAGTGCACCTCTGTGCTGGTAGTTTTTCCAGATTTCCTTTCAGATTTACCTAAAATGGTCCCAGTATGTTAGGCCAGGTGGGTCAATTTTGTTACAAGATAGCCCTGGAAAGGGCAATTTGAGGCCACATAGATTTGAAGGCCAAAAACTCTATTCTCATGTTGTTGTCCATGAAGAAGGCCTGATAAGAAATAATTTCCTAAATGAATCACAAATTGATTTAAGGTTTCAAGGAATTGCATCTCATGGTCCTTACCAGTGGTATTTTCGTTGACTGTGTGCAGAAAAAAATTACCGACAATTTTTCCCTCTCCCTTTTGCGTGTGCTGGCACACATACTAAACTGTGCTATGGAATATTGCTCCCAGATCCTAGACAGTCATGAAATTTAAGTCACCAGTCAGTAATTTTGATATTAATAATTTGTAATAAAACAAACTCCTAAGCAAACGGTCAGTGTGATAGAAGTAAGGACAGTCCAGTTCCCACACTAAGGTGACCCGTCAAGAGGTCAGTCAAAGTGACCAAACCAAGAGGTCAGTCAGAGTGACAAGAGTAGCCTGAGACCATATGATAATTACTGTAATTTAAGACAAATCCATGTCTTTTAGTTATGAAACCATGATGCAGAAAAAACTAGCGGATCCTGCATTGCGGTGTCTTTTTTTGAAGGCTGTCACGTTTTGTGCATTGGTCACGATATGAGAACTAATACCTAAAGCTGAACAAGATGAGATGAAAAGCGAAGATGTGTTATGGTGGAATCCTGTGACTTTTGATGCAAAACAAGTGAAGATCTTTTTAGCTTACAATTAGTGTATTACCAGTTAATGGGTCAATTTCAATTGAGGCCAGTGAAGAAAGTCATGTATTGATATTTGTTAATATTATTAGATACATTTTCATCATGGAGACCAGTGAAGCAAACCTGAGTTTTACTGAACTAAGGAATATCTTAGCAGAGAAATTGAACATTAAGGGGAACAAGGAGAAGTTGATTTTCAAATGTAGAAACCCGTACTGTTCATGCCCTGCTGTGGAAGGGAGTAGTGTCATTGATAGCCAAGGAGCTGATGTTATACAGCAGCATCTCAATGAATGTGGCTTTCAGGAGAATGCTGGTGCAGCCCCATGTAATGTGCACAAACGTGATAGTGCCAACATGCAAGACAACTATGGGGCAGTTCCATGTAACACTCAAAATCTTGAATGCACAGGTGGTCAAGAAAAGGATAGTGCAGCTTTGTTTAAGGTCGGTGATANAGGTAACAAGTTCTGAATATTTTTGTGTTTTGTATTTAAGTTTCGTTTGGTTGTGAAGACGGCTCTCAAGCTCCTGCTGGTGTTTGTGGAGTACACGGAGTCCAACACCCAACTGCTCATCAACGCTGTCAACGTAGTGGACGGGAATAGAGGTGGGTGCGGGGATTGAACAGGGTGGCTTCATTATGAGAAGGGAATTGAACAGGGAGTTAGACAGTAGAGGAGAATGTCTATCTGTCTGGTACTTGATAATCAGTTTAGGTTCATCTCACTTTTTTACTCGTTTTGCATATTCTTTGCCATGAAAAAATAGAAAATCTCCTTATAGAGATCTGATCTAAATATATTTGTACCGCATTGGTAAAAATAGAAGTGTCAAAAAAAGAAGAATATCTGACACTGGTGAAAATTGCTGTTAGGAGTGTCTGAGGTTGTTTTGAGTGTTTTTGGTAATTGCATCTTCCACCCGAATATTTCTGAAGATATTTCTTATCGATCCAAAATTAATGAAAGGTGGCAACTTCTAAAATAGACAGTTTAAAAATAAAGAGAAAGAAGACATAAAAAAGGACCTTCCTGTGAAATGTTTTACGTCTACCAGCCAGTTTGTTTTCCACTGCCACTTCTGTACCATATTAGAGCAATTTGTTGAAGGTCAACTTCATCAAGGAAAATGCCAGGTGTCTTATTTTAGTGCGGACAGAAATAGAAGAGATTGGTATTGATGATGGAAGAGTATCCACCCATCCGCTGTACTGCTGATTGTTAGATGGGAATGGAGAGTGATGTTGAAAGTCTTTTTTAAGTGTGTGTGTGTGTATGTGTGTGTGTGTGGGTGGGTGAATGATGAATGTTTGTGTGCAATCATGTGCATATCTTTGCATTATCCAAACCTTCATGAGAGTGCTCTATGCAATTAAATTAGATGAACCATTTGATAAAATGCACATAATGAATATGTTATGGAATAATTTAAGACAGAGGAGAATTTTTAAAGAACATATTAATTAGATTCTAAACAATTTGGCAGACTTGATATTACTGTATTGTTTTTCTAAAGCCGGACCGGTGTGAAGTTCAGACCAATTTTTCGGGCTGAAGGTATTTGTTGGAACCAGACCTGTTCTGTGTAAGAGTAAACTGTCCCACCTGGGAGAGCCCTCTGGTGATAAGACATGAGGAAGAACCAGGAAATCAAGCCACTTTCAAGGTTTACACATACAGAACTCCCATATTTCAAATTCCTCCCTTGCTCTGCCTGTGGTAAATATTTTGATTCAATTCTTTCCTGGTTTGGGTTTTCATGTATTGGAATTGTGCCGATATTTAAGTGTGGTTGAGTTAATTATTGTTAAATTTTGTCCACAGATTGGAGTCAGTTGTTACAGACAGTTACTTTGGGGGGTTTTATGTAAAGTTGGTATGTACTTAGTGAATTGTCATGAAGGGAAAGGGGGGTGGGGGTTGAAAGAAACTAGGTTCAATTTCATTTTATAATTGTCTGTCCAGTGTCCTGTTACTACAGTTATTGGCTAGATACTGGCAGTTATGTGACGGGGTGACACATCCAGACACTTGTCCAGCAATTATCTTTGTGTATTTAAGATAAGGAGTCTGATTTCCTCTTTTATGTTGACCACCATTTGTCTTGACCCACGGATACAATGTGGACTTCAAATTGTCATTGTTTCCAAAACGTGTCATTGCCTATGAAACTGTAACAAAATACACTGCAGGGAATTAAAACCAAACAGCATGAAATGGCCCATGTTTGCAGTGTAACTTATTGGATATGTACAAACATCCGGTGTTGTTAACTTTGGGATCTATCCTTGGACCAGTTTGATCTCTCTCAGCTATTTTATAGTCTGGTCATGTTGGATTGTGATAATTTTAATCCCTAGACTATCAAATTGACAAGAGACTTGAGATTTCTCTATCAAAACTGGGTTTAATGATAGTAAATGAGGAATTTAGTGCATTTCTATCCACTCAGCCTTAGTATTTTGTTTGGGATAATGGCATTCTTGGGTTGTAGAGTAACTTTTAAGATTTATTTACAAGAGATAGGAGTACAGGACAGAGGTAGAATATGACTTAATAACTTAACATCTTGTAGCCAAGATTTAATGGAGACATTTAATGAAGTAGGAAAATGTTACAATTGAAAATGATTATTGTGAGACAAAACTTTTTTTTCAAATTAGAAGAAAAAACTCCCAAGAACTCAAACCATTGCCTAGGTAAAAGGCAGTGAAATCTTTTTTAAGAAATTGTAGGAGACCTGCATTTAGTTAAAAGAGTTTACACAAATGAAGACCTTTCTGGCAATAAAATTTCATCAGAATTTGTGAAAAATCCTTTGAAATATCTTGTCTGCTCAGAAACCAAACAAACATCGTTGAGAATACGTAACCACCCTAGTTGGCAAGGGTAATGAAATTAAGGGTAATGACTCTTATCTTTTCTTTTATGGGAAAAATTATGAAATTTTACGGATGCTATATTTTTTAAAGTTATTAATCCAGAAATGAATTAAATGATTTAAAATTTTGTATCTGAAAGATTGATAATTTATCCCCATTGAAAAGATCGAGTCATCATATTACAGAGACAAGAAGATTTAACGACATCACAATTTGTTAGAGCTAATAAGCTTCATGTTATTGGTGTATCCTGTGGTAAGTAACCCTCAGGCACAGCTTGGCCAGAGGGGAAAAAACTGTAAAAATGGCAACAGATTGACAGTGAGACAGCTTGCTGTCTGCCCAGTGGAGTTTAGTCTTTCACCTGCCCAGAAGGTGGAGTTTTTCTTATCAAGAAGAGCCAAAACCATACTGCCACCTGGTGCGCATTGTCCATTGCTCTCTGATTTATGTTCCTTGATTTTACCACACACACTTCCCATATGTGTTTGTAAATCATACTGGCTGTCCATTGCACCTCTGTGCTGGTGGTTTTTCCAGATTTCCTTTCAGATTTACCTAAAATGGTCCCAGTATGTTAGGCCAGGTGGGTCAATTTTGTTACAAGATAGCCCTGGAAAGGGCAATTTGAGGCCACATAGATTTGAAGGCCAAAAACTCTATTCTCATGTTGTTGTCCATGAAGAAGGCCTGATAAGAAATAATTTCCTAAATGAATCACAAATTGATTTAAGGTTTCAAGGAATTGCATCTCATGGTCCTTACCAGTGGTGTTTTGGTTGACTGTGTGCAGAAAAAAATTACCGACAATTTTTCCCTCTCCCTTTTGCGTGTGCTGGCACACATACAAAACTGTGCTATGGAATATTGCTCCCAGATCCTAGACAGTCATGAAAGTTAAGTCACCAGTCAGTAATTCTGATCTTAATAATTTGTAATAAAACAAACTCCTAAGCAATCAGTCAGTGTGATAGAAGTAAGGACAGTCCAGTTCCCACACTAAGGTGACCCATCAAGAGGTCAGTCAAAGTGACCAAACCAAGAGGTCAGTCAGAGTGACAAGAGTAGCCTGAGACCATATGATAATTACTGTAATTTAAGACAAATCCATGTCTTTTAGTTATGAAACCATGATGCAGAAAAAACTAGCGGATCCTGCATTGCGGTGTCTTTTTTTGAAGGCTGTCACGTTTTGTGCATTGGTCACGATATGAGAACTAATACCTAAAGCTGAACAAGATGAGATGAAAAGCGAAGATGTGTTATGGTGGAATCCTGCGACTTTTGATGCAAAACAAGTGAAGATCTTTTTAGCTTACAATTAGTGTATTACCAGTTAATGGGTCAATTTTAATTGAGGCCAGTGAAGAAAGTCATGTATTGATATTTGTTAATATTATTAGATACATTTTCATCATGGAGACCAGTGAAGCAAACCTGAGTTTTACTGAACTAAGGAATATCTTAGCAGAGAAATTGAACATTAAGGGGCACAAGGAGAAGTTGATTTTCAAATGTAGAAACCCGTACTGTTCATGCCCTGCTGTGGAGGGGAGTAGTGTCATTGACAGCCAAGGAGATGATGTTATACAGCAGCATCCCAATGAATGTGGCTTTCAGGAGAACACTGGTGCAGCCCCATGTAATGTGCACAAACGTGATAGTGCCAACATGCAAGACAACTATGGGGCAGTTCCATGTAACACTCATAATCTTGAATGCACAGGTGGTCAAGAAAAGGATAGTGCAGCTTTGTTTAACATGCATAAGCATGGCTGTGGTGACATGAAAGAGAACGACACAGCAGCTTTGTGTCGCAAAGTGGAGCATGTCTGTGAAAACATGTGCAGCAGTGACACTGCATTGTTTCTTCACAAAGATGAAATTCAATGTAATAAAGCAGATCTGTGTACTCCTAACAGATTTCAAGGTGATACAGATGACAAAGGCGACCAAAGAAGGAGCAATAAGATTCTTAATAGCTCTGAAGATATTGAATACCCTGACAAGAAAATTAATGTTTTACATCAAAAGCAGAAAATTGGGAAAATGATCCCAATTAACTTCAAATTGAACAATTTTGGCTCGGTCCCATTTGCCATTGTGGAAAGCCCTTGGGCCATCATGGATGGGACTTCTGGTATTAAACACTACTGGAGTGGTCATGAGAAAAATAGTACTTTGTTGAAACACTTGTCATATGGGATACAGCAATCTTTCTGTAGATTTTACTCTGCAGGGATTCTCTTCTTTTCTTGTCCCAAAATTTGTCACAGAAAGCATCTCATCTTCCAGTCGTGTAAACTAAACAGGGCTTTTGTGATGAGTCCTAGGGCAGAGAACACTGTTCTCAATTTCCTCGTGAAAGATTTTAGAGTCTTATGCAGCATTATGATACTAGATTCTGTCAAATCAGGATGTTCTTTTTTTGGTAAGATTGCCACTTTCTCGCTGAGTTGTTATTATTACCTTGTCCTTGGAGGTTGTGTTTTCATCTGTGGTAAACTTTATCTGTAACTGTTTGTTAGTGGAGAAGATATCTCAAAATTTTGTGCACAAATTTTAGTGAAATTTTCAGGATTGGCAGATGTTAAGGAGGAATAGATACTTATTAGAATTCAAGTTTCTACTGAACTCATGTCTCCTAATATTTTGGCAGAGATCTGTACTCTCTTAGATATATAGCTAACATGGGATGTGAGTGTCTGGATTCAGGCAGTGTCCAAAGATATTTTTATCAATATCAGAATATTTTATTAAAAAGCAGCAGTTTTCTTTCCAGGACAAACTACCAATAGGTCCAAATTTACAAAGTTTCTTGGTCTGTTTCCATATTAAAAGATAATGTTAACCCTATGAACCTTTATTAGAGATATATTGTGTTTGTTGTAGACTGTGATATCTTATTATTTGTTCTTTCATTCTAGGAACGTTGCCATGGACAAATATAATGAACATCCTGGACGAAAAGGATGGAGGGGACTCGGAGCTTCTGGTTTATGCTATGACACTGGTTAACAAAGTAAATTTATTTATTTATTTATTTATTTTGCTCTGCTTCTGGCAGAAAGTTAGGCTGCTAGGATGTAAATTTGTTACCAAATGCTAAAGAAGAGGAGAATATATATGCATATTTTTATCTATAGAACGTTTCATTAAAAATTTTACCCTACTTACCAAGGAGAAATATTTTGCACTTTCTCGAAAGTGTTGAATAGTCGTTTTAAGTCCGTAAACACAAGAGATAGTTATAGCAATAATGTCACACAAACTTTTCTTTATAGCAATAATGTCACACAAACTTTTCTACATATGGTCAGTACTTGGTTCCTAATAATGTCTGTTCTCCCTCAGGCCCTGAATGCCATCCCAGACCAGGACGCCTTCTATGACCTGACAGATGCCCTGGAAGAGCAGGGGATGGAGAGGATCATCCAGAAGCACATGAACAGGAAGGGTTCAGATCTGGACCTGCTGGAACAGTTCCAACTTTATGAGGCGGCTTTGAGGCACGAAGACGGAGAAGACAATGTGCCGCAGCAAGTGGAAAATATTCGGTATTGCTTGATTTTCTTATTCTAATTTTTTGTAAAATGTTCTTATGGTGGAGTCTGTCTAAACAGTGTTGAGAATTCCTTGATAAAGTATTTGTTTATTTCTTAAAATATTATTTATTTTCAGAAAAACACCTCGCATTAAGAGTGAGGATGACAGAAAGAGCCGTCGATCATCATTTGGAGGCACTCCAGCCACTCCACCAACTAAACGTCGCGAGATTGGAAAACTGCCATCTCACAAAGAGGAAGAGACCAAAGATATGAGGAGAAGGACAACAGGGTATGTGATTGGTCATAAATCAACCAGTCAATTGAAAATGATATTATAATTATAATCAATCAGTTTCTTTTACAGTTTGGAGTACTATACATGTAAATGAGAGTTTGGAGATTTTAAATTTCATTTTCTACAATTTCACAGAGTCCGAACATTCATCAATTTGTCCATACAATTCCTGAAATCTGCTTGACAGTTAACCTTTTTTTTACTGCACATAATGGCTCTTATCTGTTGAAAATGCAAGTTGCTGCTGTATTTTAGACTCTCCCTAGCTCAGAAATAGTCAGCCAGGTCAAATGTTAAACAGATTCTAATTTGGCTAAGGAATGTGCAACATCTCAAAATTCAAATCACTGCATTTAAATTTCCTTTTTTTCTCTCTCTCTCTCTCTCTTTTTCTTTTTTAAAATTATAAAAATTTTAGTATTATAAATGAATCATTTCTTTAGTAGCAATTAGATATTTTTTAATTTTTATTTCAGCGAGCGTGGTTTTCCAGGATTACAACGTGGTGACAGCGATGAGGCGGGGCCAGAAGGTAGGCACGGGAGCATGCATAGACCGCATTCCGTGGAATCCTGCGACACCACGGACACGACACCTAAACAGAGTGCATGTATGTTGGTTTGCATGTTGTTTTTTTACTAATTTGATAAAGTATTTAGATTTATTAGACCATTAACAAAATTGCCAAATTATTATTATTTTTTTTTTTTTGTCTTCTTTAACTGAAAAAGTTAAAATCTTGAAAACATTTTTTCCTTTGTGAAAACATTCAATATTTATTTTATTTTAACAAGTTACAGCATTAAGAGCGGTGTTTTCACATAAGAACATATTAACCAGTTTCAGGTAAATTATCTATGTAAAACAGTCAGAAAGTTGTCAGTAAAGCAGTACTCCACCTGACTGAACTGGTTTATGTTCAATATGTAAATGCATCGAATAACTCTTCATCAAAGCTTAAAGTGGATAACATCAATGATAACTGTGATAAAAAGGTTTCAGTGATAAATCATTTGATATTTATCATATGTAATTTTTAAAGCTGTTGCAAGGAAGACAGGTATAAGAGGGTTAATAGATGTTGCTCACCTTAAAATATGTGTTTAAAAAGTTTGAGAAGTGAAGCGAGCACAAGATTTGGTTTGCAGCACACAAATAAAGAGAGGTGCTAAATGCAATACGCCAAGATTCTAAAAATGCAGTAAAGTGACACCTTTGTATTTGGCCAGTAGAAGTCTAGCATACCTGACTATAGGGATTGAATAATAGTCCTAGGGTTTAAACTTACTACTCACTCTGATGAATTTTATTCTGAAATTTTATTTCATTCAAATTCTTACTAGTCAGTGTGCATATTTTTGTATAATTGAAATCCAAGGTTTTTGTGAAAGAGAATTGTCTGTTTTCTAAAAAAGGTTTCCTAACTTGTTTGGGGCGGGTTAAACATTTAAACCAGATCCGTACCTTTGCTGTATTTACGCTTTGACAGAATCAATATTGAGAGTGCTTTCAGTGTAGCATGTTCAGTCAACAGTGTCTTATGCAACTGAATAACCCATCTCTTGAGCAAATTCAAGATAAATTATGCTTCAGAAATGGATCAAAGGCCCATTCACTAACACATTAAGCATTTAACGTCGTTTTGGTTAGACACACAAATATGATTTTTAAAAAATTTAATACATTCTGCATAGTTGAGTTGCTGCAAGAACATATCCTTACGTACAAGTGATTTAATTAATTAATTGCTTGAGGAACTCGTCTTTAAGTTGCTCTGAATTTTCTAAGTAAACTATTGCTGTAACAAATGCTGTTATTATACCCTATTGATATCTAATCAAACATGGATAAATGAATAATGAACTAGCATGATATATTTTAAAGAACATTATAAGACTTCATTTGGAGATTTATCATTAAGGTGTTGGGATAACTTATTTGCATGGGTTGATTGGTTTTCATTTTCCTCCCTTTATTTACAGCATGGAAAAAATTAATTGGGATTGGGAAAATTTGAGCATAGTTATTTTGTAGGTGGTTGCATTGTTTTAAGGCGAAAGAGTTACTGAAGCTTTGTGTGTTATAGTGAAATGAAAGTGGGTACATCTAAATAACCGAAATATGTAATTAAGAGAAGATATCTATAAGCGTGATATATCTGCACAAAATTTATATCACTTCAAAGTTACAGTACATATGAATCATTTGCTTTGATGGACATATTTTGAAATTCCGTCTGTTGTCAGTTTATGTGTGCCCACTTTGTATGATTTGTAAATAAAAAAGGTCTCCGTGTTTCATGCATATGGTGGTATGTTTATATCATTGACATGCAATTTGTCAGTTTGGTTTTTGCAATCCCATCATGCTTGAGTCCTTCCTCTCACCTCCAGTTGACCCCTCCCGACGGCGACAACGAAGAGAGCGCCAGCGGTCTTTTATAAAGGAACAAGAAAGCAGCACCGACTCCCCAGATACTAGTCATCTCGTCAATGGTGACCGGTCCCACGCTAATGCTACTGTATCTACTGCTACTGTTACTACCACTCCGTCCAGATATACATCCACATACAATGGTACCAGTAGCAGTAGTGGTAGCATTAATGGTGTGTCTGACCCGCCCCATGCTAATCATTCCCACAGGCAACTTAACAATCATTCCAAAGCAGGTAAGAACTCAAGGAAGGGAAGGGGGAGGGGGGGTAGTTGACACAGAAGGGTAATATTTTCCACTTACTGTTTCACACTTGATGGGAGCACACACATGCAGCCAGACACATCTGGGAAGGGTTCTACAAAAACAAGAAAGCCTTTGCCCCAATGCTACCTGAACTTGATCCTGGGTCCCCAGTTTATTTATTTATTTATTTATTTATTTATTTATTTATTTATTTATTTATTTGTTTGTTTGTCACAGTGGCAGCATGTTTTTCCACTGCATGGTTTCAGTCACATGTTAACTGTTTGAGTCTCGTGGTCAAATTTCTCATGTGCATGTTGCATACTTGTCAGAAAATATTTGAACTCTTGAGTGCAGGAACTTTCTTAAAGAGCATGAAGATGTTCGATTTGTCTCAAAAAAAAAAAAAATTAGGAGCAAAAAAAAAAAGATTTTTTAAGTGGCATGTGACAATTTTTACCTGTGGTTTGTCATGTCTCAACTGTCCTGTGTGGAAGCATGCTGGCTCCTGGATTGAGGTCTGATTTCCAGCACTTTTCTCCTGGTATTTGTGTAAGAAACATGCTCTTTTCTTTATATTTCATGGGTATTTCATCAATTAGATTCCTTTCCTTTAATTATTATTTATGAATTTCATTGACAACAGTATAGGGTAATATTCGAAGATGAATGACATTTGGTGACAGAAAACCATATTATTTAGAAAAGAAAAATATCCCTTAGAATATATTTAACATTTGATTTCAATCTACTTTCACATTTTACAGATGAGCCGTTTACAAATCGTCGCGGCAAATTTGAGGAGTTGGCATCCCAAGACAAACGGCTGCCGACCCCCAACATCCAGCCGTTCCACAAACCTCAGGGCTCCAACGAGTCCGGCTACCAGAGCACAAATGAACAAACAAACAATTACTCTGAAATGGAGAATCGTATGAACAAACGGAATGAATCTCGTAACCGCTTTGATCAGAAGGCTGTGTCTCCACAGCAGCAACAACAAAGTGAACAACAAGAGGGCAGGGTGCCCCCTGGTGTTTCAAACAATAAACGATGGTTGTTGTACAAAATGAAGTCGCGGGATAGCATGGACGAGGATGAGGCCCCGTCACAGGAGGAGGAAGGAAAGAGCAGTGGAGGGAATCTCAATAAGAGCGCAGTGCAATCAGTCGCGGACAGGTTCCGTCAGCCCCCTCAGGAGCCACAGCAACAGGAAGCAAAACCATCGGCCCCTCGCGGGGATGTTACAGGCCGCATCACCAGCATGCGTGATCGTTTTGCTCGTTCTGGTGATGCACCTAAATTGAATTCTTCATCACCCGCCGCACCGTCACCTTCCACACCCAAGGGGGATCAGGATCTCCACTGGGAACAGCTGGAGAACAATCTTCAGTTGAGACGTCCCCTAAGAATCAAGGAGTTAGATTTCACAGACTTAGGAGCCGAGGATGACATAGACATCACAGCAGTTCTTGCTCCTCAAGGGATGGGAGGGCCAGGGGTACCCCCACCCCCACCCCCAGGTGGCATCCCTCCTCCACCACCCCCAGGTGTACCCCCACCCCCTGGTTTACCACCTCCTCCACCACCGCCCCCAGGGGGAGGTGGTATCCCCCCACCCCCTCCGCCAGGAGGTGGAAAACCCGGTGCTAATACCATTAAGAAAAACAAGAAGACACTTAGGTTACACTGGAAAGAGGTGCGTGACACCAATGTTCCCCCAGTTCTGGCGAAGGCGGGGACTGTCTGGAAGGGTCTAGTCAAAGTGAAGATTGATGAACAGAAACTGGAGCACCTCTTCGAGAGTCGGACTAACGAGCTTAAAGCCAAGGTAGAGTCACTGCTGTGTTGTTTTGTCACTTTTTTTGTTGGTTATGTGAGTGTGTTGTGTTTTGAGTTTTGTGTTTTATTAATTTGGTTTGTATGCAGTTTCAAAGTGAACATACAGGATAGCCTGAAATGAAAATTATTGTGTATGTGATATCACAAAATAATGATTTGAAGATACAATTTTGAGGTGTTATAATAATTATAGCAGATCAGCAGTTTAGAATGTGTTATTGTGAGTTTTGCTTTTTTTTTTTTTCATTTTAAATTAATTTTGAAAATTCACAGAAAATAATCAAAAGAAAATTTGTGAAATTTCGATGGGTGAAATTTTGTGTGTTGTGTTTTAAGTGCTATATTTTGCATTACATTTTTACATTCATATTTGTTTCACAAACTGGCCATGAAATATTTTTGCTTTTTATTTATTTTCTTTGCCGAGTTTTGGCTTATATATTTTTTATTTTGCTTATTACTTAACCTGTTGTTGCAGTATAAGCTACATAAAATTGTTGAAAGAAAAAACAAAGGTGAAAAAGAAGAGAAAAGCTGGATATTTTTTGTTAAAAATGATAACATTTTTTAGCCCAAGTTGAGTTTATTTATCGCGAAAAAGTATGAAAAGTTGAGTTTATTTATCGCAAAAAAGTATGAAAAGTTGAGTTTATTTATCGCGAAAAAAGTATGAAAAGTTAAAGAAGACATTTCACCTTTGTTCGAATTTTAATAACACTGAGTAAATATACTTCAATTTCAGCAGCTACCAGGCATGGATTAACTATTTGATAATGTTGTTGCTTTTTGTTTTTTCTTTTGAATTTCTTGAATTTGCTGCATGTGCTGATCATGGACGTCAACTTAACAGGATCCGGTAAGAAACTAAGCAACATTTGTGGAAATTCTGGCATGAAGATGACAGTCACTTTTGTTGCTCAAGAGCTTCTTGCTTACAAGATGAGATAATTTCAACATGTTGATAAGACACACTTATAGAGGATGTTCTGAACCAAACGGTAACATCACATTGATAAGATGACCTACCAGTTTATGAACAGATGTCTTGAAAGAAAAACAAAAATTTTTACATCATGTTACTAGAGATTTTGATTGTTTCCAAGGCCACTTTTTGAATTTTTAGATTTATGTTTCTGACAGTCCTCTCTAAGTGAGTTTTACTGTGTTGCATGTTTTAGTTGCTGTACTTGTGCTGAGTAGTCAACAGTTCACTGAGACACTGGTCAAGTCTTTATGCCAGATTTTCCCTGCTTATCAAAATTTTTTGTTAGCTAAATTCCATCTCCGCACCATCACACATTGCTAGAATCCCTCCCCCCTCCTCTCTCTCTCTCTCTCTCTCTCTTCTCTCTCTCTCTCTCTCTCTCTCTCTCTCTCTCTCTCTCAGTATTTCATGTCCATTCTTCACTGTGATTTAGATGTGAAAGTTAATGCCAATTTAATGTTTAAGTTCTTTGGTGGATGAGACCCCTGAATCTAATAACCGGTACACGTAGTCTGACTCCAATATTATGTGCTAGATCTCTACTACCCAGATATTATCCCCTATCCCCCCTCCTCTCTCTCTCTCTCTCTTTCTCTCTCATGTATACCTACGCTATAGGCCTTTTTAGTTCCTGATGTAGTCTCTATGTTACAAACATCTGAATTCACAGAGTTTAAGAAATGTTCACTTCATGGTCAACCTTTTTATTACATTGCTTGCACTTTTAAAAGAACATTGATCAGTGATCAGTTGATATGCAATATATCAGTAGTAACCGAATTAATGCAAGGAAAAAAAAACAATGAAATATATAAGATCACTGCAAATAGATAATATTGAGTTGTATCAGTTTGCTTAAGATATATATATATATTGCATTTTGGAGAATTTTTGCATCATGGTTATGTTATATTCAAATATTTTGAGTCATTTAGAATAAATCAACAACTCATTTGGCTTACCACCCATTCCAGCAAGCAAAGGAGGGAGCAAAGAAAGAAATCATTGTATTGGACACAAAACGCTCAAATGCCATTAATATTGGTATGACCGTCCTTCCACCGCCACGAACAATCAAGACCGCCATCTTGAAAATGGACAGTGCAATAATGAATAAGGAAGGAATCGAGGTAGGGTTAAGGAGATCTTGAAAATCTAAAGGATAACAATCTTGATAGAATCTTTCCTATATTATCATTGGCTAAACTGCCTTGCCTGCTAACGAACCTGGTGGAGCAGAAGTAAACTAAATTTTGACCCAATTTGGGGATTACCTGTCAAATTGAAGTACTATTAGACTTAACAAATTATCCAGAACAAAGTGAAGATGACTTTTATTTTCAAAATGTTAAACTGATACTTTTGTCTAGCAATTGTTATAGTATGTATCAGTTTTACTACAGTAGCTTTAAAATTATATCATCACCACAGGAGTCGAGTTTCCACCGGATTTCATGTTTTTTGTTCAGCCTATCATATAAGTGGTTTCAAAGTATGTATAGAATGATACAAAACCATTCCAGAAAATCCTCTCCACCATGATCCCCACGGATGAAGAGAAGAGCAAGATTCTGGAGGCGCAGATGGCCAACCCTGACACCCCTCTGGGCACCGCAGAACAGTTCCTGCTCACGCTGTCTTCCATTAGTGAGCTGCAGGCACGACTGGAACTCTGGCTCTTCAAGATGGATTATGAAGTGGTGGAACAGGTAAGCCTGGGACAAGTTTCATCAACTCTAGATGTCACTATCCATTAGATAGTTATCAAAAAAAACTTGATGCTTTTTCATCTTTGATAAATGCCATATTCATTGATTTTTCTCAGATGTAAGATCATCAAGTAATAATTAGAAAAAAAATGTATAACCTTGCATAGTTGTTACACACATCAAGCTTTCACAGAAATATGCCCAACACTTTTTGTATCTGGGTAAGATTTGAATTGTTGTTTTCTGTAAACAGGAGATAGCTGAGCCCTTGATGGACCTAAAGAATGGAATTGATGAATTGAGAAACAACAAGACATTTAAATGCATCCTCTCAGCTATCCTGGCTGTGGGCAATTTTCTGAATGGTATTCAAGTAAGTTAGCAAAGGTTGATGGACATCTATGTGTGTGTGTGCATGTGCGTGCGTGCGTGCGTGTGTGAGAGAGAGAGAGAGAGAAGTGATGGAGGGGTAAATATGAGGAGAATATTAGGATTAAGCAGTGAAATGTACCTGTATTTAAAAGAAAAAGGAGCTCAAAGTTTTTATTGGAATACTGGTTTTCCATAGTTCAGTTTGATTGTTTCCAGTGAACTAACTTTACAACTTTGTATTTGGTAATTACCTCAACAGATTTGAAAAAATTACTGCATGATTTGCCATTAGCTGATTAATTAACACTAACAAATCCATATACAGAAACCAGTGTTATATTTTTCTTCCCTCTTGTCTTCCCTCCATTAGAGCCAGGGCTTCCAGTATGACTATCTTGCCAAGGTTCCTGAGGTCAAGGACACAGTTCACAAGCACTCGTTACTCCACCATCTGTGTGATATAATACTGGACCAGTTCCCTGACACCACAGACCTCTACTCTGACATTGCTGCCGTCACGCGGTGTGCCAAGGTAAATACGTGTGTGCATGTGTCACCATCTGTGATAAACTACTGGTCAGTTTTTAAAAAGATACTACACATTCTACCTAGTGGGAGAATATTCCTGTTGACAGTCAGGTCTATGGCGCCACCTAGTGCCAGTTTATTTGGGTTCACCATCAAGTGGCACCATCTAGTGGAAGATTTTTGTGTTTAGCAGCAGATGGTAATATTAGAGTTTTTTATCAATTGGTATATTCCTAGTATGTTTCATGGATGAAATATTAATACCAGATCATTCCTGAATTGAGAAGGCTTATTGTCTTTATCTCAGGTTGACTGGACAGAGCTGCAAGGAAAGTTAAACAAGATGGAGAACGACTGTAAAAAGTCCTGGGATCACTTGAGAACGATAGCCAAGCATGATAGCTACTCCTTCTACAGCATGAGAACAAAGTAAGGAAAAATATGTACTTTAAAATAAAGTTTTTAATGTAAAATTAAAGGATTTGAATGCTTTATAACTCTAATCTGGACAGCACTTCTAAGTCAAGGATAAAAAGTTTTTTTTTTTTTTTTTTTTTTTTTTTTGAAAGGCCTGGATTTGAACATTTCCCCCTTAATAATGATCTATACTTATAGTGAAGTTTTCATCAAAGTGACATCTCTTGGAGGTGTCCTGTCTACTAACAAACAGACAAAACAATGCTGATGGCAGTATAACCTGCTTTGTTGGCTGTGTAAATAAAATCTAGGGATAAAATAAATAGAATATTTTACTGACTGCTTATTCATGCCATTTCAGCAATACTCGCAGTGTAGAAGAAAGGTAAAAGTCCCCATATGTTGTGTAGCGTCGGTCCACACTGTCTCCCTGCTTTTTTGCCCAGCAAGCAGCAAATTTATTATGCAATGAATCTATACTTGATGATTTTATGAATCAGATCTTCCTGTCTGTTTCCCTTCCCCCAGAAAAAATTAATAAATAACTAAAAAAAATCAGTAGAAAGAAAAACAGATTGTTTACTTGATTTTGCTTATGCATACCAAACTCTTTTTCTTTTAAACTTCATTCAAATTACCCTGACAAATATCATTTTGATTTTGTTTATGCAAACCTATTATATCTTTTTTCTTTTATACTTAATCCAAAATACCCACTGTTCTTATTAAAGCACATCTTATCACAGTTTATGTTTTGAATCATGGATGTCATTTATTTTACCCCAAATCTGTAAATGAATTTTTGTTTTATTATCACAACATTTCCGCTTGTCCATCTATTTCTTCTTTGCCAAATCAAGCAACTTTCTCTGCTTCCAGCTTGTAGATCTGTTCATGCCTGAGACATATTTTGTATTTATTATGTATTTCTTCACCTCAGGTACTACTTGTATTCCTGAACGAAGACTGGCAGGTTGTTAAAATTATGTGCAGTTGATAATTTCATGGTGTCTTGTTTGGGGAATTAAATGTTTCTGCTCTAAATTAAATTGGCGTGAACAGGCTAAGAATATTCAGTGCTAAGTTGAATCAATTTGAACAGGGTTCATGTTTTCCCAAAACTGCAACATATTTCTGTTAATAGAATTGAAGAAACCTTTCTGTGTAAGGGGTACGCAGATATGGGTAATGAAAATACTTTAAAGTATTTAAAATAAATGATGGCGGAAATACTTACTGCTCTCTTTAAAATAACAGTTTTGTATTAGTTTACACTAGAGGATAATGCTATAAGCTTGTGATACTTGCATTTTGAATGATTACACGTGATATGTGACCCAGAAAAAATGCACAATTGATTAAATTTATATTTCATGAGGCGATGAAATTTATTTCCAGGTTGTCAGAGTTCCTGTCGGACTCTGCGGAGAGGATAATAGTGCTGAAGATTGTGTATCAGCGAGTACAGAACAGGTACGTGAATGCAAGTTCTTTTAATGGTGATTTTTGACTGATCTTGGTCACAGAAAACTGTGCACCACCACTAGATGGCAGTGTAATCACAAGCCATGGGCTCCTCATTCACTCTGCCATTTCAATTTTTACCTCTAATATTTCGATGTCTATCAGGACATCTTCTTCAGGGAATGAGGCTATCCAGGTGAATAGCCTCTACTTAGGAGGTGTACTCATTCCCTGAGGATGTCCTGATAGACATCGAAATATTGGAGGTAAAACCTATCTCAATATTAGCTGTTGACTGAAGAAAAAATCACACCTTTCTTATAACTTAACACAGCTGATGAAATTCTTCTCTGACCATTTATTCCACAACTATAACATCTAGTGCTCCACTTAATCATGAATTTCCTTTTGTACTTTGCCTTTCTTTATATTCATGTTTCATTCCAATTTCAGGTTTGTCAAGTTCCTGGTCTACATGGGGATTCCCATGACGAGTGCTAAAGAGGCCAGAGTGTCAGAGTTCTGTAAGACGGTCAGCGAGTTTGCCTTGGAGTATCGCACCACGCGGGAGAAAGTGCTACAACAGAGAGAGAAGAAGGCAAACAACAGGGAAAGGAAGAAAACCAGGGGGAAGATGATTGTTGATGTATGTATTGACTCTTTTTGTTTAGAAACTCGAAACTTTTGAGACCAGTAAACAGCCATTAATTCTAAACATGCAGAGGATTGCAAAGATTCAACAAGCCATCTTATATATGATATGTTTACAACAAATATCTTGCACAAAGTTGATTTTTATGTTAATATAATACCTAAAAGTTAAATTTTTGTGTTTATGAGAATGCTATTGACCAAAATTGTATGATGATTAATTTTCAAACAAATTTTTTTCATTTTTTTTCCCCAAGATTTATTATTGGAAGTTCATTAAAAGTATATCTTTCTGATAGCTGGGAACTATTTTTGATTTATCTTTTTCTGGTTACGCACTTAACATTTCTGAGGAAAGAAAAATATTTCACCACCTCTAAGACTAGGAAAACAATATTGACATCTTCAATTAATACAGTCAGTATCAAATAAAGGGCCTAAACTCTGCATCAGTCAGGTGTCAGTTTGACCACACAGAAACTTGGACCTCACTGTGTTCGTAAACTCTTTCAGACGGAGAAATTTTCAAAAACCAAAGACCAACAACAAACCCCCCAGCAGCAGGCCTTAGGGAACAGACTGCAGCAGAAAGACAACCAAAGTGTGGACGCTTTAAAACAGATCCTTGCCAATGGTTATACCTCAGAAACTGGGAGTGTGCGTGGGGATAGTGCCAAACATAGGAAGAGATATTCTGTTGGTAAGTCTGAAATATACAAAGCCTAAGTCCCAACCACGTTTTGGATGCACATTTTTTAGGTTCCTTGCGTCTGGCTAGGACGTAGCTAGATCGCAGGGAAGGAATCAAGTAGCAGCTGTTGATCATGTCAAAAAGTTTCTACGTGCTGTTTGCGTCTTCCAAAAGTCGCACAATGGACGTGCTCCTCACGCACCAACTCCAATGTTTTCCCCATTTTTTTTTTTTTTTTTTTTTTTAACCATAGACCACACATAGCAGCCCGTATGTTCGGTTGGGACCTAGTCTTAAGCGTAGGGAGAGATTCTCCTTTTGTAACTTTGAGATATATAAACTAAGAGATACTGTTTTGGTAAGTTAGAGATATGTTAACTTAGGGAAAGATATTGTGATAGTGATTACAAGTCAGAAACTTTGGGAGAAAAATTCAACATTTTAAATTAGTAGATATACTTAATTGCAATTCAGGCCTGTAGCCAGTGGGGGTTAGGGGGGTTCGAAAGAACCCTCCTTTCTGCTGGGAAAAGGTGTCCCCTCTAGGTAAAATTTTATCTAGGTACACGAATGTTTCATCATAAAAGGTCCACTTTTTCAGAAAAAAAAAAAAAAACCTTTTGAAATTGCTGGCTATGGGCTTGCTATTGTTTTAGAAAATGTACAACAGCAACATTTCAATATGCTACAAATGTAGAACAGCACAATTTCAATCTGTCTACTTTGAAAAGGGGTTAATTGACAGTTCTCTCAAATCAGATTTTTTGTCAGATCTGTTTAGTAGACACTAGACATTAGAAGAAAAAAAACTGTAATAGAATTGGTTTGAACCGAGAACTGAAAAATTTGATGGAGCAAAAGTGGAAAATTTATTGTACAACTATACCTTCATGTGCAGCAACAGTATATTGTGTTGTTATTATACCTTGTTTCAATGTATTGTAATAATATGTTGTACAGTGGTAAACCAAGGTGCTTCTTTATCCTCCAGATTACGGACAGGCGAGAGAACGAGGCCGCAGCATGGCCACAGACTCCGAAGTGTACGACACAGGAGACGATGATGAGATCTTGGAGGCATGTGTGAAGAGCGCAACGTCTGCACCCACGTCTCGCACTCCCAGGGAAAGGAAACGTGCACGAAATCAACACAGAAAATCATGTGAGCGAACCACTTTGTTGAAGTACATTTATGTCACCCATAACAAACAAGGATTTTATAGTATACATTAATTTTTGTCCAACTTTAACAATGATACTAGTCAGTTAAAACTTCATAAAACACAAGTCCTCATCGAATTCATTTTGTTCTTTACAGTTGCCTAATTTAATATTTGATTTTATATGAGAAATGATAACTAATAACCACATGATTGATCTTTTAGTGAGGAGGACACTAAAAAGTGGATTGGATGAAGAAGAACAGCAGGTATTGAGGCGGTATAACCAGGATTATTACAAATAGAATGACACTGGTTTAGCAAGGACTACTATTCATAGAACAATATCGACATAATAACCAGGACTTGTAGATCTACATTGGTATAACCTGGACTACTACATAGGGACTTTTTTCTCTGATTTGTGATTTGATCACAGTGCTTATGGTGCCTATATGTGAAAGTGCACTGAACTTACCAAATATAACATTGAGTATATTTACTCAGACAAGGAAATGCTGTTGTGATTTTAAGGGACATCATTTTCTCTGCATGTCATGGCATTGCATTGGTAGCCTTCTTGACAGCTTGGATCTGATTGGACACTATTGAATGTTAATAGATGTTAAGCCCATTGTGATTGGTGGATTTGCTGTCTCCTATGGCAATGTGATAAGGGGGTCAATTGACAGTTCTCTCAAATCAGATTTTTTTTATTGCCAGATCTGTTTAGTAGACACTAGAAATTAGAAAAACTATAATTGAACTAAATTAGTTTGAACTGAGAACTGAAAAACTTGATGAAGCAACAGTGGAAAATTTATCTCCTATTGTTTAACATTGGAAGAGATGATCTCGCATTTACGCCAAAGACTAGATTTTTATATGAAATTATGATGGAGGAGACTCAAAATTTGCAATATCTGTTATGTTACTTGATAATCAATATGTGAAGTCCTTTGAAAAGATGAGGGGTTGGAATAGGGGAGAAGTTCCCAACAGTGCAAGAAAAACAGAAGTGAAAAAAGGGGTTTGCTTCAGTTTTCTGAACTCTGTACAGTGTTGTTGATATTGTATTGAAGGAAGTCAGATTATGTTATTATAATGCAGACACTTATAACACAGTTGTTCATGTTCATATATATAAAGTATATAAATATTAATATACAGATATTTACCTGAAAGTTTTTTGCTGCAGATTCTCGGTGGCTCCACCTACTGAGTGAACTGAGACACAGAGCCGAGGAAAAACCTCGTATAGAGGTCGCCACTGGTGTACAGCTGATCATGACCCAGTTGGTATGCCAAGTTGCACTGGATATTTATTATATAATTATTATTATTATGTCTGTACTGATACATTTTTGTGATGATTCATAATCTCTACCATATTGATCCTTAATGCAGTAGATGAGGTATTGTTATTATTTCAATTTTTATAGACCATGATGGTGTAAAGCAGTTATTTAATTGTAATTCTGATACCATCGTCATTGTAAAGTATTGAAAATCTCACATTGCATCAAGCAATCTGATGTATTTAACAAAGTCCATGTTTTTGTTTATAAAGAATGTTTTGAACATCAAAAAAACTGTTTTTCATTGAATGAAAAAGATAAATAATGCAGAAGGCTTAATAATAGATGCAAGGTTCAGAAAATGGAGTATTTATCATTGCAGCACAATAATCCTGTAACTGAAAAAGCAACTGTGCAATGATATTAATCAGGATAGCCCCAGCAAGTAAACCCAACTTTTAACTGTAACAATATGGAAGTTGGAAAATGTCCTCTTCATCTTATTTCAAGGAATAATACTTAACTATGAAAGTAAGGCCAATTTTTACTTCATGATAGAATCTCGCATTATCCCTGGCAATGTTGTAAATAGTCAAGTTGCACCCTGTATTGTAAGTCAAAGTACAAAACTGATGTCAATAAAGTGACACCAGAGAGCTCTAGTCGTACACTCTGACAAAAAATTTGATGCAATTTGTGTGAAATTGTACTAATTGGACATTATTAGTCACATGCTAATCCACTTCTGACTTTCATCATCCATTTACAAAATAATTATGCCCTGGTAGAGAAAGGGATGGTGGAATTTCAACTACTTTATTCAAGTAGTTTCACAGATATGTATTTCCATATGCCCTCTGTACAATACCTTTCAGCAGTTCCTTGTCTTAAGCAGGCTTTGACAAAGTCAGTAGGATGTAATTGCTACAAAATAATTTATTTGTTGTAAAATAACTCTGTAATATTAACAGAATCAAATGTAGGAGAAGACAAATTTAAGTTCTTCTCTCAAACTGTTCCCAAATGTATTATATTGACATTGAAACCATTCACCCTGAGTTTAACCTTGACCATCAGCTTGACCTTGACCCAGATACAATAATTAATACAGTGGTGTTGTCCAAGAAGTTATATCTCTTTATAACTTCTTGTGTTGTCTTTCAGGTTGACCTTCAAACTGAAAGAGACTGACATTTCTTTTATTCTGCTAGTTATTTTAACTGTTTCTTAACATGAAATTTTGAACTGTTCATGTACAGTCTTAACTTTTCGCTGGGGTTAAAAACATCGCCTAAAGATGGAGCCACAAAGGCATTAAAATAAAATTAGATTTTTTATTTCGAGACTCGGATCATTCGGCGGTTCTTGCCATCCAGAATATTTCTTTTGGTCAATGTTGACGGTAAGATATATCAATTTTGTCACACCTGCATTCGCAATACCGATACATGCTTTTGTTTGCAGAATTATTCAAGACCTATACCGCGGTAGTTTAGCAAGTAACAATGCGCCCAGGGTTTTTTCAGTATAGAGTGTCTTTAAGGAGTTCCTACAGTTGCTTTTACGTAAGTGTTGCTGTAGCATTAATCATCTTTGTAGACTATTCAGTATTGTTAATAGTTCATAATTGGAGTGATATAACAGACGTTTTCTGTCAAATTCACATTTCAGAATATTTATTCTATCAGTTCTTGGTGGGTGTAACGGAATTTAATAAAGCTGCAGTAGAAATGGATTAATTAATCTGATACCATATTTCAGGCTTTCTCGACGAGACAAGATTTTGTTCAATATTATAGGCCTTTAATTCATTTCATTACATCATAATGCATTAATCATTATTTCCATTATTACGCTTCACCTGTGGCAGTAGTGACAATACAAAACCAGTATGCCTGTATGAAATGCCTCATTTATTAAATACATGGCGCTTTGCAATGTTGGCTCAACTCTTTTCACTATTAATTTTCACCAGGGGTGTCGTGTTTTGCCTTCATAATGCCAACTAAAGTATGACATCGGACTCTTTGTTTAATATACACCACATATACAAGCTTGGTATCCTAATTGCAAAGGCACCGATATCAATTACCATTGCAATTATTTGTAGGCACAATAATGCAAAAGAGGTGTCATTGTCGTTTTGACATTTTGGTGACACTGGCTTTGGCATCACCAGTACTACATGAGGACACTGTATTCACACTACTGACATATCTTATTGATATTGATAAGTTTTTGGCATTACATTTGTGCGCATTTCGCCTACTTCACATACATAAATGTACATTAATAAATTGTTCCGCATTTTAAACGTGTTTGTTTACTTTGTAATTTATATCTGTATATTTATTTGTTAATTTTTAGAATCACAACAAATGTGTCATGAATTCTCAGCTTGCATCAGGAGAGATTGCGTGGGCGAAGTTCTGCAGACGATATTCATCATGTTATTAAGACTGGACAAACGTTTTTAAAGTGTTTTTTTTTTTTTTCAAATTTATAATTTATAATGCAACAACAACAATATAATGCAACAACAATTTATAATGCAACAACAAGAACGCTGGCGTCAATACCATTTTTGTCAAATTTTTATTTTTCTCATTCTGGTATTTTCAAAGTGTGAACTCTTCTTAACACATTTTTCTTTTCAGTTCGGTTAAAATACTAGCATTTGGCCCATTTTGGCAGTTAATCTATTCGCTTTCCATCTATTCAGTTTTATTCTAATAATGGGTTTATTGATTTAATCATTACTTTATTTGCATTATGGCAGATTGGAGTAGTGTTTTAAGGTCGTTTTACATGGTTTTACATTGGGATTCCTATAATAAACAGATCAAAAATGGCAGTTGACCGTGAGCAGAGATGATGTCCGTACAGTTTTTAGATAATGTACTGTTGGTTGTTGGTGCTATTCTCATAAATGACTATCAATTTATTTGTATATATGCCAGATACACACACACACATACACTAAATTGCAACAGAGAAGATAATTTCTGTTCCCCTCCAGATGGCGCTATAGAACGGTTTGGTTTGTCAAACTAGGCAAAAACTGTTCAGATTGCAGCATGCAGTAGACCATATAAGGAAGAACCAGTGACCTACATTATGTCATTTTACTTTGGGGTATGTACGGGTCTGAAGCTTAATTTAATTAATTTAATCTAGTGTATTTTAAAACATGAAGGAAACAAAAGCTTCCTGTGCATTACTTTTTTAGTTCATTGTTAATCAATTTTTGTCTGCCAAATTATGGTAATTGATAAATAAAAAGGGTTGTTCTTCCTGCCTCCTACCTTGATGGATCATTTGAAACCTGAATCCTTGGAAGAGATGTCACTTCTTCAGTTCCGAGTGACCAGGGTGTGGATGCTAGGCGGACAAGATACTAAGTATGTGAATATTTCAGTTTTAACCGATTCAACGTACGAAACGTCTTAAGACAATGATTTTAGGTATTTGTCGCTAACTTCTCTTTAATGCATTTTAAAAATGGGTTCGACGCCTGCATGTTGAACACTGGGTTTTGCCATCCACCAGTATTTTCCCCACATGATATTTTATGTCCTCCATGCCTCCTTTATTTCATCACGTACCTTATGACAGTGATAATTGCAGTTGTGCCTCATGTTAACTACACAGAATTTTAAATTACATCGGTAGAATTAGTAGTGGCAGTAAAGTTGTACATGTGAAATAGTCAAGATGGGGGAAATTCTGTTGAATGGCTCTTTTAAAAATTGGGCTGTTGAAATTAAGAGAGGATTTTGTGTTTGTGTTATGTGTCATAATTATGGTACAGCAAAATAGTCACAATTTAACATTAAAGAACAGGATAAAGGTTTAGTAATATACTTCCATTTCTAATTCTGGCATGTTTTCACAAATAAAACCATAAAATGTAATATTTCGATCCAATTGAGTATGTGACCTAGTTTATAGTTACACTGCGTCCTGCGTGACTGATTATGAAAGCAACCCTTTTCAAGGCATAGGGGGCGAATTGCTAGCGCCAATTTGCAAGTAATGCTTGAACTTCATTTTGATATTTCTCATTTATGGCTAATGCCAATATCATGTTGTCTTATCAAAACGCTCTTTCCAAAGCAATTTTTCATGATTTTTTACCTCCAAATTTTTAAGCCTTTGTAAAAATATCAAAACGCAGCACATTTAACACCGAATAGTCATTAATAACAAAACTTGTTTCATATCGTCAAAGAATAACCCCACCCCCCGCCCCCATTTCGATTTCTGACAAAAAAACACAGATATTCCCCTCTTTAAATTAGAATTCTGACTAGCTGAATCACAATTCTAAACTGTACTTAATATCACTGTTCGTTCTCAAAAATACCAATTTTTTTCGGGTCCCGAACCCCACGCCAAGGGGATCGGCTTCGCATCCGCGGACCCCCCTTCAAAAATCGTGGATCCGCCTCAGCACCCCTTATGCCTTTAAACGTGTTTTACTATAATATTATAAATCTCAGTTAGCCTCTGTGATGTTTGTAAAACTATTTGCGATATTCTTCAGCTTGACAGCAAGTTGTGACTTTACGTTTATTTCAATGCAAATATAATGCTCAAAATACGAAAAACTTGTTTTTTCTCGTCCAGGAAAACTCACAAATAAAGCTCAATTTGGCCTTTCCATCAAAAGACGAAGAAGACGACCTTGAAAACTCTGTTCACGTAAGTTTGCACATTTGTTGATTTGTTACTTTTTCGTGTCCTTTAAAATACTTTGAAGAAAAATAAATCGCACTGAAGCAGTCTTACGTTTTTGATCTTACAAATAATACTTAATCAATTCAATCCATTTTAAAAATGGTTTAATGCTTAGTTGTCAAAATTTTAACGAAAGATTAAAATTTTAGAGAATTTTCTTTTCTAAATGGCGAGCATTTCACTCGTCACGCGGAACTTGGCATTTACAATATTTTTGCTCGCTCCTGGAATTAAATTCTTAATTTTGAAGGCAGGCAATCCGGGTAAGACCAAAGCAAAACAATCAAGAATTTCAGCAATTTTCTCTTTAGGTTTACTTTATTCAAAAACCGTTTTGAAAACTACGATCTGGAAACCCATCGAAATTAAATTTTTAATTTTGAAGGCAGGCAATCCGGGTAAGACCAAAGCAAAAAAAATCAGGAAATTTCAGCAATTTTCTCTTTAGGTTTACTTTATTCAAAAACCGTTTCGAAAACTACGATCTTGAAACCCCTTTTGGGTTTCCAAATTTCTATTATTCTATCGCTAAGTGTGAAAGTCACAAGCCTTTATCTCCATAGCGAGGTTACTTTAACTCGTATCTGCATCATCTTTTGAAGATTGGAAACTTGCTGTCTTGTTGCGTGAAAAGTGTCATTTTTACAGACCGCAATCGATGATTTTGTTTGTGTAACGGAGTATATAAAGTTCACACATTTAAGACTCAATTTGCGAAAACTATATGTAGTTGAAAACTGATTTGGCTAACCCAAGTCTACTGGTTAAACTAAGCATAAAAAGAACGTAGATATATTAAACGATTTTTGTTATCTAAATTTGTTCATCTGGATTGTAATCTTAATATTACTGATTTTTTTTAAGTTAAGGTGAGTAGTATGTGCAATATTTTTGTAATTATTTGTTAACTATGACTTGCATTCGTGACATTAATTTGTTGACAGATCTCACTTTGGCATAAAAATGAAGGGAACAATATTACTATAATATTTTAAATCTCAGTTAGCCTCTGTGATGTTTGTAAAACTATTTGCGATATTCTTCAGCTAGACAGCAAGTTGTGACTTTACATTTATTTCAAGCAAATATAATGCTCAAAATACGGAAAACTTGTTTTTCTAGTCCAGGAAATCTCACAAAGCTCAATTTGACCTATCCATCAAAAGACGAAGAAGACAACCTTGAAAACTCTGTTCACGTAAGTTTGCACATTTGTTGATTTGTTACTTTTTCGCGTCCTTTAAAATATTTGAAGAAAAATAAATCGCACTGAAGCAGTCTTACGTTTTGATCTTACAAATAATACTTAATCAATTCAATCCATTTTAAAAATGGTTTAATGCTTAGTTGGCAAAATTTTAACGAAAGATTAAAATTTTTAAGATTTTTTTTTTCTAAATGGCGAGCATTTCACTCGACACTTGGCATTTACAATATTTTCGCTCGCTCCTGGAATTAAATTCTTAACTTTGAAGGCAACCAATCCGGGTTAGACCAAAGCAAAAAAAAAAAAAAAAAAAAAATCAGGAAATTTCAGCAATTTTCTCTTTAGGTTTACTTTATTCAAAAACCGTTTCGAAAACTACGATCTGGAAACCCCTTTGGGGTTTCCAAATTTCTATTATTCTATCCCCACGTGTGAAAGTCACAAGCCTTTATCTTCATAGCGAGGTTACTTTAACTCGTATCTGCATCATCTTTTGAAGATTGGAAACTTGCTGTCTTGTTGCGTGAAAAGTGTCATTTTTACAGACCGCAATCGATGATTTTGTTTGTGTAACGGAGTATATAAAGTTCACACATTTAAGACTCAATTTGCGAAAACTACATGTAGTTGAAAACTGATTTGGCTAACCCAAGTCTACTGGTTAAACTGTGCATAAAAAGAACGTAGATATATTAAACGATTTTTGTTATCTAAATTTGTTCATCTGGATTGTAATCTTAATATTACCGATTTTTTAAAAGTTAAGGTGAGTAGTATGTGCAATATTTTTGTAATTATTTGTTAACTATGACTTGCATTCGTGACATTAATTTGTTGAACAGATCTCACTTTTGCATAAAGATGAAGGGAACAAAGTTTCCCTATATTCAAAACCTATATTCTGCTTTTTAACACTTCTATCTCAGCAGCATCTTCAGTATATCGGGCAGCAGATGCAGAAATGTTTATGTTCTTGTATGAGAACACTATTTATGTTCAGAAATTTACAAAAATTACAATTTTTTGGACTTTAAAACATAAATGCAAAGTGTTAAAAGTACCACCATGATATGTCCCTCCATTTTGTCTGTTTGATAATAACACACGTTGCAATTTAATTGCTAAAATGCATTTTTTCAATAATCAATGTCTCTAGGGGATTTTTTCTTTCACATTCCCCTCTAGTAGAATATTTGAACGTATTGGTTGCTGTTAAATGTTAAATTTGATTTAACATGTAAAGACACAGTAAAAATTAAAAATTAAATTAAAATTGAGACAGTGGTGGATTTTTGTTCACATATATGTTTAAAAAATTGAATACAACTTTTTATTATTTTATTTTATTTTTGGACATTTCAGCATGTGAAATGCACCTCTGTATTTGGTTTGGATGTAAAGCGTTGTCTTCAGGGCAGATTCCACTAAATAGACCAATCACGATTGTAGTGTTGTGAAAAAAAATTAGTGATTTTTTCCAATTTTTCCTGATATTTTGCTAGGGTTAATTCTGGTGTCAATTAACAGGCAAATTAATATAAACTATGCATATTTTTTCAGGACCAGACACGGGTGTCGTGCAGTCGTGAGACCTCTGGCGGAGGGAGCTCCTGAGCGGTGCAGTGGTTTGTTTACAAACAAGAGGGGTCCCCGTGATCAAGTACTGCCGGTAAGAAAAGAAGCTTTTCAACAGTAAATCTTTGTGCCATTGGGAGTTATGTCAATGTGTCTGCTGCCCATGGTCGTCAATGGGAAATTATTTGGTGGATTCTGCCCTGAATTTCTAGGGTGTGATGCATAGCGATGACATTCAATAGTATGCGTAATTACGATCCGCAAATTAAATGGGTTGTCTTTTCATGTGATTTTTAAGCAAAATATTTCTAAATGTCTTCTGCATATTTGTTGAAAATTTCAAGACGCAGAGATATTCAGATGAGAAAGACATTATTACAATTTCGACTGAATCTGGCTTTCCTCGTATTTTTATATATTTATTATTATCATTATAATTATTATTTACCATTAACTTGGACGTCTGCATTCTAGGACTGCTCTCTAAGAATATTATTCATTCATTTTGGATCATGTTTAACATAAGACAACCTCGACTTATTTCCTGCTTGCCTATATTTTGGACAAGCCAACGCGTGCTTAAATCACTCTATCCCGTGTGATTTATCATTCATTGCTGAAAATTTAAGAGCCGTTCAGATTAAATAAAAAATTGCTAAAAATAATTTTCTCATTTCAGAAACCCACCGAGGTACAGTTCAACATGCGTCTGCTCGCAGCCTTACCTTTGGTTCACATTCAGGAACTCTACGCCTATTCAGGCATTTATTTTATGAGAATTGAATAAATATATTTGTCTGGGATTTCTTGTTATATTTTTATATGAAAAGTTATGATAATGATAATAGTAATAGATAGAAAAGGAGTATGAAGATATAAATATAATAACTGTTTTAGCCATTTCAAATTCAATCTACCTAATATAATCTGTAAATATTGCCCTTGGTATTGCTTTGACAATTTGCTTTGGTACATGAAAATATTTGAAAGTGAAATGGTTCAAAAGCTTTGCAAACGTACCTTGTATTAAAAAACGATAGTATTTGAGTACTTAAAAATCTAAAGTCTGCTGCAAGGCTATAGGTGAACCAAATGATTTCCATAAACACACATAAAGTGTAATTACAAACCAGCTTTTTGAAGTTTAATTTTGTTTCTAAATTTTTCCATGTCATGATATTTTCAGTGTACTTTAGAACAAATTTGCCCATCCTCCGGAATATCATTTTCTCACTTTTCATAATGTAGTTAATTGCTTTTTTATAGAACGTTCTTTTGCTACCGCCAATTTGACTATCTAAATACTTGTATATATAATACAATTACAAATCTGAATAAAATGATCAAGTGAAAAAAAGATTTTGCTGCTTTTTTGTAAATGACATTGGCTGTTCCAGGAATTTGGACCTTTTATTTTGATGATATAGAACTGCTCAAATGCCCCCCGAGTCCTATTTTTTTAAATCATTTATTCGCATATATTTTACTTGGTCTATTCGAAATAATGTTCAAATTATTTCCAATTCCTTCATATATTTGTAAGCCAATTTTGAATTCCTAGTAGTCCTATGCAGTAAATGTTCTTACATTCTTTGTCTCACTTATCACCCCTAAAAATGTAATTGATTGGCCCCACCTGTCACCCCTCAAAAAGTAATAGACTCATCCCACCTGCCACCCCTTTAACTTAAATGGACTCTCCCCACCTGTCACCCCTCGAAAACAATGGACTCTTCCCACCTGTCACCCCTTAAAATTGAATGGACTCTCCCCACCTGTCACCCCTCGAAAACAATGGACTCTTCCCACCTGTCACCCCTTAAATTTGAATGGACTCGCCCCACCTGTCACCCCT